>JAFEMH010001626.1:0-443204 GCA_022495995.1 Adenophora triphylla var. japonica | reverse complement strand
GCTATCAAATCACCAGGAATCGGGATTCCACAGTTCCTTCTCATCTCTTCCTCGCTCAACGTAGGCCGACCTTTCCACATATGACGAGGAGAGGCCACTCGCTCACGTGAAGTGCAGCTTTACGTTATCCTATTCAAATTAGGACATTGAGCAGTTATAATCCCCCTAGGATTGTAACCACCTCACGTACAAATTCATATCCAACAAGAATTCAACAAATATAATCCTCCTAGGATTTATATCTTATCTCTTAGCAATCCAATTCAACATGGATTATATATTGCTATACCTATAAATGCAAGTCAAGGTTGACATATTTTGGTACGTTATCTTTTGACTCAATACTCTTGTCAATTGATTTCTCTCTCTAAATACAAATACTTACTCTCATGTCGGAGGGCCTTCGCCGGAGAAGCCTCTGCTTAGTTTACATGTTTGTTTCGCTGAGATATAACCAACCGCCGGATTTGGGCTGATCCGAACGTTGGGCAAAGATCGCTTTGGTTCCATCGCCGGGAAGCGATTCACATACCCATTGAATAGATTGAAATCTTTTGTTTTGTAGGTCGTCACGTATTATTATAGGTCGAGGTCGCCTATTGGGTCTAGGTCGACCTGACTGATGGATGGGATTGGGTCATGCCCATATTGAGATCTGGATCGTATGTCGGACGATAGCTAGGACGGGACCTCGTAGGTCGGACAATGAGCTAGGTCGACTGATCAGACTGATGGGCCATAGGCCTGGTAATAATTGGGCCTAGCTCACTGAGAATGTGGTGGCAATAACATGTAAATAATTGGGCTTGCTCGTTAGGCCTAGCCCGTCACTTTTATTCCGTTCAAGTCCGATCTAATTTTGATTGGTTAGATTGATTCCGTTGATTCAATTCAGTATCTAAAAAAACTTGCACACCCTTAACATAAGACGTATCTAGAATGAACCCCTGGATTAGGGATGTAAATGGTTCGTTTTGATTTGATCTTGGTCAATTTACAGATCAAATCATCAGTCATCGATTTGGAAAATTTTCAGACCGAATTGAACTATGAAAGAGTTCAAACCGAACCAAACTTCCATGGTTTGATTTGGTTCGGTTTAAACCACGGTTCAGTTACATAGTTAAAATCGTGGTTCAGACCGTGGTTTAAACCGCGATTCATATCGCGATTCGAAACACAATTCATACCGCAACTCATTATCAAATTTGTTTAAATCTTCCATGATCACGAAGTAAGAGCAAGATATACGAGAGTTGAATCGAAGGAATAGAGAGAATAGAGGGAGAGAGAGGCCGAAGCAAGAAAATACACTATATAATGTCGATCATGTAAAACACTGGATTAGTTATTTTTCACAATTAAGATAACAAATTATGACAGTAACATTAAATAAGATGCAAAATGGGGATTACTATTAGCATGATGTAATGTATGTTATCTTATTGATCTAATGTATGTTAGTATATGCGGTATAGTGATTCAACCTATTGGTTTGATCTGATGGTTTGATTTGGTGGTTCGTTCTAGCAATTTCAAACCGCGATTTAGTTCGATTTGATTCGACTTGGTTCAATCTGAAAAGTCAGACGACAAATTAAATCGAACTATATGATTTGATGATTTTTAAGGCCAAATCAAACAATTTATACTTAAAATCAAATCAAACAACATAATTTAATTTTTTTCAATCTTAAATGACAATTTATGCCTCACTTTAAATTTATTTAATTACTAAAATCAAAGTGTGACCATATTATCATCAATTATTCATGATGATCAAATAGAGCAGAAATTGACAATCCTCCTCATAACCTCTACCTGAGTAGCAAGGCACTTTACATAATGCATAGTCTCATCCAACAACTTGAACATATCCATTTCTTCCCCTCCAGGAACAAGCTTTCTCAATTCTGAACCAAACCCTTCTTCAATATGGTCTTTTTTAGGGTTAGGGTTTCTCTTTCTCTCTCTTCTTCTTCTCTCTCTTTCTATGTTTTTCCTTCTCTTTAATGCATAGCTACAAGTACTGATTATAATCCTCTTTTTTCTTACCAGCCCACGTTTATTTCTTGCGCGGTTTCTCATCTTGTGTAGAATAATAGCGCGGCTCCATGCTCGTTTTGACCCGACTGCAGAAGCCATTGATTCATAAGCTGCAACCTTAACTCGACGAGACCTTCGGTAGATCTCTCGAAAAGATGATGGTGTGGAATTAGTAGTGATGGATCTATGGTTGTTCTTTGATAGATTCTTTAGAGCTCGGAAGAACCTACGGGCAAAATGAGCTTTGAGAGAGCGAGGGTTTATGGGTGTGTGTTGAGGAGACATGATGTGTGGAGAAATGTTATAAGGATTAGGGTTTTGTGTGTGTGGGGAGGGGGGATTGAAGGGAAAAAGAAGTTGGATATCAAAGATTTTCTTCTGACACACAAGGGTCCTTACAAAAGAGAATTTCTTGTACTGATTTCTGACACAAAATCCACTTCTAGAGAGAGAGTGAGTGAGAGAGAGAGAGAATTGTGGTGAGGTAATGAAGAAAGGGAGGACTGGAGAAGAAGATTGGAGAGAGAAAGAGGAGAAGGAGACTTGAGAATCAACCTTTTCTGTCCGAAATAAATGTCGATGTTGTCAATATTTTGAAGATGCTTAACTAGTTTGAACATTATTATTCGTACAATGAAAAAATTGTATTAAGTCACTTTTATTTTTTAGAAATGCAACATTTATTTTGGAATGAATCAAAATGAAAAGTTGTATATATGTTGCAACTCTTATTCAAAATATAAGTTGCTTCAAAGAATTAGACACTTATTTTAAAACGAAATTAGTACCACACACTAATATATTAATGGCCACTTTTTCTAAGGTCCCTCTAATGAGATTTAAATTCAATGCATGACACATTAAATCTAAAATTTTATAGACACTTTTCGGTCTCTTATAACTGACTTATAAAACTACTTAATTTCTTATAAGTAACTTATAAAACTAATTTGTCTTTTATATTGACTTATAAGATAATTTTTACAACAATATTTTTTTTAAAAAAAATCAATAATAACAACGAATTAATCTCATAATTTACACATTAAAACTCTTATGGCTGAATTATAAGACCAACTCGCATTTTATAACTAATTCGTTATTTATAATTGTCTTATAACTACTTCGTCTCTTATAATTGTTTTATAACTATAACTAACTTATAAGACTACTTTATCTCTTATAATTCAGTTAGTTATTTCACAATTTTTTCAATAAAAAAAATCAAAATTTTAATAATAACGAATTGATCTCATAATTTACACATTACAACTCTTATAAGTGACTTATAAGACTACTTTGTTTCTTATAATTGACTTATAAGACAATTTTTTCAACCAAAAAAATAAAAAATTCAATAATAACGAATTAAACTCATAATCTACACATTACAACTCTTATAAGTGAATTATAAGACTACTTCGCCGAAGACGAAGAAGAAGGGGGAAGGGGACCAGTAGACGGGAGAGAGAGAGTATGTCAACATGTTCTACCCCTGCAAGGATAAGGGAATTCAGAAGAGTATTCAAGAACGGGGCGGACGTAGTTAGGATTCTTATCAGATCTGGTTATCAAAAGTGGATTCGTTGTCCTCTACCTGGAACATCTTCGAGTTTGAGCGTTTTGAGGTAGAATTCAGAGTGGTGAAGATTTTTGATTAAGAATGCGACTGGAATTCCTATATTGTTGTCGTTGTAATCAGAATCAAAAGTAACAGAATATGCAGAATCATTTGGTGTTAGAGGCGTGATTGTCAGAATCAAAGTAACAGAATATGCAGAATCATTCGTTGTAGTCAGGACTCCTTGGTTCTTCGCCGGAGAAGTTCGCCGGAGACGGAGAAGAAGGGGGAAGAGGATCAGTAGAAGGGAGAGAGAAAGAGTGTGTATGGGTGAGGTGTGTTTTTAGAGAGAGAGAGAGAAGATCAAAAATGAGGAGAGAGAAGCGAGGTTGGGGTTTTTTCTAGGAGGGGAGCCTGGGGTGTCTGAAAAATTATAATTTTGGTTGAATTCTTTATTGGAATAATTACCAACTAGGGTAACGTACTTAACCTTCATTTTCGCAAAAGGTAACGTACTAACTAGTTACTGACTTAGGTATCGTACTTTTAAAATTAATTTCAAATAAGGTATTAGACCAAATTTTTAACTAACGTCGTTAAAAAATCTAACGGACTTTGTCAACCTCGTTTGATAACTACCCAACCCACCCACCTGCCACCCCCAAAAAAAATTTTTTTTTAATCATTTAATCATTTTCACCCGCCCACCTCCGCACCTCGCCCCCCACCCGCCCCGCCCCCACCCCCATCCCAAAAAAAAATTTTAATCATTTTTTGTAACTACCCACTGCCCACCACTCACCCGCCCCCACCCACTTCCCAAAAAAAAAATTTTTTTAATCATTTTAAAAAAAAAAAAATTTTTTGGGGTGGGGTGGGTGGGGTAGTTACAAAAAATGATTAATTTTTTTTAGGGTGGGGTAAAGTGGGGGCAGGCGGTGGGTGGGTGGGTAGTTACAAAAAATGATTAAATTTTTTTTTGGTGGGATAGCAGGGTGGACAGTGGGTGGGGTGGTTAAAAAAAATGATTAAAATTTTTTTTTTTTTTGGTGGGGGGTGGGGGGGTGGGGTGGGGTGGGGTAGGCGGGGGTGGGCAGGTGGGTGGGGGTAGTTAGTTATCAAACGTAGCTTTTGACAAAGTCCGTTAGATTTTTTAATCAGACGAAGTGAAAATTTTCGATCCAATACCTTATTCAAATTAATTGGAAAAGCATGGAAAATCGCTCAAGAACTGCTAAGTATGTTACTCTATTTTGATGAAAAAGGAAAAGTACGGCACCTTAATTGGTCGATTGCCCTTTCTTTATTTGGTATTAAGCAAAAGGTTTTCTTTTAAAAGAATAATATCTATGTAGGGGATTTTGATGCATATCGATGCGCTTGAATCATATATGTTCATAACTTTTTATGATTTTATTTCAGTATTTCAAATTAATTTTAGTAGAGTAATTTATAGGAGGTTTTAGAGTAGATTTAGACTTGATTTATTAGTTTTAGATTCCTTAATAGGTTACCTTATAGGTTAGGCTTTATTTTAGGACATTATTTATTGTTTTTCAAGTTTTATGGACTATAAAATAGCCTTCTGAAGTTTGTAATTCTAAATGATGAGACTTTGTTTTTATTAATGAAATATATTTGCCGTTGAAACAATTATCTAGGTTTTCAATCCCATCTTATTTCAATTCCTCGTCAATTGATCAATTTTCATATAATCTTCCGTTTGTATCAGGATCCTGGGGAATTTTTCCATATATTAAATAGGAGTAATAAGGAATTTAATTATGGAGTTGTAAGTAATTGTCACTATCAAAGTGTTTTTAGGGGTGGTAAAAAGGCTGTTTTAGTAAATGGGCCAGTAAAAGGAGCCGGCAACCACCATATGATTGTGGACATGGTTCCCTTACCCACTTGGGGTTTTAGTGGGCCATCTCATTTTATCCTATTTTTAGTCCCAAAGAACAAAAAAATAAATAAAAAAAAATACAAAAAAAATTGGTTGGCTAGCTTTGATGAGATTTTCTCTAGTTTGAATCTTTCTTTTTGTGCGTTTAGGAAGTGGCCTTTTTCGTATTTCAAATGTTATTCATCAAGAACAAACCACAACAAAATTTTAGTTTCAAAATGATTTAAAGTTGAGTTATCACGATAAATAATTATGGAGTCTTTAACTAAAGACGTGGAAAACGTAAGAAGTTGCTTTATTTTAACGGTTTTATAAATGTCGCATGATTGACATTGCTAACTTGATTTCAAAAAATGCAAAATAAATTGCAACAATTTATTGAACCGAAGGGGAAGTAGGGTTGTATTACTTAAAAATAATATAATTTGGTAGTAGTATCACGAAAAGAACAAAGAAGCAAACATGCAAAAAGATTGAGGCAGTCATCAATGGCAAAACAAGAACATGGAGGGCCCTTCTTTTGCCTACTGCTTGACAAACAACAAGGTTTTAATATTAAGATAAGTAGGAATAATGTATCTTTAATTGCACATCTTTAATTTGCTTTGTGGGCCAAACTAGGTTGGTTAATTTTTTAGTGACTCACATATATGTGTTATATGGCCCTTAATTCACTCTAAATATTTATATGTTGGGGCTAATTATTAAATATAAATTAATCTTTTGAATTTACTCTAATTATTTAAATTAAGAGACTATTTGGGAAACCAATGTTGTATAAATTTTGAGTGGTTTTGGACAACTATAGTTCATTATTATTAAGACATATTTTTTCTCCGTTAAATATAGGGGTCTCATTTTGATGACCAATGTTAATTCAATTGAATTTTCACGAAAATCTATGAAATTATGATCATCCTCATGAAAGGTGTATAATGTGATGTATTGTGAGCGTATATGGTTGGATATGAGAGAGAAAGTGAAGTAAGTGGGTAATTGTTGTGAGTATTACGAAGTGGATACGTTTCTTTTTTGAGACTTTGCTGTAATTAATTTGGAATAACGTATTTTTGCATATTACTATTCGGAAAGTATTTATTTTGAAACGAGACCAAATAAAAGTGTGACACAAGATCATAAATTGAGACTATCTAAACGAAACGAATGGAGTACATGCTTATATAACTGTGTCATATACTCATAAATTTCAGGTATTTTATTTTATTTTATTTTATTTTGCCAAATTTCAACATATCAGTTTACAAAGATAAGGAAAGGAAGGGAAATCCTAGAAGTACCAAAGGAAGACCAAGGCACTCTGCTGCTAGAGCCAATGCTCATTGCCCATACAGTTTATGTTCGTTCACCAAGGACTCCAGATCCAAATCTTGTTAGACAAAATCTTACAATAATCACAAAAAGAGAAAAATCGTAAGTTGAGTCGTCTTAATGTTTTTCGAGTCGTATACAACACGCATCTCCTTTATACACACAAATTCGCCCACCTTATCGAGTTGTCTTGATATTATTTTGGACGTTCGTCTCACGAGATAAAAAACGGACCGAACCGTATCTCGCACACTAGAATCTTCGGTGAATCTTCAATATGATTGGACAAAATCATCATGAATAAATTTCTTGAATGCCAAAGAAATAATATGAACAAATTGCAAAGGAGAGAAAGAAGATTGATAGAAAAGTTGTTTTCATTTTGTTGTGGGTTTCTCTAGTTGTAGCTTCAATAATCATGTGATGAATTTTCAATTAATCCTTATATTAATATGAGAGTCATTACCTTGTATTCATGGGATTTAATTCCACACTTTATAACCCTAATACTAAGGTAATGATCCCTTTTAATCCTCATTAATCTAGGAATCATGGGACATCAATAGTGGTGTTAAATTCTATAATTTACACTTTCAACCCATCATACTTTGAGTTATCATATCTTTCTCATCCAATCTCAAATTGGGCGTCTAGATATATCATTTCAATGTTCACACGGAGTGGAACATGAACCCACAATTATCTTTGTCAAACGACAAACGATTCACGCAAGTAAAATATACAATTTCCTTCACACATAACATATTTTTCCAACAATCCCCCACATGAAGAAAATTGAGAACGAGTTTGGTGTTATAGTCTGGCATACTCTTTATACGATAGGTGTGGGAATGCCCATTGAAGCTTCGCTCGTAAAAGCATATTTACTTTACTCGCAAGTCGATAGACGCGAGTGTTATTGAATAGTTATGATTTTTGTGTAGCCGATCATATGCTTGACACAAGTATCGTACTAACATAGTTCAATTCTTATAGCTATGTTCATTCATGGCCCTGAACATTTTGCCTGATTCTGTGATAGGGTATAAGAATTGAGCCTCACAAAATTCAGCTTGAAGCGGCCCCAATTATCTCTCACTTAGGTGATTTCTTAAATGCAACCCGTATTATCCCGCTCGAATTTTTTATGCCTAAAAATCATTAAAAGTCATAGGCTTATGATAAGTTCCCATGACTTTTAATGATTTGAGATGTCACTAATAGGAATGGATTTGGGGATAATTCTCACACAGTGACGCTACAAGTCTTTTAATGGGGATAATTTCCACACAGTGACGCTACAAGTCTTTTAACAGTTAGGTTGTCCCATTGAATCTAGTTCTTGGGATCTTCAATCATCTATATTGGGTTTCCATTTGTATTTAACTTTCAAGAGGCTTAAGTCTCATTTCCCTCCTATTTTACAACCAAATCTCGATTTAACCATTTGATTAACGGTTACGTTTATTATTTGACCTCACATAGTCAAATTAATTGAGAGTAGTTGTCTAATGGTATTATGTCATAGACATATATGTCTAGATTATCATTACACTCATTGCTATATGTCTTTTCAATCATAAATTGACTTTAACAATATACCATATTGATAACACAAGCTTTATCCATTTGATAATTGTTAACTCAAATTTATTTAAATCTCAGTTATTCTATATTATCATTTCAAAAATTTCAAGAACATCCACCTAATGGCTTGTTTAACAACGAGTCCATTATTTTTCCTTTAATTTGAATCAACGAATTAAATTGACTATAAGTTTTCTTAGTTAACATATCGGGAATTGCAATTTTACCACAGCTGGTCATTGCAAAAATTTGCTGAAATTTTCTACCAGCCGTCTCTTCCATCGTTTTCTATATTTTCTCCCGTGGCCGCCGATTCACCGGATTTCTCAAATCTGTAATTATTTTTCAAATAGGGAATGTCTTAAAATTTTTAGACAAAATCTTACAATAATCACCAAAAGAGAAAAGAATTACAATATATTAAAATATAATTTACTACGTAAATTTAAACAAGGAGAAAACCGTAAGTTGATCGTGAAAGTTTCGTGTAGCTAGGAAACCTAGTCAACTCAACAGTTCACGGATGCGAGAACAGATATGTCACACAACTGTCCACACATCCACAAAATAAAGCAGCGGAATAAAAAGTAAAACACAAGAATTATAAACGTTCACTGGTATTGATCCCAGCAAACAAGGCTTACGCCCTAAAACTTTTCACTATTAAAAACTGTCTTCTTTACAAAAACACGAATTAGTGAAGACTAAAATACGAAAATACTAAACAAGTTCTAATCACCTTCTACGACAAGAACAATCTCCCTTTCCCAAGTAGATCCTATTCTAATCAGAAGTAAAATAAAGAACTTGACAAAAACCTAGATGTGAGTTAGAATGTAAGTCACAACCTTCACTCACATGACCTAAATTGACAATATGAAAACGTGAAGAACAAGCGTGTATTGCCTTTCAAATTCACTCCAAATTCATGTCTTCTCTTTGTCTTTGATCTCTTTGTATTTATATGCACTTTGAGAAGATCTTCACGAATCCAACACCTTCCTTATGTGAGTTTTTCAATTCCTACAAGGAAACATAAAGCACACTCACAAGGAAAAGAGATTTTGTTAGTAGGTTAGTCATAATATAAATATATGTACATAGATAAAAGATATTTACATTATTAAAAAAGTTCTTTTCATAATAGAAAAATATGAATATTTCCATGAAAGTCCTAAAATCAACTTACCAAATATGTGACATTGATTCGAAAATAGGAAACAATTTGTTTCCTAAAAACTCACTCTTTCAATCTCTCCCTATTTTGGACTTTCTGATCAAAACCAAAGATTTATGATTTAGATAATCATGACCAACATTTCAGATTTGAAAACTCCCCCTGAATGGATGTGTGTGCAGATGTGTCAACACATCCACACAAAACTGAATAGAACAAGTTAGAACTAAAAATTGCAGTTTAGCAAACATAACCAAAACAACCATTCAGCAACCTGTTTAGGATTACAGACCCAAGTTTAAACTAACAAAATACTGAAAACTAAAATTAAGATTTTTTATGAGAACCACCACAGAATAAAGCAAAAATTAAAATTGTTTTTGAAACACAAAATGATGAACTGAACTCCCCCTGAGTTCTACATGTCCCAGCTTCTCTATGATGAATAGCTAGCAGTAGCAACACCAGCAGCAACTTCATCTTTCCCTTTTTTACTAGAAAGAATAGAATGCCATCTCTTGAGTCTGCCTTTGAGAGCTTTGAGATTATTGGCATGAGTTTGGGAGGCTTGCATTTGAGTATTCAGGGCTGTGGTGAGAGCTTCAGCAGCAGCAATTTCAACATCCAAATCCTGCATTTAAGCTTCAAAGGGATCCACAGATGTGTGGCTGGATATGCCCACATCCTACATAGAAATTTCTGGCACATCTCCTATAGGGAGATCAATAAACCTTTATTTTGCATCCAGCAGGGTCTTGGTTTCTTTAAACAGATCAAACTTAGTTACCCTAGCATCACCCTTTTAAGCCTTTACTCCTTGGGCAATATGAATTTGAGAGATGAGGGAAGGATAAGGAAGAGGCCATTTCTTAGAAGGGGATTCACAATACCCACAAATCTTCCTAAAGATAAACTCCCCAAAGTTGATATTTTTCTTAGCACCCAACCTTTAGAGTAAGTCTGCTTGTACTCTAGTCACAGAAGTTTTATTGTTGAAGGGGCAGAGATTGGCAGTTAAAATGCAATGGAGGAAGCAATATAATGAGGTTAGAGATCCACTACCTAAATTCTTAGGCTTAATGGGCCAAGATGTTATCTTCCCATGAGTGAGGGTGGATACAAGCTCATCCTCAGAAATATCACAAAGCTCATCATAACCTTCCTCTAGTCCTAAAAAAATCATTGATGACAGAGGGTGAAAAGAGGATGAATTTTCCTCTAACATAAATTGTATGGAACATGGGGGATGAGGGTTTGTCCATTCCTTTGGTCAGGTTAGCATAGAATTCATGCACAAGCTTGGGAAGGAAGGGAATTGGATGATCAACAGTAAGAAATAGACCTTTCTCCTCAAAAAATTTATCTAAGCCCAATTTGGAGAAAGTCTCCCTATCTCTCTTCATTTCTAAAATAAAAACTTTATTCACAATTTGTCCATGCCTGTCAGAGGCATCAGCAAATAAAAACTTGGAGGTAATGGGGGCTAAAGCAGTAGAGGTAGAGAGGGATGTAGAGATACCCTTTTGAGCAGTCAGCCTTGAAGAAGTGTGTTTGGATGTGTGCACATCTGCAGGCACATCCTTTTGAGGAGAGGGTACCTTTTCAGGTTCAGCTTCAGTTTCTTCATCAGAAGGCTCATCAAGTGTTTGGTCCTCTTTTTCTTGATCAAGCTCGTCACGACCAAGCTTGTAGTTCTCATCTTCAGTAGTGTCATCACTTTCTTCAGATTCCTCATCCTCTTCCAACACAGGTTCAAGGTCAGCTTTAGCAACCTTTTTCTTTCCTTTCAGCACAATGAGCAAGTTTGCCAGAGGCTCTTCATCTTTGTTAGTTGGAGCAGCTGCACTAGGTTGGGCACTTGGCTTTCTAGACCTTGTTAGCTGAGGAACTTCTTCTTCTTCTCGTCTTCATCATCACAAGAGATAGTTGTGGTAGGTTTACCACTAGTTTCTTCAAATTCTTGGCCTTATCAGCCTCAGATAGCTTTCTCACACTATGAGATCTTCTTAAGTTCCTGGTGGGTGCAGTTTGGACAAGGTTCCCTTTTGGTTTAGAAGTGGATAGCTTCCTTTTCTTGGTTAGGGGAGTGACCAAAGGAGGAACAAGGGCAACAACTGGTGGTACCACAATGGGTTGATCAACAGAAGATGAAAGAGGAGTAGGGATTTTTGGAGATGATGGAGCAACAGATGGTTCTAATGGAGGAGAATCAGAAGGGAGTACCTCCATTGAAGAATCAGAGGAGGGAGATGAAGGGGGTACCTTGACGAAGAATTTAGGTTTAGCAGGTTGATTAGAAGCTGGTTGATCAGCTATTGCAACTGAAATTGGTTCAATGTCGAGCACATCTTCCTTGCGAATTGCATTAAAAGGCTCCATTGATTCTGCAAAATTGGTTAGGTAGAACATGAGAGAGAGATTAATGTTGTGTGTGTGTGTGAGAAATTATGGGAGTAGGGAAGAAAGGTTTAACAAGGGTTTAAAGGGATGGGACGAATGTGAGGCCACATAAATACTCACAGCTCCCCCTTTCCAACTGAATTGAGGATTCCTTCTCCAAATAGGTTTTCAGAAAACAGAAATACCAGAAAGATCCCACAACGGCTATAAACCTTTGAAATTACCACACCCACTGACAAATCACGAAAAATTTAAAATTTAGGAAATATCAAAATATTGCCAACCTTTTATGGTAACAAACAAAATTCAGCCATATCTTTTCCACAGAACCCCTTTTGAAATTGTCCTTCCTTTTTCCATGAGGATTGATACACACCTTCCTTTTTCATGAAAGATATTGGAAAATAATAACATGTTAAATCGAAGAATAAATTAAGAGTGAAAATAAATTAACTAGCATATTTACAATGCACCATATATGACCTAATATGCAGAATGTCTAGCATGATGCAACATACAGGTGAAGAAAAAAATCTCAGTTTACAGATGTGGCATAGGATGTGAGTCACATTTGGGGACACATTTAGATCACAAAAAGTCAATGAGCAATAATCTAATCTGTACAGCCTCTAGGATGCATCCACCCATTTTTTATTGTGGATATTTTGCATTTTGAGAAGCTTTCACTTTTCTTATTTCTCAAAGATAGCCCTTTTCTCAATGATCTTTTCAAGTTTGATTTCAAACTTTCTCTTGAGAATCACTTGATCACAATGGTTTGGCTTCATATAAATGGGTGAAGCATTTGTTTCTCATTGATTTAAAAGGCACCCATTGTGAGATATCTAATAAAATTATATCAAGTTATCAAAAGACAACATGAATAAGAAATGTCTACAATTAGGTGATCAGAAAATGTCAAAGATGAAAACTCACAAGTGACCACACTGAGATATTTCGTGCTAATGCATGATATTTTCTTATTTTTATTTTCTCGATTAGATAAATATACAGATGTGTCAGTGGATGTGAGCGCATTTGTGCTCACAATCTTAGATTTCACACAAGCCAAGAGACTTCCTCAAAGAGGAAAATCTCTCAAAATCTAATGCCTTTGTAAATATATCAGCCAATTGATTTTTAGTCCCAATAAATTCCAGACACATAGTTTTTTGTTCTACAAGATCCCTAATGAAATGGTATCTAATATCAATGTGTTTTGTTCTAGAATGTTGGACAGTATTTTTAGATATGTCTAAGGCACTTTTGTTATCACAAAAAGCAGTTAAGATTTTGCTATTCAATTCATAGTCTTTCAGCATTTATTCATCCACAGCAGTTGTGTGCAACAACTTCCAAGGGCTACATATTCGGCCTGCGGTGGACATAGACACACAATTACGCTTCCCGCTGTACCAAGACACAAGGTTGTTCCACTAGGTAGAAGCGTCCACCCGTAGTACTTTTTCTATCATCACGATTGTCTTAGCCCAATTGTCCCGAGTCGGTATTACGAAATTGGTGTTTGTCTCCTTAGAGTAGTTCAACCCTAGGTTCACAGTCCCATTAACATATCCGATTATCCTTTTCAAGGCTTTAAGATGAGACACCTTTGGGTTTGCTTGATATCTTGCACAGTGATTTTTAGGTTGAACCGCTTTGAAATGAAAGATGAGTGGGCGATCTTTGATGCTGAGGAAACCGAAAGGTTGGCTCGACAAAAGGAAGAGGAAAGCTAGCCTTTTTTTATAGTGCTTTTCTTACTCGTCGAAAGCATAAGTAAGGTAAGGTTTTTACGTAAGGTTTAGCATAGGCCTTTAGTAGTTCTAGGAATAGTGATTCATCGGAATACAGTTATTTCTGATTCTGACTGTCTTGCCATCCTTTCTTAGACAGCTATTGAATCTGCTGTGAATGCTGCCGATAGCGGAACTGCTAGACGAAGAGGAAAAGAATCCCCTGGTCGACTTGCAGTGAGGTACAGCAAACTGCCTATCATGCTTCTGTACAAGGTCTGGTCAACACTCTCACCTTCTGAATCATGGATGAGCTTTTGGGAAGATCACATTGGTGTTTTGAGATGTGAGGAGTGTTTAAGATCAAACTTTTTCACAAGATTTTTAGCATATTTGGACTGAGAGATGAATATGCCTTCTTTGAATTGTTTTATCTGTAGGCTTAGAAAATAGTTCAACTCTCCTACCATACTCATTTCAAATATGGAGGTCATGCTTTCCACAAAATCAGTTAGCATAGAATCAGAATTTGACCCAAATACAATATCATCCACATAGATTTGAGCTACAAGAATCTCCTTTTTATTTTTCCTCACAAATAAAGTTTTGTCCACCTCACCTCTCTTGAATCCTATGTGAAGTAAATGGTCATTCAACCTACCATACCAGGCTCTAGGAGCCTGTTTCAGCCCATACAGAGCTTTCTTCAGTTTGTACACTTGGTTAGGAAACTTGGAGTCCTCAAAGCCTTTAGGTTGTTCTACATAGGCTTTCTCATTCAATACCCCATTTAGAAAGGCACTCTTAACATCCATTTGATGAAGAGTAAGCTTGAGTTAGCAAGCAATGGCCAACAAAAGTCTAATGGACTCAATTCTTGCAACAGGAGCAAATGTTTCCTCAAAGTCAATTCTTTCAATTTGAGCATATCCTTGAGCAACTAGCCTAGACTTATTTCTAGTAATCACTCCCTTCTCATCAGTTTTATTTTTGAAAATCCATTTGGTTCCTATGAAATTTCCATGAGAGGGCCTAGGGACAAGAGTCCAAACAGCATTCTTTTCAAATTGATTTAACTCTTCTTGCATAGCAAGAATCCAGTAAGCATCTTTCAATGCTTCAGAGATGTTCTTTGGTTCAATCTTGGAAATAAAACAGTAAAAACTTACCTGGGAGTATGCTGATGAGCAACTCCACAATCTAGCCATCTTTCTATAGTCTACCTTGTCTTTCTGCCTTGTTCACACTTGAGCATGCACATCTCCCATAATCTGTGAAGTGGGGTGATTTTTCTGGATTTTAGAGGGAATGTCCCTTGATCTATCCATACACCCATCTATATTACGTTCTGGAGCATCATCCTTATCAAATTCAGATGAACTGTCCTCAGTTTCAGGAGTTTGGGAGGATGTGGGAGCAGATGTAGGTTCAATCACATCCTTTACTGCTTCAACAGGTGTTTCAGTTCTGGCAGCTTCGTTTGTTCTCCAGCACTTGTTTCTGTATTTTTCCAGTCCAGTAAGCAACCCGAAACATCATCCTCAGCAGTCTTGAGCTTAAGATCAAGTGAGTCATAAAAAACAACATTGGCAAATTCCATGATGGTTTTGGTTTTCAGATTAAACACTCTATAAGCTCTACTATTAGTGAAATATCCCATGAAAATTGCTTTATCACTCTTTGAATCAAACTTGGACAAGTATTTCCTATCATTAAGAATGTAGCATATACACCCAAACATATGAAAATACTTTAAAGTGGGTTTCTTGTCAAGAAGGATTCGATATGGTGTGACAGTGCTACCAATCCTAAGGAACACTCTATTGCCAATGTGACAGACAGTATTCAAAGCTTCTGCCCAAAATTTCTTGGACAAATTTTTAGAACTTAGCATAACCCTTGTCATTTCTTGCAAGGTTTGTTCTTCCTTTCTGCAATTTCAGTATGTTGTGGAGTGATGGGTGCAGAAAATTCATGAGTGATACCTTTGGAGTTACAGAAGGCAGTAAACATTGAGTTCTCATATTCAGTGCCATGGTCAGATCTATTCCTCACAGCCTTAAGACCATAAAGATTTCTAACCCTTTTATACCAGATTTTGAAATCTCCTATAGTCTCAGTTTTTTTCCTTAAGAACATCACCCATGTGTACCTAGAACAGTGTTCTAAAAATCGACCTAGGCGGCGCCTAGGCTCTAGGCGGTGGCCGGGCGCCGCGATTAACGGCTAGGCGGGGAGATTAGGCGCTAGGCGGGCTAGGCGAGCTAGGCGGAGCTAAGCGGATTGGGCGGACTAGGCGAATTGGGCGGGATTGGGCGGGTTTGGGTGGGGATTAGGCGGCCTAGGCGGAGATTAGCCTGCCAAAGGAGTGTGGGCTTTGGGTTTGGGCCTTGGATTTATTGGATTTAAATGAGGGTGGGCTTTGGGTTTATTGTATAAAAAAATATTATTTATTTTTGACAAATAATAAAAGTAAGTGACACTATTTTTTGGATATATATATAAATTTATGAAATATATTAAAAATTTGTCTAATTTTTTAGCTCCGCTTAGGCCTCGCTTAGGCCCGACTCCGCTGCCTAGCATCCGCCTAGCGCTTTTTAGAACCTTGACCTAGAATAGTCATCAACACACACAAAAGCATACTTCTTCCTACCAAAGCTTTCAACTTCTATAGGTCCCATCAAATCAGTATGAATCAGCTCTAAACACCTAGACGTGGAGCATTGTTGGACCTTCTTGTGTGATGCTTTTGTTTGTTTTTCCTTTTGACATGAACCACAGACATCAGTGTTCTTGAAGTTCAGCTTAGGGAGGTCCTTTATAGCTTCAAACCTTTGAAGTTCTTCTATTTTTCTACTGCTAGCATGCCCTAGTTTTTTATGCCACAGATTGACATCATTAGCTTTGGAGCTTAGGCAACAAAGATTGTCAACAAATTGATAACAATTATCAGTAGACCTAGGACCAGTGAACACACATTTATTATCTTTATCAAACACCTCACACAAGTGTTTATCAAATTTCACATAGGGGTCATCATCACATAACTGACTGATGCTAATCAGGTTGGCTTCCAAGCCTTCGACATGGTACACATTGTGCGATTTTGGGAGTCTCTTAACATCTAGGGTTCCTTTCCCAACAATTTTGCCTTGAACACCACCACCAAAATTCACCTTTCCCCCACAGATTAACTCATAGTCTTTTAGAACAGCTTGGTTCCCAGTCATCTGCCTAGAGCACCCACTATCAAAATATCAAGAACCTGAGACACTACTCTTGAGGAAAGAGTAAACAACATTGCAGGTAGCACCTGGTTTAGCCACCCACTTAGTTTCAGATTTCTTTTTGTGGTGCAGAGGTCTCAAATTACTTGGATGTGTGTTCGAATGTGTATACATCTTTTCACACATCTGAAACTGATTATCATAACCTGATTTCTTATCAGCTTTTAATTTGTAACAGAAGGGTTTAATGTGTCCAGGAGCAAATCAGTAATGATAGATGTAGTGCCTTCTCCTTGACCTTTTTTCACTCAAAAATGGTTTTTCTCTCAAAATTGATTTTTTTCACACTTTTTGAAGTAGAAGCCTCACATCCCTCGTTTACAATTTGCCTTTTTCAAAGCCCAACCCAATTTCATTAAGTTGACCCATAGAAATAGCTTCATCATGTTTCATTTTACTTTTGTTCAACTTGGTAAATGTACTTTCAGCTTTCTCACATTCATTTTTGAATTTTTCAAGCTCAACTTCTCTCTTGGTCACTAGAACTTCAAGTTTGGCAATGGTATCTTTTTGATCATCATTCTCTTTTGAAAGTATGGATTTTTCATTTGCACAAATAGCTAATTTATCAGAAAGAGACTTATTTACCTTAGCAAGTACCTCAATCTTGTCCATCCTCTTTATCCAATCAGCATGCATTTCTTTGTAGGTTGCAAAAAGTTTCTCATAGGAAATGTCCCTACCCTCATCATCAGAATCTCCTTTTACAGAGAGGCAGTTAAAAATTAGGTTAGATGTGTCAACAGATGTGTTCACATCTGGGACCACATCCACATTTTTCTCAGGAACTCCTTCATCAATTCCAGCAAAATGAACATTAAACACCTAATGGAAATTTATTATCGACATGTTAGCCACTTCTTTCTCATCCTCACTATCACTCACAGAGGCAGTTAAGCTCATTCCCTTTTTTTTTAAGTGTGCATTAGCATAGTGACCAAAGTCACGACATGCCCTACATTGCACAGAATCAGAGGATTGTTTATTCTCAAAGTTTGGCTTTTTGAAATCATTCTCAGTGCTAGTTTTTGGTCTTTCAGCAGAACTAGGAGCATGTCTATTTGAAAACTTGTTGAATCTCTTGTTTTTCAGTATAGAACTGAATTTTTTGAGATAAGTGACACATCCTCAAGATTAGACTTGTCAATTTCAGAGGATAGTTCCATAAGTTCTGTTGGAACAGCAGCAGCACTTTTGAGGGCAAGGCTTATGGACTTGTTCTTTTTCTAAGCTTCAAGATTCAGCTCAAACACTGTCAAAATTCCCACAATTTTATCTAAACCTACTGTGTTGGTGTCATTAGTTTTCTCTATAACAGGCATTTTTATATTGAACCTCTCAGGTAAGGTCCTCAAAATCTTACTCACAAGTCTGACATTAGAGATTGATTCTCTCAGACTGGTACATTCATTAGAAATTTCATGGATTTTTGCAGCATAAGAGACTATGTCTTCTGTCTCTTCCATTCTAAGAATTTCAAACTTATCCATTAAAATTCTAAGTCTAGTAGCCTTTACACTTGGAATCCCCTCACATTGCATCTGTAAGATATCCCAAGCATTCTTAGCAATGCTTTCATTAGTGATGAGTTTGTACATATTTCCAGAAATATGGCTAGAAATAGCACCCATTATCACGACCCTAAACCTAGACAGTATATTCGTGAGTATTATATGTTAGTTTTAATATTTTAATAAATTATATGATATTATAAATATATTAATAAATTAAATATAATTATTTAATATCTTATTGAAAATATTAGGAATGGTGTAGTGAAATAATGATATTTAAAACTTAATTAAAAATCTTATAAACCTTTGAGGTGCTAAAGTGTAGAATTTTAACTTAAGAAATCTAATTTCATTAACTTAAGCCATGGAGGAGCCTTAGTGTAAATACTCAATGTTTATCTCTTCAATTTGTTAATGAGAAAGCCTCATTTTAATCAAACCCTTACACAGACTTCCAAAAAGAAAAAGAGTCTAAACCTTGTTTTCCATTTTAAAAATATCTCATTTAATCAAGAAAAATCCGTTCGTCGATCCGTTCATGTTTAAATGTTCGGGAGAAGAAGGGGATCATTTTCATCCGATTGAAGTTTTCAAGTTTTAATATTATTTTGAAGTAAGTTATTATATTTTCCTTTCTATGTATGTTCATTTGATAGTTTGAAGTTAAAATCATGGAATATATTTTTGCATGTTGTTTTGGATCAATTTTTACTTGGTTTTGGAATGGTAGAAATTGTGTGGTTGTTAAGGTGAATGAATGGGAGTAAATTTGAGGTTAAGATGATAAGGGTTGAAATATATATATGTTGCAAGTTATATTGATGCAATTTCTTGAGTTGAAATGGTTTTGAAATGAATGAAAAATAGGTTTTGGGATGAGTAAAATGAGTTGTGGGTATAGTGGTTTAAATTGAAGAGAAAGGGTTAATATATATATATATATATATATATATATATATATATATATATATATATATATATATATATATATATATATATATATATATATATATATATATATATATATATGTATATATATGTTGCTTGACACTTTGAAACATTTTTCTTTGAGTTGAAAATGTATTGAAATGAGTTGAATTAATGTTTGGTTATTGTGTTGTTGTTAAGGTGAAAGGATAGGAATAATTTAAAGTTAATGTTATAATTGTTGCATGTCACTTTGGTACATTTTACTTGGGTTGAAATGGTTTATGGAAGAATTGCATTATGTGAATATGGTGTTACTAGCTTAGTATGAAAGGCTTGAGGTATAACTTGTTGTATGTTAATTTGGACCATTTTCTTTTGGTTTTGGAATGAATTGAATTAAGGTTTTGGTGAAGTATAAGTGAGTAATGGTATATAGGTTTGGATTGAATTAGAAATGTTGAATGAAATGTTGGTAATATGGTTCTTTGAGTCTAAAATGTAGAGAAATGGTTTTGGTTGGTTGAAATGGCTTGAGGTAAAATTGGTATAAGTTGAACTAAAAGTTGGGTTTGGTATTGTTGTTTAAGTTGAAACAAAATGGACCTATAAATGTTTGCAAGGTTGCTGAAGTTTCAGCTTATGTTCTGAATTCTGTAAAGGGCACGAGTCGTGCCATGCCTGTCATGACAAGTCATGCCCTGGTGGACGACTGTATCAGGCTGCAGAAAAAAGGGGACGAGTCGTGTCATAGGGCACGAGTCGTGCCCTGCCTTATTTTGCTGAATTATTTTTCCAAGCCATGTTTGTCCAACTATTTAACACATATTATACCCAATTGAACACTATAATTCAAGTACTATATATGAGCTATAAAAGGGTGTCTTTACTTATAAATTGTGATATTTGAAAGATAGTTAAATATTTGGTTAAAGTAGGTTGGAATACATGATTCCATGGAACCTAACTTGCTTGATATCCTTATATGGTTGATGATACATCCTCGAATGGTTATAGTAAGTGTGTAGACCTTATGTGTTGCACATTTTGGGACTTGTTTAACATCTTTTATGGTGTGCTTGTTAGGGTTTCCTACTTTGGAATTCTAAGTTGAATTGAATTGGTTCAAGGATTGTTTAGCCTTTGTGCTACTTATGATGGATACTTGTTATCATCTTGCTATCATTTTAATATGCTATATTGGTATGGTTCCCTACTTTGGAATCATACATTGATTGATTAAAGCAAGTATGTATTACTGTGCTTTGATTTAAAGTCCATCTGGTACTTGATTGTTGGGCAGTTGTATGAGATTATAATGGCACCCGAGCCGAGTTCGTTATAATCCATACACTGATCCCTTTTTCTCTGCCATTGGCCATGGTTTGGGTAGTGGGCTAGCTTCCCTTTTAGGGTGTAGTCTAGTTGCACATTGGGGTATGACTTTGTGTCATTTTCACCCGTATTGTTGATATTGTTAATGGGTTCCGAAACCGCTTCTTCAGCTGTTGATGCTGCTCAGATCGTGATATCCTTTTGAGGATTAAACCTTGGCTCAGTATCCTTATAAGTGTTACATTATTGCACTTATGAGTTATTATATATATCTTTCTTTGTGTTGACAAGAATGTGATATATATATGAGGATTTGATGTTATATGCTTTCATATTGTGATTGCATATCTTATTACTGCGTATATAATAGCTTACTGAGATTTTTCTCACCCCGTCCTTTTATTGCTTTCTTAGATAGAGGTGAGCTAGGGCATAGGCCACGTTAATCGCGTAGAGGACGCCGAGTGGGGTTGTATTTTGGCGAAAGGTATTTTGTTGTTGGTTACATTATATAAATGTAGAACCAAGGGTTTAGTATACCCAAGACTTGAGTGATATGTTGTCACTATTTTGCAACTCTTTAAGGATTGTAAATATTTTGTACTCCCTCCGTCCCACTTCAAATGGACCATGACATCTTTGCACGTTTTTAATTTTTTTTTTTAAATGAGTAAAGAATTGAAAGTGGGTAGAAGATTAGAGGAGAGAGAATGTAAAAATTAAAAATATTTAATAGGAGAGAGAATGAGTGGGAGGAATAGTAAGTTAATGATTGGTTTTTTTGTAAATATGTTAAAATTATAAGGGTATAATGAATGGTTTTTTTGTAAATATATAAACATTATGAGGGTATAAATGTCCGAAACACTATTCACTTCTTTCCATTTATGGAATGGTCCATTTGAAGTAGGACGTCCCAAAAAGGAAAGTGACTCATTTGAAGTGGGACGGAGGGAGTATTTTGAAACTATGCTCCTTGGTTGTAAAGGAGTTGTATATTGGTTTGTAAAGCCTTAAGTTTGGATTTCAAGTAATGTCGTTACTTTTAATGGAATGTTTATAAAAGTTTCTTTAAGTTAAACAGGTTTTGTAATTGGCAAATTTAGAAAGGACATTTCAAAAAGTTTTTAAAAATAAAGGCGTCTTCCAAGCGTGTTCCGGGCGTGGGGCCAAGTAGGACCACAGTTCAGGGCGCGTCACCCATTGCTTTCGAATTATAATTAGCAGCATGTATTTCATCAAGAGTCCACCTTTCTTCAGGCTTTCTCTCAAACACAGATTCACCAACACCAGATTCAGGTCTTTTCTCCACAGTAGGAGGTTGCCAGGCCACAAGAATACACATCCAAGCCCTTTCATCAATGCCTTTGATGTAATTACGCATTTTAGACTTCCAAAGAGAATAATTTGTGCCATCCAAGACAGGAGGCCTATTTTGATGATTTTGACATTCCATTATGACTACACTTTCTGGATCAACACTCGGTAATATTTCGAGAGTTGGCTCCGATAACAATTGAATGTTTCGTGTAGCTAGAAAACCTAGTCAACTCAACAAGTTCACGAATGTGAGAATAAATGTGACACACAACTGTCCACACATCCACAAATAAATCAGCGGAATAAAAAGTAAAACACAAAAATTATAAACGTTCACTGGTTTTGATCCCAGCAAACAAGGCTTACGCCCAAAAACTTTTCACTATTAAAAATTGTGTTGTTTACAAAAACACGAATTAGTGAAAACTAAAATGCGAAAATACTAAACAAGTTCTAATCACCTTCTACGACAAGAACAGTCTCCCTTTCCCAAGTAGATCCTATTCTAATCAGAAGTAAAACAAAGAATTGACAAAAACCTAGATGTGAGTTCGGATGTAAGTCACAACCTTCACTCACAACCTAAATTGACAATATGAAAACGTGAAGAACAACTGTGTATTGCCTTTCAAATTCACTCCAAAGTCGTGCCTTCTCTTTGTGCTGATCTCTTGTATTTATATGCACCTTGAGAAGATCTTCACGAATCCAACACCTTCCTTATGTGAGTTTTTCAATTTCTACAAGGAAACATAAAGCACACTCACAAGGAAAGAGATTTTGTTAGTAGGTTAGTCCTAATATAAATATATGTACATAAATAAAAGATATTTACATTATTAACAAAGTCTTTTTCATAATAGGACAATATAAATCTTTCCATGAAAGTCCCAAAATCAACTTACCAAATATGTGACATTGATTCGAAAATAGGAAACAATTTGTTTCCTAAAAACTCACTCTTTCAGATCGTATTGATGTTGTACGAGTCATGTGTAACACACTCTCCTTAAAACAAATTCGCCCCCTCACCGAGTTGTACTTGAGGTTGTTTTTGACGTTCGTCTCCCATGATAAAATGTACGGACCGGGCTATTCTCACACACTAGAATCTCCGGCGAATCTCACTATGATTGAACAAAATCACCAACAATAAATTTCTTGAATGCCAAAGAAAGAAGATGAACAAATTGCAAAGGGGAGGAAGAAGATTGATGGAAAAGTTGTTTACATTTGTTGTGAATTTCTCTAGTTATAGCTTCAATAACCATGTGATGAATTTCCAATTAATCCTTGTATTAATATGAGTCATTACCTTGTATTAATGATGTTTAATTCCACACTTTGTAACCTCTAATCCCAAGGTAATGATCCATATTAATCCCTCATTAATTTAGGAATCATGAGACATCAATATTGGTGTTAAATTTTATAATTTACACTTTCAACCCATCAAATTTGAGCTATCATATCTTTCTCATCCAATCTCAAATTGGACATCTATATATATCATTTCAATGTTCATATGGAGTGCAACATGAACCCAGAATAATATTTGTCAAATGATAAACGATTTATTTATTTTAAAAAAATACACAATTTACTTAATAGAGGGCGAGCCTTGACGCAACGGTTAAGTTGCTCCTTTTGTGACCATAAGGTCACGGGTTCGAACCTTGGCGAACTGCCTCTTGGCAATTGTCAGGGGAAGGCTCTAGCAAATGGTTTCCTCCCCCAACCCCCGCTTGACAGGGAGCGCTTGACACACCGGGGTTTGCCCTTAACACAATTTACTTAACACACAACATATTTTTCCAACAACAAATATGTGAATCGATAATATCACTAGTCAACTAAAACGAACAAAATAATAATACAAAAAGGAGTAGTATTAATTATTGTACTCCATACTACTTTTGCTTCGGCCGAATTTCAAAACTTTTCAAATTTGCTTTTATTCAATATCAAATTTGAAACTTTTTTGAATATTTATTTTGATTTTGAGACCGAAAAGGTAATCTAAAGTAATATAAAAGCAAGATGGCCAAAAAACGTCCGCCCAAACGAGGGGTATTTTAGTAATTTCACAGCATGGCAATTTTGAAGATATTCGCCGAAAATGACATGTGGCATGTTCTGAATGGGCGGAATTTGGCGCGTGCGTTACACGCGCCGACAAGGCGCGTGTCCGTGAGCCAAATTTTTTTTTTTTTTAAAAAACCTGCCACGTGGTGGCTTCTGATTGGCTGGTTTTTTTTCAGTTTTTTTATTTTTCACCCGTTTTTTGGAACTCAATTATTTTATAATAAATTAATTTTTAAAAAAAAAAAAATTACACCAAAATTCATAAATTTTTTTTCTCTATAAATAGAGTCTATTTTCATTTGATTTGGACACAAAAAAAAAAAACCTCTTTTTTAAATGAAAATTTCACCCCTTTATTTTTTACCTCAATTATTTCATAATAAATAAATTTTTTAAAAAAATAAAATTACACAAAAATTCTTAATTTTTTTTCTCTATAAATAGAGTCTATTTTCGTTTGATTTGGACACAGAAAAAAAAACCCTTCTTTTTAAAATATAAATTTCTTAATTACCCTTTCTTAATTTTCCTTTTTGAATTTCTCAATATTTTTTTGTGAAAATTAATTAAGTGTGAAGTATTTTTTTAATTATAAATGATAATAATAATAATTTTACTAATCATAAAAATAAATAATATAAAATAAAAAAAGTGGTGGGTATAGAATGATTAGTTGAAAGGGGTATTATGGTTATTAGGTTAATTTTAGTTCGATACATCAAACAATTTAGTAGCTAATCCAACATTAATTATGTCCCCTTTTTATATATAATAGACGAAAATGTAATGTATTTTTTTTTGAACATGTCATTTTTTTTTAATTGGTAATATATTTTTATTATTATTTTGTTAACTTCTTTGTCGCATTAGCATTGCCCTTTTTACTTTGTTTTCTTGGGATAGTGAAAATTAATTAAGTGTGAAGTATTTTTTTAATTATAAATGATAATAATAATAATTTTACTAATAATAAAAATAAATAATATAAAAAAAAAAAGTGGTGGGTATAGAATGATGAGTTGAAAGGGGTATTATGGTTATTAGGTTTATTTTAGTTCGATACATCAAATAATTTAGTAGCTAATCCAACATTAATTATGTCTCATTTAACCCGAAACCGCATAGTATTCATCTTTTTTTATAATAAATTTTAAATGTTGATAATATTTGTATATTATTATATACTTATTTGTTTATAGTTTATTGTATTTTCTTATTTTTCTATGTCATATTATTAATCTCTACATTTATAAAGAAATAAAGGGAAAAAATAGCATTGTATAATAGAAATATTAATAATTTTTTCTTCAAATTTTGTCCTATTTTAAAAGTTAAAAAATTTGTTAGGATATTCAAGAGATGAATGGTTTTATTATAAAGTATAAAAAGTTGGGTAAGAAGTAATTAGTGAATAGTTGTTGTGAGTATGACATATAAGACCATTGAATAAAAAAATATTATATTTTTTTCATTGTAATTTTTTTAAATTTAAAATGGGACACCTTTTATTAAAAAAAAAAGGAAGTTTAAAATGAGACGAAGGGAGCATTTATTTATTTGATAGTGAAATAGTTTTTCCTAATGTTAAATTTAATTACTTGCGATATAAAAAAAATTGATTATATCTATACTAATATAACAACAAGATCGCCAAAAAACGCTCGCCCAAACCAGGGGCATTTTGGTAATTTCACAGCATGGCAATTTTGAAGATATTCGCCGAAGCTGCCACATGTCATGCTCTGAATGGGGGGAACCTGGCGCGTGCGGTACACGCGCCGACAAAGGCGCGTGTCCGCGAGGCAAAAATTTTTTTTTTTTTTTTAAACCTGCCACGTGGTGGCCTCTGATTGGCTGGTTTTATTTCAGTTTTTTTATTTTCCACCCGTTTTTTTGACCTCAATTATTTCATAATAAATTAATTTTTTTAAAAAAAAAATTACACTAAAATTCATAATTTTGTTTTCCTCTATAAATAGAGTCTATTTTCATTTGATTTGGACACAAAAAAAAACCCTCTTTTTTAAATGAAAATTTCACCCCTTTTTTTTACCTCAATTATTTCATAATAAATAAATTTTTTTAAAAAATAAAATTACACAAAAATTCTTAATTTTTTTCTCTATAAATAGAGTCTATTTTCGTTTGATTTCGACACAGAAAAAAAACCCTTCTTTTTAAAATATAAATTTCTTAATTACCCTTTCTTAATTTTCCTTTTTGAATTTCTCAATATTTTTTAGTGAAAATTAATTAAGTGTGAAGTATTTTTTTAATTATAAATGATAATAATAATAATTTTACTAATCATAAAAATAAATAAGTATAAAATAAAAAAAAGTGGTGGGTATAGAATGGTGAGTTGAAAGGGGTATTATGGTTATTAGGTTAAGTTTAGTTCGATACATCAAACAATTTAGTAGCTAATCCAACATTAATTACGTTCCCTTTTTATATATAATAGAGGAAAATGTAATGTATTTTTTTTAGCATGTCATTTTTTTTAATTGGTAATATATTTTTATTATTATTTTGTTAACTTCTTTGTCGCATTAGCATTGCCCTTTTTACTTTGTTTTCTTGGGATAGTGAAAATAAATTAAGTGTGAAGTATTTTTTTTAATTATTAATGATATTAATAATAATTTTACTAATCATAAAAATAAATAATATAACATAAAAAAAATGGTGGGTATAGAATGATGAGTTGAAAGGGGTATTATGGTTATTAGGTTAATTTTAGTTCGATACATCAAACAATTTAGTAGCTAATCCAACATTAATTATGTCCCCTTTTATATATAATAGACGAACATGTAATGTATTTTTTTTAACATGTAATTTTTTTTAATTGGTAATATATTTTTATTATTATTTTGTTAACTTTTTTGTCGCATTAGCATTGCCCTTTTTACTTTGTTTTGTTGGGATAGTGAAAATTAATTAAGTGTGAAGTATTTTTTTAATTATAAATGATAATAATAATAATTTTACTAATAATAAAAATAAATAATATAAAATAAATAAATAAAATGGTGGGTATAGAATGATGAGTTGAAAGAGGTATTATGGTTATTAGGTTTATTTTAGTTCGATACATCAAACAATTTAGTAGCTAATCCAACATTAATTATGTCCCATTTAACCCTAAACCGCATAGTATTCATCTTTTTTTATAATAAATTTTAAATGTTGATAATATTTGTATATTATTATATACTTATTTGTTTATAGTTTATTGTATTTTCTTATTTTTCTATGTCATATTATTAATCTCTACATTTATAAAAAAATAAAGGGAAAAAATAGCATTGTATAATAGAAATATTAATAATTTTTTCTTCAACTTTTGTCCTATTTTAAAAGTTAAAAAATTTGTTAGGATATTAAAGAGATGAATGGTTTTATTATAAAGTATAAAAAGTTGGGTACAAAGTAATTAGTGAATAGTTGTTGTGAGTATGACTTAAATTATAAAACCATTGAATAAAAAAATATTATATTTTTTCATTGTAATTTATTAAATTTAAAATGGGACACCTTTTATTAAAAAAAAAAAAGGAAGTTTAAAATGAGACGAAGGGAGCATTTATTTATTTGATAGTGAAATAGTTTTTCCTAATGTTAAAATGGTAAAAATCTAACGGGGATTTAGAAGTTGAATACGGTTCAAGAACAAAATAACTTCTCAAAAATCAAAATTGATGATACTTGAAAATTTCATTTCATGTAATTTGTGTGTTTGGAGAATCACTAGAGTCAAGAGTTTCGAATTGCAGTTGAAGAGAAATATTTGGAGACTTATCACTAGATTCATTACGCTTTCCCAATCATTGTCGAAACTAAGTGATACTGTGGGCAAATTACGCACATATCACGTTCAATACACAATAAATATGTTTTACATAACAAAATATGTGTTCAATTCCATAGCATTGAAAAATGGATGTCAAATGTAATTATTACTGAATAGAACGGGAATTTACTTATAAAACACGCTTCGTCCAACCTAACTATGCCTTAAATATATTTTTATTTTAGTCACCTTCAATCTGCTATTTGTACTAATAATTTAGTTTTCAAAAAAGTGTTTTACAATGTACACAAACATTTCTATTTCCTGTTATATTTGTATGAATTTTCGTCAATATATGTTAATAGCTGTCCGTGCATCGCACGGGTGTACTGCTAGTTATTATTATAATATCGAAATGGTGATCAAGAATTAATGAAAGTTGGAGCCATTGATGCAAATAAGCAGAATCCAAAGTTGAATAAGGCAAAGATTGACAAAAACTCATACCCAATCTCTATCTCTATATATATAAAATATATATATAAAAGCAGGATTGTCAAAATTCCGTCCAAATCAGGGGTAAATTAGTAATTTCACTTGGTGGCGGAGCTGCAATTAACAAGGCTGGAAGAACACGTGTGATGATGTAATTGGGCGCGTGGCGTACACGCGCCGACAAAGGCGAGTGTACGTGTAATGGTTTTTTTTAATTTTTTTTTTTAAATATTGCGACAAGTGGCACACTCTGATTGGCCAGTTTATTTTAAGAATTTTTATTTTAATCCCCTATTTTCGACCTCAATTATTTTTTTAAAAAAAATTTAAAAAAATTTTTACACCAAAATTCATAATTTTTTTCCTCTTTAATTAGAGACTAATTTCATTTAATTTGAACACAAAACACTTTTTTTAAATATAAATTTCTTAATTATCCTTTCTTAATTTTTCTTTTTAATTTTTCAATATCTTTTTTGTAAAAATTAATTAAGTGTGAAGTATATTTTTTTTTATTATAGAAGTAATATTCATTTTTTGAAATATTGTAATATTAGTGCATTCGTTTCAAAATATGACATCACTTTTTTAAACAACTTAAGTAATATTTTATAAAATATTCATTGGGATGAAGATGATATTTTTTTTTTGCCGAAGTAGTATTATTTTGTAAAAATTAATCTTTATATTGTTTGTGTCTTCGTGTGTCAAAAAATAAATATTATTTTTTGAGACAAGTAAATTCCTTGAGACAAAGGAAGCAATTTTCTTTTGATATAGAAAGTAGTATTAATTATGGGACGAACGTAATATACATTTTTGAATTGAAGTAATTTTTTTCCTTAAAAAATAGAATTTTTTTATATGTCCAAGAAAAATTAACATTGCGTCATTTGGCTCAATGAACATTTTAAAAAATAATTCTACTATATTCGCCGAAAAAATTAATGTCATATTTTGAGAGGAATGCACTAACATTACAAACATTAATTGCAGAGGCGAATGAAGTAGTATTAGTTTTTAAAATATTAATTGGGATGAAGGGAATAATGCTCATTTTTTTGGATAAAAAATGTAGTATTATCTTTGGTTTATTCATTTTGAATCGAAAGTAATATTCATTTTTGAAATGTTGTAGTGTTAGTGCCTTTGTTTCAAAATATGACATTCATTTTTTAAACACATTAAGTAATATTTTATAAAATATTCATTGGGACGAAAATAGTATTTTTTTTTTCTTTAGCTGAAGTAGTATTATTTTGTAAAAATTAATTTTTATAATGTTAGTTTCTTCGTCT
Source organism: Adenophora triphylla var. japonica (assembly GCA_022495995.1). Taxonomy (NCBI): domain Eukaryota; kingdom Viridiplantae; phylum Streptophyta; class Magnoliopsida; order Asterales; family Campanulaceae; genus Adenophora; species Adenophora triphylla. Next base: position 413,402 of record JAFEMH010001626.1, on the reverse strand, counting down.
CAGAAAATAAATATTACTAATTTTTTGGACAAGTAAATTCCTTGAGGTAAAGGAAGCAAATTTTTTTTTTTTTTTTGGATACAGAAAGTAGTATTAATTATGGGATGAAAGAAATATTCAATTTTGAATTGAAGGACAATTTTTTTCCTTAAAAGTACTTTAGAAATAATGAAAAACATATGATTATGAATTTTCATTGAGTTTTTTTTTTTACAAAACATTTTATATTAAGTTCTTCTCGCTCATTTTTTTTTTCTCTTTTTTTTTTAAGAAACAATTCCTATTGATCTCTTTTAAAAAATGATGGGTTATTAATAAAGAAGATTAGATTAATGATATAAAAAATGTGAAAGCCATTTGATATAACATTTTTTAATTTAAAGAGTAGTTGAAGTATATTAGTGAAATTAAAAATCTTATTATTGGCTACAAATATAATTATTAGAACTATTCATGTTTTAATTTTTATTTTATCAAAATTTGATGGATTATTAATTTTGGTTTCATTTATTTGTGCCTTTTTTATATATACTCCCTCCGTCCCAATCTAAATGTCCAAACTTTCCTTTTTGGGCGTCCCATTGAAAATGTCCCATTTCCAAAAAAGGAAAGTTTTTTTCACTATTCAACCCACTCATTCTCTCTCCTACTTTACTTTTACACTCACAACATTCTCTCTCCTAACTATTCCTTCCACTCATTCTCTCTCCTATTTAATTTTTCATACTCACAATATTTAAACTTTTTCTCTTTCCTACCTCACTTTTTCTCTTTCCTACCTCACTTTCCTTAATTCCCGCGCCGAATCCATTTTTGGACATTTAGATTGGGACGGAGGTAGTAATATTTATGAATAATTTTTTCTTCAACTTTTGTCCTATTTTAAACGTTAAAAAATGGGTTCGGATATTAAAGAGATGAATGGTTTTATTATAAAGCATAAAAAATTGGGTACAAAGTAATTAGTGAATAGTTATTGTGAGTATGACTTATAAGACCATTTAATATTGAAATTTCATAATTTTGTCATTGTAATTTTTTTAAATTTTAAATGGGACACCTTTTATTAAAAAAAATGAAGTTTAAAATCGGACGAAGGGAGCATTTATTTATTTGATAGTGAAATAATTTATCCTAATGTTAAATTTAATTACTAGCGAAATAAAAATTAAGTCTTAATAATGAAAACTAAAAGTAATAAAACTAGAAGGGAAAATTGTATTTTCCGTCTCAAGTCAACTTTAAAAAATGTCATTATACAAAAAAATTATTTTCTTCATTTCAAAAATGAATATTACTTTCAACTCAAAATAAATCACAAAAAACTAATACTACTTTTTTTGCCAAAAAATTGCATTATTATGTGATTTAACTAGAAGGGAAAATTATATTTTCCTTCTCAAGTAACTAAAATTTTTGAACTAGAGTAATCAAATTACTTTTTTTTTTGCCCAATTCTAGGAAAACAGTGTTAGTATGTGCTTTAATTTGATATTGCCCTATTTAAAGAATTTTGTAAGTAAAAAATGGGTTGATAAAATTTTTGAATCCCTCCTAAACCCGCATTGATCCGCTTCGAATGAAAATAGTTTGGAAATGTTTTCTTTTAAATCGGGTGGGATTGGGGTGGATTTGAGATTAGCTCGAACCGTCTCATTTAACCCGAACCCGCATAGTATTCATCTTTTTTTATAATAAATTTTTGTTAAAATGTGGAGAGGAGTAGGATTATAATTTCTATATTATTTCACTCTCATCTTTTACAATTGTCCTAAACACCTATTTATACTAATTTTAGAGTCTTAATTCTAATAGGAGATACAATCCTATATATACATAATAATCCTTCTTTGACTAGGATTTTATTTTAGCTATGTATTCTACTTTCCTACTTAATTAAGGAGTCTTCCTAAAATACAAAGCTAACATTAGGAAACAAGTATTTTCTTGCAAACTCGGTCCGCTCCATCGGTCTAGATCCGTTTCACTCGGTCCGATCCATGTCGCTCCACCATATTCTCCAACTCCCCCCCTCAAGTTGGAGGATCTACAACGTAGATACCCAACTTGCCAAATAAAAATTAAAACGTTTTAAAAAAAATTCTTTCACTTCGACATGCGACATCTCGCGGCCAAGTTCTTCCTTTTTCGTGTTGCAGTTCAAGCAACCTCGGGTTCGTCTTTTTTTTTTTTTCAACAACAACAAAAATTTGTTCCAATATCTGAAGAGTCATCTACATCAGGTCTTCTTTCTTCAATTCTGTGCACAATTTGTGCTCGCACATATCTTCTTTTTCTTCAATCTCCCTTTTTAGAGTGAACGACACTCGATCATCGTTTTTATAGTGAACGACACTCAATCATCGGTTTTATAGTGGACGACACTCGATTATCGTTTTTATAGTGGACGACACTCGATTATCGTTTTTATAGTGAACGACACTCGATTATCGTTTTTATAGTGGACGACACTCGATTATCGTTTTTATAGTGGACGACACTCGATCATCGTTTTTATAGTGGACGACACTCAATCATCGTTTTTATAGTGAACGACACTCGATTATCGTTTTTATAGTGGACGACACTCGATTATCGTTTTTATAGTGAACGACACTCAATCAATGTTTTTATAGTGAACGACACTCAATTTTTTTTTTTTATTTTTTTTTTTCAAGGGATAGTGAAGTTGGTATAATCAAAGGGATAAAGCAACAATCGGAACCCTAGGTTTTAGGAATTCGTTGCGGAAGCGAATTGGGTAATCATGGAGGAGACATTAAAGATAAAAAAATTTAAGAAAGAAAAAAAAAAATTCGAAGGGGAAAAATTTGAGCCGAGGGGGGTTTAATTACAAAAGAAAAAAATTGGGTCGTAAGGTTTATTGGTGGATGGCTGTCAACCGGAAGATTGCTTCTGTTTTACCATTCTGGTCATGGTTCACGGCAAAGGCACTCATATTGGTGATGGAAGGCTAGAGCAGAAAGATTTGGAACAACACAGTCTGTGCCTAGTGATGAGGATTAGAAGAAGGCTAGGCATGCTAGGTTTGCACCAGTTTCTAGTACTATTATTGATTCAAATGGAAGAACGTAAAAGAAAGCAAGGGCACTCGTGTTCTCGTAATCGCAAGTTAATGGCAAAGGAACTATGACGGTGATGTGGTTTGGGGCGGCTTAGGGTTTTGCCGCTAGGGTTTTGGCGGAGAAGTCCTTCTATGGATCTTAGCTCTGATACCATGTTAAAATGTGGAGAGGAGTAGGATTATAATTTCTATATTATTTCACTCTCATCTTTTACAATTGTCCTAAACACCTATTTATACTAATTTTAGAGTCCTAATTCTAATAGGAGATACAATCCTATATATACATAATAATCCTTCTTTGACTAGGATTTTATTTTAGCTATGTATTCTACTTTCCTACTTAATTAAGGAGTCTTCCTAAAATACAAAGCTAACATTAGGAAACAAGTATTTTCTTGCAAACTCGGTCCGCTCCATCGGTCTAGATCCGTTTCACTCGGTCCGATCCATGTCGCTCCACCATATTCTCCAACTAATATTGTTAATATTTGTATATTATTATATACTTATTTGTTTATAGTTTATTGTATTTTCTTATTTTTCTATGTCATATTATTAATCTCTACGTTTATAAGGAAATAAAGGGAAAAAAATTGCATTTTATAATAGAAATATTAATAATTTTTTCTTCAACTTTTGTCCTATTTTAAACGTTAAAAAATTGGTTAGGATATTAAATAGATGAATGATTTTATTATAAAGTATAAAAAGTTGGGTACAAAGTATTTAGTCAATAGTTGTTGTGAGTATGACTTATAATACCATTGAATATAAAAATATTAAAAAATTTCAGTTTACTTTTTGAAAACTTAAAATGGGACATCTTTTATTAAAAAAAAGGAAGTTTAAAATGGGACGAAGGGAGCATTTATTTATTTGATAGTGAAATAATTTTTCCTAATGTTAAATTTAATTACTTGCTATATAAAAAAACGTGATTATATAATAATAGCATTAAAGAAATATGTAAAAATCAAACGGGGATGTAGAAGTTGAATACGGTTCAAGAACAAAATAACTTCTCAAAAATGAAAATTGATGATACTTGAAATTTTCATTTCATGTAATTTGTTTGTTTGAAGAATCACTAGAGTCAAAAGTTCAGAATTGCAGTTGAAGAGAAAGATTTGGAGACTTATAACTAGATTGATTACGCTTTCCCAATCGTTGTCGAAACTAAGTGATACTGTGGGCAAATTACGCACATATCACGTTCAATACACAATAAATATGATATACATAAAAAATATGCGTTCAATTTCATAGAATTGAAAAATGGATGTCAAATATGATTATTATTGAATAGAACGGGAATTTACGTATAAAACGCGCTTCGTACAAACTAACTATGCCTTAAATATATATTTATTTTAGTGACCTTCAATCTGATATTTGTACTAATAATATAGTTTTCAAAAAAGTGTTTTACAATGTACACAAACATTTCTATTTCCTTTTATATTTGTATGAATTTTCGTCAATATGTGTTAATAGCTATCCGTGCATCGCACGGGAGTTACACTAGTTCATTAAAATAAAAAAGAATTACCATTTCATCAACACAGATACATTCAATTAACTATACACATCTGCATTTGCTTCAGCAAAATTGCATTCAAAACAATACATATTCCTCCTATCAAATCATACACCAGTGTCCATTTTTCAACTTACAGCAAGGAAAATACAGTATAACACAAAAAAAAATAAAAAAATATTAGCATAGCAAGGCCTATCAAAAAAATGCCATACATATCATATATCTATCATCTTTATTCCAGCACTCATAAATCTGCCGATGACTCCGAAGACGTGTCATCTATGGTCGAGTTTGAGCTCGTATCATGTTGGCTACCACTATCGCTATCTGAAGATGCTGCTGCACAAGTTCTCTCTTCCGGTGGTTGATTTAAGTACCAATACATAATACTTGCCGTTAGTGTCAAAATCATCTTTTGGTTTACCTGATTGAATGTTACATTAATCATATTAGACTTTATACACCCTTGCCATGAATATCTATAAGTAAACTAAATACTCCATCAGCCACATATTAAAGAAATTTTTTAGATAAGTCAATTGGCGACACTGATTATAGGATGGAGATAGTAACAATCAGACAAGATAACAAAGATTGTACAATTTGAAAATAGTATATGAAATTTACCTCGATAATGTCTTCGGGAAGCAAAAATATTGAACATCCAAGTTTCCTAGCAATACTGATAATGTAAGTTGCGTTCATCTTTTTCTCCTCTTCTGCAATACACACCACGAAATTTGAAGAACATAAAATCAGTATCCAGCATATATCAATCTTATAACATAATCAGAATAAAAAACAAAAGGAAAAAGAATTGAAGTGAAAACAGAAACACTGTCAATTCTAGTGAGAATATGCATACTTTTCAAAAACAATATCAATATGCACCTTGTCCTTAGGCATGGAGAATCGAGTTCGGTCGTTTGGTCTAACTACAACCATAATTTCTAGGTCATGCTTAATGACTCGAAATCTTATTTGTGTTTCATTTTGGAAAATGTACATCAACCACAACAAGTTAGTAGATACAGAAAAGAAAACTTATGCTCATTGTTTTGACTATAAGGATGATGCAGTGTTGCCTCAAAATTCACGCACATACTTTTCCTTTTCTTTTTCTTTTTAAACTCAATCGATCTCCCCAAAATGCTCTAATGAAAGGCTCTGACAATAAAAATTACTCCCACCGTTGCTAAATAAATGTCCAAGTTTTGAAAAAAACTGTCCCAAAAAGAATGTTCACTTTTTGAGGAAGTTGCTAAATCCTCCATCATTGTACAACAAGTTCTAATTCACACTTAGACTCATGATGCAATATGGTGAGATCATTAAGGGTTTATATGTACTTGATATAAGAATGCTTAAGTTTAACCTTTTAGCACATGTCTCTTAGAATGAAATTTGGACATTCATTCGGGGACGAAGGGAGTAGTATCTTCCACGACATGTTTAAGAGGGCAATGCGGGGAAGGAAAATAAGAGGGGTAATCTAGGAAATGGGAAAAAGGGCTTAAAGAATTTGCCTTGTTAAATGCAACTTAATGTTTGTGACAGAGAGAGTAATTTGCAAAATCAGAGGTAAACTTACCTTTCTGGCCTTTGGTAACAAGACGCCAATTTACTGATCTAGGCTGTACAGCACTAAGCAGTTCGAGAAAAAAGATCCCATCCGACAAGCTCTTATCCTGCAAAAGGTGAGATTAGTTAATTCTTCAAGCCATATGCTTTGTCAGTCTCAAAAGATATAAGCAGTCCCATGTAGCTTCTATTAGAATGACACCCCTCAAAGATGGTTTTACAGTTAATTATCCAATTTGCATGTGCCTGATTAGGAAACAAAGTATTACAAGTTTAGTATTAATTTGAATCAACAATAAAGGTTTCATAGAAAGAATTTGTCTAGGGGATGAATCAATTCAATGTAGTTTAACTAGAACTGAAGCTAGCACAGGACAATAAAAATAGGTTGTGTTGTTGTTGTTGTTGTATGTATGTATGTTGATTTTGAACTGACCAAATTCACTAACTACAAATACAAAGTAACAAAAGGGATAGATCCCATTGAAGTTAAATTCAGCTTGAACAACTGCGCTTGTTGACAAATTAATGAGATAAAAAAAATTCACGAGTCTAGTTAGTATTTAACTCCCTCCTTCCCAATAGAAGAGTATTCCTTTCGGGTTGTCCAAATTGTAGAGTAACATTTTCCTTTTTACAAAAATAGAATTGATTAACCTTCTTTTCCCCACCTAGTTTAAATTCAATTACTGCCAGTTGATTCAAATGTTTTGAGGGACAAGATTATCAACGATTTTCCTAATTTGCATGTGCAGTCAAATGTTACTTTTCTAATGGGATGGAGGGTAGTAATATTTTTACAAAAGAGAATCTGTGTGTCAAATCTAGCTTCCTAAGTAGTTATATATATTCTGCTAATGGTTTTAGCAGAGAATCATAAATACTTGCAGCAGCCTCAACCTTGGATCAACCACATTATTCAGAGGTTGTCAAACAATCAAGTAATTCAACTTTCAGTCTCAATGCATGTAATATGGCTTGAAAGATTTTCATCGGAACTTGGCCTGATTATAGCTCTATAATAGAATTAACATGCTTATACTGTGTGATTGGCCCAAGTCTCCAAACTCAAATCAAAAGGTGCAATCGTACTTATACTGCATGATTGGTCTGAGCTTAGTATACTTTCCCAGAGATGCTATGTAAATGCAGCCACCAGCCTCTCTACTTCCATTGTCAAACAACATTTAGTTCCATCCACAGACTCTGGTTGTAAGAACATTAATGGCCAAAGAGCTCTAGCTCAAGTGGCATCCGCTATTCCTATCCATATGAAAGGCCAGGGGTTCAATCCCCACCAAATGCACTTTCAAATGAAAAACTCTCGTAATAGATTAAGTCATTCATATCTTTAAATCCAATAACAACAACAAAGCCTTAGTCACAGAATAATTTGGGGTCGGCTAACATGAATCCTCATGTCATTACGAAGAAATATTGTGAGAAAAACTAAAAATAAAAAAAAATCAGCCCCCATCACCCAAATGATTTTTTGTCCTCCACTCCGGCCTCTTCAACTATCTTTAAAACCCCATTATTATATATAAAAAAAAAAAAAGAACTTCAATGAAAGGTTGGACCATTTTTAACCAAACCATGAGCAGTAGAAGCTAGTCTATCGCGATCATCTTGCAGATTTTAATAAATGCAATTATGGACCTTAAAGGAAGTTCAAGCTTTAGAAATGATACCTTAAAACTTTTCATACAACTATGGCATCCTGAACTTCTCACTTTTGTATTAGCCCAATCTAAGATATCGGCATCAGAAATTTCTTTCCCATGCGAATGGAACTTCAAGAACTTAAGAAGCTGTAGTATGTTGTACCGCATCAATTGCCACAAAAATGCTGAAAAACGAGGTTCAATATGTTCAGCTTGGAAATATACTTTTTTTTTTTTTTTTTTTTTTTTTTGAAAAATCGAACTTTCAATTCAAGAAAGGGAATTAATACAAGAAGTCAACGAGGCATACTTATGGTGAGATGGAACTTTTAGCTATGCCATCAATCTTCCAGTAAGAAAGACATCTGATTCTTCCATGATAACAACTAATGCTCTACAAAGAAAGATGATAGAGAAGCAACATACCCAGTATTAATTTCTTATTTCCTTGAACGATGTCATTTCCAGCAATGTTGACCAGAGAAAATTTCAACTGTGTCCCTATCTTGACAACTTGATTACAATTTTCTACCTTCCGAAAGGGCATCTTAATGGGAGGTTTAGATGCAATCTTCCAATTAACAATTCCAGGAGATATCTTATCGAGGGTCTCAAGAAGTACCCACCTGCATAGAGAGTAAGAGAGTGCATCAATAATTGACATTTTTGATACTAAAACCTTTCATTTCAGCAGTTAAATACAAGACAAACTTTCACTATTTTCAAGTAAACTAGGGATTTAACATGAAAAGTTGAAAACCTTCAATCAGAGATTGTGAGATTTTGATTCTTACTTAGTACTCCCGCGGTGTAAAATAACTGTCGCTTTTGGACTTTTCACAGGTTTTAAGAAAGAAAATGATTACCCCAATTTAATGATGAAAGTACCAAGATTGCCCTTATTTATTGTTTCTATCTCTTACATTATTTCACACAACAAACCAATTAATAAAGCAAAACAAGTTTCAATGTGAGTATAAAATAGGAATTTGAATGCTTTTGACCCAAAAGCGACAATTATTTTGGACCAAACATTTTCTCCAAAAGTGAGAGTTATTTTGGACGGGAGGGAGTAATTTATTCTCAAGATTCTCTATAAGCTACAAAAGGTGACATTATTTGGGGGGGGGGATTATGTGAAATCCCGAATAACCAATTTAGTTGAAGTAAAACATGCATTTGACATGTTACTCACCCGTTTCTAACATCTTCAAATACATTGTTGATATATGTTGAAGTGCCAAGACTATTGATCCAAAAACGAAATGCACTCTCTTCCCTTGAGATTTGCGCGTCATCAGGTGAGATTTCGAGGAAAGCTGTTTCCTTTGATTGGGTTGAGAGCCCATTCCTACAGGTTAAAAAGCTCATAGTTAGCATCTACAGTAACTAGCACCAAAGAGTTGGAACATGCGTAGAAACATAGTAATAGCTAACATGAATAAGAAGAAATATGAAATAATGTTGCTACAGGCAATGAGATATTGTATTGTTGCTATCAAATCTATATTTCAGTTCTCCTATTGCAGAACTTGATCATCAATCTAAAGGATTTACATGTATCCTAAATCCAACCTTACAATCTCACATAACGTTTACTTAGTGAGCTCTTATCTGGTGGACAATTTACATGAGATTGAAGGAGTGTAAAAAGAGTGACACATATTATCATGTGTTTCTAAATCTTTAGGAAAGGTAGATATAAGGTGGATTTTCCTTAAGTTACTCTGGGAGTCGGTGAAATAAGTGCCCACATTTGATGAAACCAACATGTACAAGCAATGTGCAGATAGAGAGCATGTTGCATTGTCCAGTTAGAAGCTCTTTGAATTTGCAGGATTTTGAATATAAGATGTTGTACTCTGTAATTAATTTTGAATATTGATAATATAACTTGGTGTTGGAACTTGTGTGGTAAAAGATGAAAGATAAAGGTGTTTATTGAAAAAATAGAGCTTTTAGTGAAATTTATGTGTGTGCGCTAAAATGAGCATAACTTTTGATTCCGGATGAACCACGGAACGCACAGCATATCAAATCGAAGCTCTTTTCGAGACGGACAAAAGTCATTGGGCATAGCCCCATGACACAGGTTTTTATAAACATAAAGCTCGAATCTTGGCAGTCAAATGATGTGCTGAACTAATTTAATTTTTGTAAATTAATATTAAAATATTTTTTAATATTATTTTAAATTATTATTTTAAGTTCTGGATAATGCCAAGATTTGATTTTTGAATTAACAGTTTCAACTGTCATAAAACAGTTGAAAATCTGTGTCTGAATTTGGAAAGACATGTCTTTTCAAAACTTAGTCCTATATAAACCATTTCAGATTGTGTTCCAATATACACAACATTTTCATCTTCTCTTTCCCTTCTATCTTTCTGAAAGCATTTAGTATATTCGCCAGGGAACAAGTTCTTCTGTAGGAACTTGTTCAAAAGTGTTGTATCCTCAAGCCAGACGTCCTAAACTCGCAGCAAGCGGGACGAATTTCGACTTAGGATACCGCTGCTGTGCCTCACTTTGAAGAATTTGTAGCGTTTTCAGGTTTTTATTTGTTTTATAATCTGATTTTGATTTAAATATTATTATAATTACTGTTATTGATATTTCTAATTATAGAATAGTAGATTGGTTCTAACACTTGGTCCCTTTCAATTACATTGATCATGAAAGATATAATTTGGTTCAACCATCTGGTTCATATCCATCAAAATAAGCTAATAGTTACATTTGAGGTCGATGGACCAAGCTCCATCTTGCCTTTGCATCTACTAGACTTGAGACACTTAAATACAACTAATGTTCGATACCAACTTTATGGATGTGCATACTGCATAACGCTAAATTAAAAAGCATAAAACCTATATTTTCCTAATTAAGACAAAATGAGACCCCTATATTATTTAGAGCACTGAATAAAGAAGTGCAAGTATGGTTCCCTACGTTTGCCATTTGGCATAGGGAAGCTAAATGTCAAGAAACATACACTCCTTCGCCTGTTCCATTTGATAAGCTCAAACAGTCAAACTTTATGAAAGATTAACTTCACTGCATATAGCCATCTTCTTTTACGAAGCCTTTTTCTTTTATTTTCTTTTATTTATTTTTACATTTTGGAGGAAGGGGGTGGGTAATCATCAGAAAGTAAGTTTTTATGTTTCTCTTCAGAGTATCTGAACAAACAATTTGTGGGCGCTATAGGGCACTCTCAACCCCAAAAACTAGTAGAGGGTGTAAGACCCTCCCTCGGACTTATAACCAAAACACTCACCTCCTTGTACAACTGACATTTGATAACCCAACACATTCCATCAAGTGAAAAGTGATCATATTGCATGACAGTTTTTAAATGATGAAGTGATGCTAAACTATTACCAGTTTCAAAATGTAATTGCAATACCAGATAATGTTATAGATAATCATAACCAAACATCGCTTGAGATGGATTACTTCAAAAAGAAGAGACTGATTCTGACCTGTGTTGGAAAATATGAGCCACAAATGCGAGGTTAAGGTTGGGGGAACCCTCTACAATATCTTTTGATGTTAAATATCTCTTGCAACCCATCCTGTCGGCATGTTCTAGAACTAACTTTGCTCTTGTTAAAGGATCTCTAGCAGTCAATGTAGAACGATTAATGTGCTCAGGTGCTAGAACATTTAATAGGTAAGCATAAGCCTCTCCATCCTGCATGGTGGATATTTAATGTTCAGATATACTTTTCCTCAACTATGTATTACAGCCTGCATGCAGTTTTAACAGTGAAATACACAGGAACTAAATCTTTTCTTCATCATTGTCCACATCATATGCATTCTTTATACAACAACAGATGAAAAGATTAAATAATAAGAAAAACAACCGACGACAATAAGAATGCCAGCAAATTGTACTGCAGACACAGGAACCTTCGTCTTCCTTTTCCTTCTCAATTTTTGTTTGATGTTTTTTTTCTTGGACATGTGCACAGGGTGTATGTAGAATCTAGAATTTCATGGCTATCTTCCCAGGAAGCGTAGCAAGAAGCAACTAGTGCAACCCTTTGATAATCCTATTTACTTTTGATTTCAGAAATCAGAATTTAATATTGCTTAATAGATGTTGGAATGAAAGCAACAAACATAGAACTACTATTGAAGCTTAATCTGAATTTTCTACCTTCTCAAGCACCTGACACGTGATTGCTTCCTGTTTGATAACTGCAATTTCAAAACTTCCCAGCAATTTAGTTCCTCAAGATCAGGAGTCTTTCCTATTACGATTAAGCTCATTTCTAACTCTATGTCAAGCGTGATTCTTAAGATGTATCAGCTTTTTTCTTATCTTCTCTTTATTTGGAGTTGGATCATTACAGCTATCAATGATTTCATACAAAGTATACTTAAAAGTCCAACAGTATGTGTGTAAAAGTAGCAAATAGTTTTGTATTTGCCGGGAGACTCCAGGAATGCATGCTTTAGAAGAATAGGCAAAAAAAAAAAAAAACTTCTTTCGACAAACACATTATTCATCAAGGAAAGTTCGACAATGTAGAATTTAATACCCTTGGGAACCAAAGTCGACTGGTTTGAAACCGAGATATACCCAAGAAAATAAAAACAATACAAATCTTAATTTCTTTTTTGTATACCTTTACATCAGAGGAGAAGTTTGTAACAATTTTCTTGTATTCTGTTTTCTTCAGATGAAAATTCATCCACCTAAGCAAGATCTTCTCAGGGGGTAGGTTCATGAGTTCCTCCATATCCTGAGAGTAAATCACATAGAATAACAATAGTTTAGATATACCTTAAAATTACAGAATAATCTCACTGCAGCTAGCTTTGAGCTAGATAAATCACCTTACTGTCGTCAAACAACTCCACTAACTGAGGTGTTTTCTTTAGATTCAGGTCCGCCAACAATTGTATCTGAGCATATACATTATGGCGATCAAAGTTAGCCACAGACATACCCTAGTGTATATTTGAGACACGTGATAGGTTTTATACTTGGATGAGCTTGTAACTTAAAGAATCTTTACCTTTATGATTTGAGATATCACCCCAAGCACAAGATGTCTCTGTATACAAAACATAATTGTTAAATTATTGCATTGTAGATAAGTAACACACATTCCAGCATTTAATTCTGAGCTTCAAGATAATCCACCAGAACCAACAGAAAAGAAAAAAATGACACAGAGAATATGGATCAACCTATCATCTAAACCCGAAATTCAAAGTAAAGTTGGCATTGTTCGCTATTTCAAAATTTACTCCAAAGCTAATACATCACATCTTCAAAGTCGGGCTGAGCTTTTATATCAGCTGAGCCAGTAACAAGAGGAGATGAACCACTGATACATAAGCAACTTGTTCTATTCCTGATTGACTGCTAATAGTTCAATACCTACAATGATCTATGAAGCAGATCCGTTTCATGCTCTGTAATGGATGTGCAACTAATAGAACTGACTACTAAATCAATTGAACCCTGAAAACTACTCAAAATGGAATAAATTAAAGCCATTCTGTGGAAGAAGAATGCATGATTAGGAAAAAAAATGCAAGACAAGAGTAGAAGATAGCTCAATATAAAACCACAACACAGAAAATACTGCTACAAACTTATTATAAGTCCAAACATTACACATAAATTGACAAGTAAAGAAACAAGAAGAAATGCTATAATTTCCAATCTCAATCACTAATGAAACCCCAAAATTTCAGGGGACAGGCTGGAGTGCAAGAGGAATGAAAATGTTACTTATCCGCAATTAAGAGCTCTTATGAACCTTCTAGTTTACCCAAGCATGAACTGCATAGGCTACTCTAATGCACACTAAAAAACTCAACAGGTTATACAGAAACCCTCAGTTAAATATTGTTTGGAAAACATCTAACTCAATGGCCTTCATTATAGAAAATGCAGAACACATGGCAATACCGGATAACATAACTATCAAAATCGCCACTCAAAACGTACAGCACACACTCCACATCCAAAGACGCAAAGAGAAGGTACTAATACAATGTCATAAGTGCTAGAGTAGATGGAAGGGCAATATGAACATACCCTTCCTTCAATGAAGTCCTGAGTCCCTATATTGACAACAGTGCATCCAATGGCCTTGGCAGAGTTAAGGCATAAGGTATGATTTTCATTCCTTTCCCATGGGTTGAGGACTTTCTTGGTATTTATCGCCCGCTCATCTATTGTCCCAGGGACTGCCACATTTATAAGCTTACTGAAACCATCAAAGAGCATTTCGTTAGTAAATCCGTATCACTGATTAACTATCATACAACATACACTTTATAGTACTTAATTATAACATTAAAAGGTTAATATTGAGAATCACCAGATAAGAACCCCATCCTTAGCAAGCTCAAATAAATCATTTGACGAAGGATCAATTGGAAGGTCCTTCTTTAGGAAGGTATCCCCAGCTAAATAGTTGTTGATATGTGCTACATAGGATGCTTTCTCGGATTCACTAATTGTGTGAAGCAGTGTAGCTGTTGGAGACTTAAGAAACGCAGACGAACTTTTAGCACCATTTCCCATTCTTGAGGTGGCATGTGCTTGGAGATTCAAATAGACCTGCAGGTTTATAAACAATCCTGATCACATAACAAACGGGACGTGCTGTAAACCTCTAAATAACAAATTATGTCCCACTATTTCGATTCAAAATCACAATCTAGAAAAGTACCTTAAAAATTGTGAAACTAAATGATAGTGAATTCATTAAATTAAAAACTGAAAAAGTTAACGAAGGAATAGGATGTAAGCAATAGTTGTTAAAAGCTTCGTAGAGCAATGCTTTTTTAATTAAAAGTAAATGATGAGGTTTGCATAGCAAATTTATATGTTCAATAATTTCTCTACAAAAGAGAATATAATTTATTGTGACTAAATCTAAATGCAAAATCATCGAAACTGTAGCCACATTATAATCTATCTCAATCATATTCATGAACACAAGAATTTATCAGCATAATTATGTAATCAAGCAAAGTTCACACATAGTTACCCGAAGAAACAGCTCGAAATCGACTTCATCCGCCAAGTTCTGATACGAATCGAGAAGGAAAGCCGCTCTCTCTTCCTCGGTAAGATTTTCTCCGACGCTCTTAAGTTTAGACATCTTCGACGGCAGCTCGCCGAGCGTAAGCCGGCCGTTCTCTTTCCTCATAGTTAAAAACTGAAGAAAAATAATCAAAATCAACAAGCTAACAGATCAAACACTACTTCAAATTTAATGAATCTTCGAGATGAAAAACTTACATGAGATTTCAACGTCCGTAGCTCGACCTGTGTAAACTGACTCTGTAGCCATGGATCCGATACAAAAACTCCAACATAACCAGCCATGGATCAAACTGAATCTGCTTTTGCAGATAGAAATGGAGAAGAGAAAAAGTGATTTTCTCTCTCTAGTCACGTTGTGAGTGTGAGTGAGAACAGAAGAGTTTGATAACAAAGAGAGAGAGAGAGAGAGAGGCCTAACACTGGGGACGGAGGAGAAGAGCTGTCAGTTTGTTTGAGAATTCAAATTATGCCGATTTTGTCCCCTGTTATTATGAACTAACCGCTACTTGAGCTTAATTATTTTATGGCAACGTCTTAATCATTTACCCCACCCACCCCTAACAACCAATAGTTGTGAACTAGATGGAAATTAATGCAAACTTAATTTAAACAACCCGCTTAAATTGTCTTAACTTTTACATAATTATCCTTAAGTAGTTGTGAACATTTTTTTAAAGAATAACCACATTTAACTTTTGATAATCATATAAAGTGAATTTTAACATTACATTAATGTCAGTAGATCATTAAGTGATTTATTAATAACATTTTTAAAATTTATTAGAATAATTAAATTGACATTAATATTTGATCGAAGTTTACTTATATTAATCGCTAAAAATTAAAAGTGATCAAACAAAATGATACGAAAAAAAAAACTAATTTTAAAAATTACTTTTAATACATGTAGTATTATTTTAAGTGTTTTTTACGATTATATGGTATCACATTTTGTATGTAAAGTTAACATTTGATTTGATGCGCCATGGCAAAATATTATTCCCGTTAAATGTTTGCCCGGCCCAAGTTTGAGTATGGTCTATGTGGGCCCCTATTTTATGAGGATGTCGTCGCGTATAGTTCTAAGATCTCAAGCAAGGGGTGGGTTCTTGGTTGTCGCCAATAGTGTGGTTCCCCCTATGTTATTGATATATGCAGTATATTACGTGTTATTGATATATGCCGCATATTATGTGTTATGTGATATATGCCGCATATTATGTGTTATGTTCTATATGCCGCATATTATGTATTATGTGATATATGCCGCATATTAAGTGTTATTTTCTGTATGCCGCGTATTATATGTTGTACGTTATATGCTGCATACTGAATGCTTATGATTATGATACTAGCCAAAGTTAGGCCTATCGCTATAGTTCTGGTCTTGGTTCCCGCCAACGGCTCGGCCCTCGCATATCAGATATGGTGTGTCGGATATTGATTCCCGCATGTTGGATTTGGAGGTTCCCGTATGACGGTGTCATGTTGTCGATGTATCATGTCGCACATCGTAAGTCGCATGCCCTCAGCGATATATGTTATTAATGTTATAACGGTTACCGCCGCATGCTAATATGTCGCATGTTCGGGTTCCGATGATGATTTTAGCCAAGGATTACGTGTATATGGTTATGGCCGGATTCCCGCATATGGTTTGGTTCTCGTATATCATATGTCGCAGGTAGCCTGTCGTGTTGTATGCTAATAATGTTAGAATTGTCGCATGCTGTAGATGGGTCTCGCATGCTGGTTCTCATATGTTATATGTGCATATAATGGCGCATAATTTATATTGTATATTGAATGTTAAATGTTGTAGTCTTTTGTTAGACTCCCCTCCATTGCAGGCGTGACACGTGGCAAATAGAAATAATGTGAATGGTGATGTCATTGATGACATCACCCTTGGAATATAAATACTCCCCCCATCTCCATTTGAGAGGTATGTCCCATTTTTTACAAAAGAGCTTCTCTCTCCTCTCTTTCTCTTTCTAAAAGTTAAATATTATGTCAATAAAATGTTATGTATCGGATTAATGATTCTCACGCCGGAGGGTTTTCGGGGGGAAAATCCCCCCGCCCTAACGGTGTTTTCTCTTGTAGGTCCCACATTATTTAGGACCTCGTGGAGCGTGTTTTCCGGTCCGTCAACCGTTGCTACCCCGGTCAGTTCCTGTGCAACCTATTTTTTATGGTAGCATCAACATTAAACAAGGCCATTGGCTGAATTGATAGGATAACTAAAAATGGTATGCTTCTATCTTGTGTGGTCGATAACTTAATTTTAAAACTAAGCACTTAAAATGTAATCCCATATTTTATTTTAATTTAACACTTAATTTAATTAAATTTTTATTATAAATTTATGAAAGAAAATGATTATTATAGTAAAAAATAAAAAAATATTATTAATTTTTAATGGTAAATCTGATTAGACAAATTTAAATCGTATTCTCAAAAACATGAACAACCAACCAATGAGCTTCGGTTCTAGAGGGATAGGGTCTTGGCCTTCGTTTGAAAAGTCTCAAATTCGAATCTCTGTGTGTTGTAAATTGAAATGTTGAAATAAATATCTTTAAAATTATATTTTCTTAAATTATTATTATTTTTATATCTTTTTAGTTAATTTTTCAAATTTATTTATTCTTGCGTTTAACGCACGAATGTAAAACTAGTTGTACTAATGATGGTAAACGCTTCATTAACTTGATTACACTTTACATAGTTGCATTGTTATACCAAAAAATTAAACATCTATCTATAGTATAAATAAGGGAGGGATTTGCTACAGTGGTATGAACAGTTTCAAGCGAAGAAATTCCCATTTTGCCCTCATACATTTGTCTATTTCCCATTTTGTCCTTGAAAAAAAAAATTTTAAAAAAAAAATTTAAAAAAAAAAATTTTAAAAAAATCACGTGGCCTTGGACACGGGCATGTACTAGTATCTTATAAAATACTCCCTCCGTCTCAATAAATGCTTCCCCAATTACCCAAAAGGGCGTTCCGTTAGAAGCTTCACCTTTTCTTTTTTGGCAAAAAATCTTTACCATTCCACCCTCTCATTCTTTCTCCTGTTTCACTATTACACTCACAACATTTTTCAAATTTACTATTTCCTCCACTCATTCTCTCTCCTATTTTACTATTACACTCACAACTTTTTCAAACCCTCTAATTTACAAGTTATACCCCAACTTACTATTTACAGATTAATTGATTGAATTGTTATTTACCCTCACAACATTACTAACTACTCTCGTACTACTAAGTTTATCCTAAAAATTAAACGTTCAACACTAGACACACCACCACTATTCCTATTTTACCCTTTAAAATCTCTAAATAATCATTCACCTAAATTAACAAAATACACCCACAAACTCAATCTTCATATTCTCCGGCCAACTTTCATTTTCTCCGGTCAACTCTTCGTAATCTACGACCTTTCCGTTTAGACGTGTCCATTTGGTTAACCGAACCGACAAATCGGCCGGTTTTTAACCGGTGAAAATCGGTCAACCGGTGAAAATCGGTCAACCGGTTTAACCGTAATCGATTTTTTCAAGGTTCGATTTCGGTTGGTATATTTCAAAAACCGTTAACCGCCGGTTTTATGCTCGGCCGAGTCATGAGGGTTGCTCGGTCGAGCAAGACATTTTCCAGTAAGTCTTTACCATTTAACGGTCATGCTCGGCCGAGTCATATGAGTTGCTCGAGGATCATTTTCCACAGATTTAATCATGCCTCATGCACTGCGCCGAGTCATACGAGTTGCTCTACCGAGCGTAACGCCGTAAATTAAAAAGTGGTATGCTCGATCGAGCAACACCAAACACTTGGCCGAGCAGATCCAAATCGGATAAATCGGAGGTTAACCGGAAAATCGTATAATCGTCAAACCGTAACCGGTCTGGCCAGTTATCCGGTTCGATTTCGATTGAGGGATTTCGAGGTTGAAAATCGGCGGTTTCAACCGGCTAACCCCCGGTTAACCGGAACCGGCCACGTCTATTTCCGTTAGAGACGAAGGGAAGTAAGAGACTTTACAAGGCATAAGCTTGGGAATTTGTAAGACTCAATGTGAGTCTAGCATTTGTAATGTTGGTTTATATATGCATTGCATACAAGAACAGACCCATGTGAACTTTACAAGAAGAGATCCATGTGATGAGAACTTGTGGCATGATGCGATTTAAGAAAGGGAAGGAGAACAAAGGTTGATGGTCGACAGTCAAATATTTAGTAGCAGGAGGGAAGGGGCTGCGATGGTGGTGGATTAACCAATAGGTGCGCGCTTATGGATGGGGTTGTGAAACAAGCTCGATCAGAGATGGCGTATGTCTGGTGATAAGGACGGAGGGGAAGTGCAACGGTTGGGACAATTATAGGGAGGGAATTGACGAAAACAATTATTTTTCGACGGGAGTTTTAGCAAGGAGAAGAAGGGCATTCGTAGAGGGTCACCAGAGAAGAAGCTTGGGCAGCGAGGGGATGAGTGTGGCTAAAAGGAGAGGGACATGATAGGGCTTCAATTTTTCAATGATTGATTTGGGGAAAATTAATTTAATAGTTAATATGATCATTTTAATTTATGGCATTTTTGTAATAATTTAATTGCGGGGCATTTAGTAATATTACTGGTATAAATAACAATTATCTTGTTTTAAGTTGTAACTTAGGGTATGTTTGGGTATATCAATTTCATAATTTGAAATTGAAATTGGAGCATGAAATTTCAATTCTGCTGTTTGGATTTTAAAATGAGGGATAGAATTGAAATTGAATTATAATTTTAATAGCCTAATTCCATAAAATCAATTCCATAGTTAAAGTAAAAAATTACAAAACCAATTCTACACCAATTCGAAACTATCGGGAATTTTTTTTTAGGTCGCTGGTTCCTCGTCTCCATCTTCCCCAAACCCATCTCACATCAACCACCTCTACCCCATCCCCATCACCACAACCCCCCACCCCCGGTCGAGTAAAAAAAAAAAAATTAATTATTTTAAATTTATTTTTAACAACTCCTCCCCAACTCCACTCACCACCCTTGCCACCCTACCCCCACCCCACCCCCCCCTCGTTGGGTAAAAAAAAATTAATCATTAATTTTTTTTAACAACTCCTCCCCCAATCCACTCATCACCCCCCACCCCACCCCCCGGTCGAATAAAAAAAATAATCATTTTAAATTTATTTTAACAACTCTGCACCCCTGCCCCTGCCCCCCCCCCCCCATCTCCACCCCCGCCCCACCCGTCGAGTTAAAAAAAAATTATTTTTTTTATTTAAAAAAAAATAATTAAAATGATTATATTTTTTTACCCGACGGGGAGGAGGGTGGGAGGGGGCAGGGATGGGAAGTTGTTAAAATAAATTTAAAATGATTATTTTTTTACCCGACGGGGGGGGGGGGAGTGGGGTGGGGGCAGGGGCAGGGAGTTGTTAAAATAAGTTTAAAATGATTTTTTTTTGACCCGACGGGGTCGGTGGGTGGGGTGGCAAGGGCAGGGGTGGGGAGTTGTTAAAATAAATTTAAAATGATTTTTTTTTACCCGAGGGGGGGGGGCAGGGGCAGGATTGGAGAGTTGTTAAAATATATTTAAAATGATTATTTTTTTTACCCGACGGAGGGGGGGGGTTGGGGGTGGGGGCAGGGGTGGGGATTTGTTAAAATAAATTTAAAATGACAAATTCATTTCCGTTAGACTGCATGAGTATCCAAACAATAGAATTTGAATTGTAAATCAATTCTAATGGAATTCTATAGATTAGCCAAACAATAGAATTGAAGCTCTATGAAATTCGAATATGTTGAAATTCAATTTCATAAAATTGTGATTCCAATTCAATTTCAATTATGTGTATCCAAATGGACCCTTAAGAATTTTAAAATCTTCAACTCAAAAAGTTAAAACCCCTACTTGAAAAGTTGAAACCCCAAATTATTATTTATAATATTCATGGAAAATAAATGAGGTTAATTTATTTCCCAGTCACGAAGTTTTTAAATTTTAGCAGGGGTGACAAATTATATTGATACAAAAAAGTCGATATACCAAACAAACTGTAGGTATGGTTGTACCGTATCAATTTTGTTTAATTGGTTGGTACATGTTATAAAATGACTTCGATTGGTATATCATGTACCGTACCAATTGTGTCTCCTAAATTCTAATTGTATCGCTCTTCCATCTCTATGAAACTCAGCAACAAACCGATTTCTCTCCCTTTTTCGTGATTATTTAATTTTCAAAACTTTTGTTATACTACTTTTCTTTAGTTTCAAAAATTTATAATTTGTGTTTTGAGATTTTTTTTATGTTATAATGAGTTGCTATTTTTAAGAGAAATAAAATCTAACAAAAAATATATCAATGCATTTTTTTGTCTTCATTTACATTTGGTATATATCGACTAGCAATCAATCGTACCGACCGAGTATCAACCTTGTCAATAAACTTAGTATACCGACTTTTATGGTTGGTACTGGTACATATTTTTGTATGGAGTCGGTCTGGGGAGAAACGCGTTTCTCCGTCGCGTATGGAGAAACGGGGCAAAGTTTGTCGCGCGACATAATTAGCCAGTTTCTGGATATCCTTTCCAAAGCTTCTGGATATCCAGAACATTGAATATGGTTATCCAGAAGTTTTGGAAAGGATATCCAGAAACCAAATATTTTTTCTGGATATCCTTTCCAAAGCTTCTGATATCGTAACATTGAATATGGATATTGAAGCTTTGAAAAGGATATCCAGAAACCAAATATTTTTTCTGGATATCCTTTCCAAAGCTTCTGGATATCCCTATTCAATGTTCTGGATATCCGTAATCGATGAAAAGTGATATCCATTGTTGTGGCTAAGATGTCGCGCTGCCAAACGCGCCCGCTTTCTCCATGTCGACGGAGAAACGCGTTTCTCCCCAAATTTTATCTTTTGTATATCAAATCATACTTAATTGATAAATGTTATAAGCAAAATACAATCAGTATATCAACCAAACAATTCCTAAATTTTAGTGCTAGTCATTTTTTTCTAAAATTCAGTACTTCCAATTCTAATCATATAAGGTTGGGCATTAAATTTATTACTAACAAACTTCGGGATAGACGATAAAATGAAAATAATTAGATGAAAAGGGACAAATTCGACATTTAGTAGTTTATCGGACCACCACAAGAGAGAAATATTGCTTTTTATAAAAAGGGTGGGTGGATGGAATCGTGTTATGACATTCACGAGAGATCAACATCTACTTAGTTAGGTTAGAAGCTCTGTTCTAAAAAACCTCGCCTAAGGGCGCTTGCGCCTGGGACAAGCAGCCTCTCTCCAACGCCTGGCTGAGCCCCGCCTGTGCTGACTAATCCCGACTAATCTCGATTAGTCCCCGACTAGTCCCCGCCTAGGCGCTAGGCCCGGCTCCGCCGCCTAGCATCCGCCTAGCGCTTTTTAGAACCTTGGTTAGAAGTATTAAATTGCAGGTGAGTTCGTTAACGGTATGTGTTTTATGTGTTAATACGAAGATTATTCTTTTATGATTTATCTTTTCCGTTCCCCATGAGACAAATAGAGGGATCAAATCCTAAGTTAGTAGAAGTGAATTTAAATAAATATTAATGTCAATTTAAATAATTTATCAAATACAATTTTTAGAATTTTACTGAAATGATTATATTGAAATTAATGTTTGATCAAAGTTCACTATGTTACTGTTAATTACACAAAATCAATTGAAACTATTTTTTTGAAACTAAAAAAAAAAACTCCCTCCGTCCCAATACAATCTTTACATTTACTATTTGCACGATAATTAAGAAAAAGTGTTCGAGGTGTAGGTGATGTGAGTGCGAAAAATGAGGAATGGGAGAGAAAATGAGGTAGAGAATATTAATTAAATTGTTGTTGTATAATGTGTGATTCTCATTAATATATAATAAAATATGTTTATTTTAAAAAATGTATAATTTATAATAAGATATTATATAAGAAAAATATATAATTTTTAATGAGACAGTGTAAACTAGTGCCATATCAGTTTGACATACTCCCTCCGTCCCATCCCATGTGAATGTGGATTAACTTTTTGGGTGTGAAAATTAAGGAAAAGTGATGTAAGAAAAAGAAAAAAGTTAAATGTTGTGAGTATAAAAAATTAAATAAGAGAGAGAATGAGTGGGAGAAATAGTGAGGAGAGAGATTGTAGTGAGTATAAAAGTGAAGTAGGAGAGAAAATAAGTGGGTGAAATAGTGAATATTCTTTGCCATTTTGAAAAGTATGCATTCACGTAGAACGGACCAAAATAAAAATAAATTTACATTCACATGGGACGGGACAAAGGGAGTACTCCCTCCGTCCCGGTAGAAGCGTCACCCTTTTAGGGGTGGCGCGCAAATTAAGGAAAAGTGTGGGAAGTAAAAATGTTGTGAGTGTAATTTAAAAATAGGAGAGAGAATTAGTGGAGGAAATAGTGAATTTTAAAAGTGTTGTGAGTGTAGAGGAGAGAGAATTAGTGGAGGAAATAGTGGATGGGATAATAAAATATTAATAAAAGTTTCCTTTTTAGGAAAGGGTGACGCTATAAACGGGACGCCATTTTGGATAAAAAGTGACGCTTCGACCGGGACGGAGGGAGTATTTATCAATCAGTTATAACTCAAACATAATAGACCCTTCCCTTTCCTCCTCAGGTAAGGTAGGTGAAGGCAATAATTTAATTCTCCATAGACATATAAGCCAAACTAATACTAATATAATAAAATGGACCAAATATATACTCCCTCCGTCCATATAGTTACTTCATACTTTCTATTTTGAGCGTCCAAATATATACAGTACTTTATATTTTGTTTTTTTACTTAAAATAAAAAGTTTATATCATTAAAATATTAACCCTACCCCACTCATTACATTATTTTAATACTCACAACACCATTATAATTTACTATTTTCTTCACTCATTCTCTCTTCTATTTTACTTTTACACTCATAACATTTACTCCCTCCGTCCCGGTTCACTTGGCACCAAAAAGGTGGGCACGGTAACTAAGAAAAAGTAAGAGAGATAATTAATTAAAGAAAATGTTGTGAGTAGAAAAGGTAAAGTAGGAGAGAGAATGAGTGGAGAGAATAGTGATTTGATTGGTGTTGTGAGTGTAAAAAATTTCCATTTTGGACAGTGTCAAGTGAGGTGGGACGGACCAAAATGGAAATTAGTGTCAAGTGAAGTGAGACGGAGGGAGTATATCATTATTTTTTTTTCTTAATCTCCGTGCAAACAGTAACTATGAATTACTTATGTGGACGGATGTGGATGGAGGGAGTATTTAATTATTTTTCTAATTAGAGGAATTGAAAGAATAAATACAAATATGGTAATTATCATAACAAAAGTCCAAAGAAAGGAGGAGGTCTCCTGTGAGAACACATGGGATCCGTCTCATGAATGAGACGGGTCGACCCATGATTCATGGGCATAATCGCCCAAACCAATAATTCCTAGTCCACGCCAAATTCATTACAGCCAAGCAATTTGAAGCCTTCTTTGGATTTTTAATTGGTCTTTATTTATTTCCTAGGCCTCCCATATTTTTTTAGGCCCAATTTTTTTATTTTATTTTATTTATTTTATTTTTTTTTGCTTTTTGCTTTTTTTTTTTAGTTTTTATATTATTTTTTTTTAGTTTTTATATTATTTTTTCGGCTTTTCAGTGGTTTAGAAAAAGTAATAGTTACCATCTCTTAAAGTAACATTGTTCATAAGTAAAACGTAATACCTGTTTTGCAATATCAACTATTACTTAAACAAATGAGAAGTATTACTCAAAATGAAAACAGTTCCTAAAACTATTATTAGTTAAAAAAAAATAACACTATTACTTCACAAGTGTAGTACTATTACTTATAGCAATACCAACTATTACTTAAACAAATGAGAAGTATTACTCAAAATGAAAACAGTTCCTAAAACTATTATTAGTTAAAAAAAATAACACTATTACTTCACAAGTGTAGTACTATTACTTATAGCAATACCAACTATTACTTAAACAAATGAGAAGTATTACTCAAAATGAAAACAGTTCCTAAAACTATTATTAGTTAAAAAAAAAACAATATTACTTCACAATTGTAGTACTATTACTTATAGTAATACCAACTATTACTTAAACAAATGAGAAGTATTACTTTTGCCAAACGAAGAAAACATAGGGAAAAATACTATTACTTTTCTGTATATATGTATTACTTTAATGTATACAAATTATTACTTTATATGCATTCAATTATTACATTATGTTATAGTAACTATTACTTTTCACTTTTTTTTTTTTTTTTTTTACGTAAATTCATCATCGAGGAACTTTCCATGATTTAGCACTAAGAAAACAAGTATTATGCAAGGAATCTCAAACTCAACAACAACAGAGTAGAAGCAATTTCAATAAGTGAAATTGCAAAGAAAATATGAAGAACAACAAATTCAATTGATGAATTTGGCAGGAAATCAAACAACAAATGATATGCAAAGAAATGACAAAGATGAAAGCTCCACCAAACAACCACTTTAAATTTGGCTCGGATCCGGAAAAAACGAGGAAGAGAAGGGGAGGGGCGTTGGGTGGTGGGTTGGAGAGAGGGAGAGATCGACGGATCTCTCAAGTCGACGCCTTGGCGATAATGGCCGGAAATGATGAAGGTGCGGTGGGTGGTGGGTTGGAGAGAGGGAGAGAGCTAGGCTAGGGCAGAGATTGGGTCGGCAATGAAGGTCTCTACATTTACATCGTATAGAGAGAGAGAGAAGAGCATTTACGTATAGAGAGAGAAGAGAGCGGGTAATTTTCCGGATCATGGGTCAAAAATGACCCGTCTCATGGATGAGACGGGTATAGGTGTTCTCACCCAAGTTTTTGTCCAAAGAAAGTGTGAATTGGGTACTACTTCCTCCCTCCGTCTCGGTCGAAGTGTCCCAACTTTCTATTTCGGGCGTCCCATTTAAAATATTTCATACCCAAAAAAGGAAAGTTTTTTCACTATTCCACCCACTCATTCTCTCTCCTATTTTACTTTTACACTCACAACATTCCCTCTCCTAACTATTCTTTCCACTCATTCTCTCTCCTATTTAATTTTTCATACTCACAACATTTAAACTTTTCTCTTTTTTACATCACTTTCCTTAATTTTCGTGCAATTGTTCTTTTCGGACACTTTGATCGGGATGAAGGGAGTATATTAATAGTGGGACCCAGGGTGGAAAAGGACAAGCTTGTACAAAGTTGCCGTTACATTCAAAATGGTAAGGGAGCGGTAAATTGTAGGCATAATTTATTGCTTCAGACTCAAATGAACTCAAATTACACTTAGATCCCCTCTAGTTCAAGTATATCTAACCATACTTAATTACAAAGGAGCTAGTGGAGATGGCTATAGTTGTGGGGGGTTGAAAGTAAAATTACAAAGGAGGAGGTGTTGAATAAAAACTACCTCACGTGGGGCAAAGCAAAAGAAATAGTGGGAGATAACAAAAGTAGGGAAACTATAAGAAATTGAGGGGCCCAAGTGGAAGATATGGTGTGCCATACAAAAATACTGTACTTCTTTACTTTACACTAGTACAAAAGAAGAAGCGCACATGCCCTTCAAGTCATTACTAAAAGGCTTGAGAAGTTAATTGAGGACTATGTAATGTGAATATGAATAGGGATAAGAACTGCTACAACGATGCTTCATTACAACGTACTCCCTCCGTCCCCCAAAACTTTACCCCTTTACGGTTGAGAACGGAAAATAAGGAATAATGTTATTAAAGTAGGTGTTGTGAGTGGGAGGAGAGAGAATGAGGGGAGAGAATAGTAAATTTGAAAAGTGTTGTGAGTATGACAAGTGGGTCCCATGAATAAAGAAATATTAAAAAAAAATTCCTTTTTAGGAAAGTGGGACTTTAAAGGGACGCCCAAAATAGTAAAAGGAGTAATGTTTTGTGGGACGGAGGGAGTATGGTGTAAGGTGGGGCCACATCAACAAGGTCGCAATGTGTGTGTCCAAAATTAATACTCCCTCCGTCCCGCCCGAAGAGGCACAAAACCAACCTCGCACGCAAATTAAGAAAAATGATGTAGGAAAGAGAAAAAGTTTAAATGTTGTGAGTATGAAAAATTAAATAGGAGAGAGAATGAGTGTGAGGAATAGTTAGGAGAGAGAATGTTGTGAGTGTAAAAGTAAAGTAGGAGAGAGAATGAGTGTGTGAAATAGTAATAAAAACTTTCCTTTTTGGGAAAGTGTCTTTTTAAATGAGACACCCAAAAAGAAAATTTGTGCCTTTTCGCACGGAACGGAGGGAGTCCTCCTTTTTTGTCTCAAAAAATTTATCTTATAATACTCACTACTATCATATCATGGTAAACTCAATGAAATTTTAACCATAACTTTAAAAAAATCTAATATATTTATGCAAGTTCACCATTAGAATTAATATCGATAACAATTTTCATAATTACATAATAATAATTAGATTTTTATAGAATTATGATCAAAATTTGATTGATTTGAACAAGTTAAAATGAGACACTTTCCCAAAACGGAATGAATAAGACTTTTATATGGCGCCCATCCAAAACCCTCTTCAATCTAGACCTTTCATTATTGCAAAATTTATACTCCCTCCGTTTCAAAATGTTTGTCTCATTTGATTTTTTTGCTGAACTTTGACCACAAATATATGATAATTTAATTATGTTCATGAAATTCTAAAAATTTCTATTGATTCACCGTTAATAGTATTATCAACAATAACTATTAGAATTTCATGAACATGATTAATTTCTCATAAATTTGTGATCAAAGTTCAATAAAAAAGTCAAATAGGACAAACATTTTGGGACGAAGTGAGTAACATGATACTATAATATAATCAAATCATGATTATTACTTGCACCATATCAGCAAAATTATCACTCGCCGTAGCAACGAATACAAATTATGTGAATAAGTAAGCAAGCAAAGCAATGCCTTGCTGTGCTCCAAACATCAAAATCATTAGCATGTTGTTGTTATGCTACATTGGTAGTGAGATCCCATTGCAGGACAAGGTAGGGCTAACCCACCACATGGGCTTCTTCCACATTTCTACATCTGATTTTTATTATTATTATCTTTTTTTTTTTTGTGTGTGTGTGATTTGATCTCTTCCGCTATGTATTTTCATCATTGCTAGTGATTAGACAAGAAAAAAGTTTGATTTCGATTGATACTTGTTGGCTTTGGCTTGATTTGCTTTATCATTCATGTCTTAATTGATAATCATTTTCTAATGTATTTATTTTAAATACCATATTTTAATGCAATTTTAGAAAATATTTTAACAAATGAAGGTGCCTTTTAAAGTTTAATTTGTTAAATGAAACTATTTTTTGAAAGCGGAAAAAATATAATGAAACATCTTCATAATGCATTTGGGACACTATCCAATGTACTAATAGTAATGAGCATTCTAAGTACAAGATATTTCTAAAGACAGCTATTTGTAAGCATTAGGATCCATTTTACAGGTGTAACACTAGTTATGAGTAATGAATCATGCATATACCAAAAAAAAAAAAAAAAAAAGATTTTGGCCATAAATTCCTATGTTAGAAATTGACCTGCTAACCAACATGCGAACCCAGCCATTAAAATGGTTTAAACGCCAATAATGGACATTCATCAGATTTTTCGAGACTCTTTTGCCTCGCTAGCATTGCTCAATCATTATTTTGTGCATCATTTTTTTTCTCTTCTTCCAATGAAAACAACTAAAAACAAGTTCAGATTTCATGATTTTAAATAGCGTAAATTGCAAAATATGGGCCTAAACTTCAAGAGGAGTGGTACCAGTTTAGACATCCACGGTGTGGTATAAGTTTAGGATCTGCCATTCAAAATTTAGCAAATTAGGGCATGTGGTGACAATTTTTTATCAAAACAGGGTTTTTGTACCAAATTCGTTAAAAAATCACGTATACAACGATATTTATGCATCTTTGGCATTAAAATATATAAAAAACATATTTTCAAATTATTCCTTGAAATGAAATTTGAACATTTATTTAGTACATACTCGTATATAGAATAAGTAAATGGGAAAGTTTCTATTTGAACAATAAGATAGAGAGAGTTCTCAATTGATTGACGGTTTACAATAAAAATGGCAGACAAAAACTTGGAACATGAAACCATTGGAAACATCAAACATGTGACAGAGAAGAATGGAATTTGAAGCAAGCTTCCAATAATATGGGTATTGGGAAAAAGTGATGTTGGAGTGTTTTTGCTTCCACTTTCCCAAAAAGAAAAGAGAATGCCTTTTGCTCCAACCAGTGAGTGACCACCACCCTCAAGAAATGCAAGGAAAGGAAAAAACCATTTACCTTACTACTGGCTGGATTCTTGACTTGGACCAAAAATTGGAAAAAGTATACGCAAGTATTTGTCACCTCCCGAAAAACTCGTCTACCGGACCTGCAGGACATGCTAAAGCCAAGAAAGATGATGTGCAATTATTTGATATTTTTATTTTTCTTAAATAAATGAAAATGAATGTCAAAATTCAAAAAAAAAAAAAAATTGATATCGAAATGAATGTCTTTTATGTTAAAAAAATTTGTCCCTAAACGTTTTTTACAAAAAAGAAATACAAAAAATTGTTATTCAATTTATTATCGTAAAACTAAATGTTTGAAAGTGGATAGCATGAATATTTATAAATTGTTGTCACTAAATGTATAAAAAACCTTGGACATTTTCAGAATGTCCCTTCAAATAAAATAAAAAATCAAAATGTCCCTTAAAATAAAATTTGATCATTAACGAGAATGATGGAATAGTATCCATAATAACAGAGTTGTTTTAAGAGCTTTTTTATGCCTCTATATGCTACATTCTCACAAAGTCATCATATAAAAAGCTTAAAGCTTTTCTTAAGGTGATAAAACTCTTTTGTAAGCATGAAATATTGATGAAAATTAATGATGATGCTTATAAAAGGAGTTTTTTAAGCAACTTTTTCTACAAATAGCTATTATTTAATAAGGAGCTATTTCAAAATTTTCACAATGGTAAAAATTTTTAAAGAGTTTTTCATAAAAATAAGAAGCTTTTAAAAATCTCTCATTTAGTGTGGATCTAACTCTTGTATACTCCTTTCTCTTTGATCTTTCTATTTTTTTTTTTTAATACGAAGATAATTTGAGAAATTATTTTAGATTAACACAATGACAGTTTAATTTATTATTAATACACCAATATACTCCCTTCGTTCCACGATAATCTGCAAAAAGATCTCTTTTGAAAGTCCCACAATAATCTGCACTTTTTCAAAATGGAAATGAGATCCACTTCTCTCTACTCACAACCATTACCCACTTACTCCACTTTCTCTCTCCTACCCAACCATCTACACTCACAACACATCATCTTTTTCACTTTTCTCTTTAATTCTCGCGCCACCCAAAAAAGTGCATATTATGTTGTGACGGAGGGATTATATATTATCAATAATAAATTTTAGCCATTCAGATAATTAAATTAAATTAAACTTATTGTTTAAATTACCTTCATGTTAACAATAACAAAGTAGGAAGATCATTTCAGGAGGAAGGAAGTAGTACAAATATTGATGCGTCAAAAATATGCGGTGCAACAATTTACTGAAGATTAATAGTATGTTTTTTTGACATTTCTGTTGTGTATTATTTTGATGTAAAATTAAATAAAACATGTCAATAATAAAGATAAGGGCATTTTGTCTAGCGGTATGATTCTCGTTTTGGGTGCGAGAGGTCCAAATTCGATTCTCGGAATGCCCCAAGGATTCAAACATGTTCCTGTTGTACAATGCAATTTCTTAAATTTGTTAAAATTTAAATTTTGATGGATTAAAAAACAACAGGGCATTTGGTCTAGTGGTACGATTCTCGCTTCGGGTGCGAGAGGTCCCGAGTTCGATTCTCGGAATGCCCCAACCATTATTTTTTATTGTTTGCCTGTCCGTTCCCTAGACCGCATGATGGGAGCTAATTATTACTACCGGAGATTCTAGTTTACTCATTATTTTTAACATCTTTTCACCTACAAAATTACCTTTTGATTGAAACAGCGATCAAAATTGTGCATACATGTTCCTGGAGCATCAGCTAGAATGCAATGTATTGAAGAACTTGAAGTGTATTTTGATGAACCTGAACTCACAGACTGAGACCAGGTATATGTAGAAAGCAGGGTCACATATGAAGAATGATGATAAAACTTCAACAGCATCAAGATGAAGGTTAATTTAACCTTTTTACACACTTGGCTTACTAATTACATTGAATTATTCCAAAAATGATAAAAGTTCAACTTAACACCATCAAGTGCAGAACTTATGCTTGACACACAAAGCAGAATGCTGCACCTTGGACCTCATTTATCTATGTCTGTGTGTGTGTGTGTGAGAGAGAGAGAGAGAGAGAGAGAGAGAGAGAGAGAGATATTTATCCATTCCAGATGCTGGGCTGTAATGCCAGAAACATTTCCTCCATATATGTCTCCAAGCACCTATATGTCCAAGAAATTTGCCAATCATAAATGAATTGTGGTGAAAATTAAGAGGAAGGAAACTCTCCCATTCTTAAAAACATATTTGTTCATAAATTGATCTAACAATATTCGGAATATATATAAACCACAATCACTTATGGACTCGAGGTGTACCTTGGCGACAGTCTCGAGAAACATGCCAGGGCGTACTGGAAGAGGTTTAACCCTGAGCTTATAATGTACCTGAGGCAAACAAAAACCTTCACAAAATAATAGAAACTCCTTAGATCTATCAACTTTCCCCAACCCCAACCCAGAGAGAGAGAGAGAGAGAGAGAGAGAGAGAGAGAGAGAGAGAGAGAGAGAGAGAGAGCAAAGAGTTCAACTTTCTCCACAGAAAATTTCCAAAAATGTAACCAGAAGCTTTGAAAACAAAATAAAAATTAAAAAGAGGAAAAAGTTCATCATATGCATAATAAGAGAATCGCAAGCCGTACAATCCATGTTCCCTAAATATGAATAAGCTGTTATCGATCGGGAAAATGAAACATTAATTTGAGTTTGGTCGATACTGGTTTTAACTTTCCTTAAGACCGCATAGCTAGATTGTAATCACTGCATAATACTGGAGAGACATACTTATTTAGATTTAAGAAAAAACAAGTCATCCGCCTGGTTAGCTATCTCATTTAAATTTGCCCCTGGAAGATGAACTTTTGTACCATTTTCACCCTCAAATGCACCACCACCAGCCGCTGCTCGCCTAAGTAACTCCTGTCTGCTCTCTTTCTTTGGTGTTCTGCATAGTAAGCCGACCACATGAACCTATAGAACATTCAACAAATAATATCCAGATAAGTTGAGGTAAAAGTTGAAATAACCCATTAACAGAAAAAGTAGAACTTGGTTTTCGAATAGAAGAGTGCTGACAGTCAAAATTTGGGGTCGACTAACATGAACGTCATATATTGACTCGTGAAATAAGAGATGAGAAAACAATAAAAAATGGACGAGCTACTAGACTCTACCATGTTCAATTGTCAGACTCTACCATGTTCAATTGTCAGTCGCTTCTTAACAGAATCTTTACAAAGAAGAATAGCCCATATGCCAGATTTTAACCCCAACTACTAAGAGATTTGCACGTAGTAGTCTTTAGGTAATGATTTCTTAACAAGGTACTCAAGAAAAAATTATGATAAAAATTATCATGTGTTAGCACTTATTTGATTCGAGATTGTCAAATTTCTACAAGTTTTGATAAAGATAAATATGCAATATCAATGAATTTCGGCAACTAGAAAAATGAAATTTGAGATCATTGCATCATCGTATTATGTTTCATATCTCTTTGTTCATCCCAAGAATTAGCGTATCTCGGATACACAAATTCTTAGGATAAACAAAAAATGATTGACCGATTCTTGGATAAACAAAAAGATAACATAGTACAAGTAACATTAAACAGTGTGTAGCTGTAAAACGCGCGTATAGAAGTAAGAGAGAATTGTAAAAAGATCAATTTGTATTATTTATAATACAAGTATTTATATACAAGAGTGCTAACCAACTATGTTATGAGATCAATACAAATAATAACAAATAATAATAAAGA
This sequence comes from Adenophora triphylla var. japonica, assembly GCA_022495995.1. Lineage (NCBI taxonomy): Eukaryota > Viridiplantae > Streptophyta > Magnoliopsida > Asterales > Campanulaceae > Adenophora > Adenophora triphylla. The sequence continues at coordinate 380,255 of JAFEMH010001626.1, read as the reverse complement.
TATGAACAATCTACAATAAGGAAGGGATATACATGATAATCATAATCTAAGTAGGAGAGATATTTTGTGTATCTCTATCATGCCCCCTCAAGATGGACGATCGATAGGAGAGTCCAATCTTGGACATAATTCCACGAAGGTAATCTTGGTCAACAGTGTTGAGAAGATATTATCGAGCTGTGTGATTGCAATAGAGGTTGTGTCAGGAGAAAACATAATATTTTAGAAAGAAGTAAAAAACTGAGAGAAATATTTATGAATAATAAGAATAAGAATAAGGAGAAAATATAATAAGGGAAAGAATAAGAATAAAATTTAAGGATATAAATATTTGTGAATAAGAAATATTTGAGAAGAAAATTTAGGGTTTGGTCGAGAAGAAAAATATTTGGGAAGAAAATTTATGAAGAAGAAAATTGTATAGAGCAAGAAGAAGGGAGAAAGAGTAACCCACGATAGAAGAAGCTTGAGAGAGAGAGAGAGAGAGAGAGAGAGAGAGAGAGAGAGAGAGAGAGAGAGAGAGAGAGAGAGAGAGAGAGAGAGAGAGAGAGAGAGAGTCACGGTAGTAGGAAAGAATTGAAAAATACAATTTGGTTTCAAGATTTGGAAGGAAAAATTTTATGATTTTAAGGAGAGGGGAGAAGGGAAAGATCAGTGGCGGCCATGTGTGATTAGCCGATACGGAGGAAAAAGAGATATAAAGAAGATTAGGTTTCGGTCGAGGGAGAGAAAAAGAATCAAGGGGAGGAGAGAGGACCGGAAGGAAGAGAAGAATAATTAATATTAGAAGGGATAAACAACGACCATTGAAGGTCTGGGGAGGACGGGAAGTTCCATGGTGGCCATGTGAGGAGAGCCGAGAATTCAGAAAAGAAGAAGATGAATATGAAGACAGGGAGGGAAAAAGAGATTAGTGGCGTCCATAGGTAATTAGCCGAGAGGGGGAAGAAGAGATAAGAAGCAAATTAGGGTTTCGGCCAAAGGAAAGAGGAATAGTCAAGGGGGCCGAATTTGAGAGAAGAAGATGAGCAGCGAAAGTCATTTGGAAGGAAGAGAAGAATAATCAATTTGAGAAGGGGATAAACAATGACCATTAGAGGTCGAGGGAGAACAGGAAGTTCCATGTTGGCTATGGGAGGGGAGCCGAGAATTCATAAAAGAAGTAGAAGAAGACGGAGACAGAGGGGGGAGGAAGAAAGACTGGATCTTTTTGCTCTAATACCATATAGAAGGGAGAATTGTGAAAAGATTACTTTGTATTATTGATAACACAAGTATTTATATACAAAAGTCCTAACCAACTATGGTATGAGATCAATACAAATAATAATAAAGATATGAACAATCTACAATAAGGAAGGGATATACATGAGAATCATAGATATTTTGTGTATCTTTATCACAGCCAACTGTACCGCCATTTCCTTAGATGGTTCATCCATCTGATCATCTTCTAACTGTGATTACACGTAGACATCAAAACATGATCAGGCTAAAGCATAAATCCATTTCAACAAGTTATAACTATTGTCTTAATTTCTATTCAAATTGTACTCCTTCTATCAACAAGAAATTTGGCCTGCCAAAAGATTTGGACCAAACGAAGCTACTAATACTTTGCATGCATCTTGATTCGCAGCACTAGAAATTCATACCAACTCTCCATATATCTTACAAAAAAGATCGATAGATCAAACCAGTATTAGGGACCACTACCATCGGTTTCTAGCATTTAACGGTAATCCTATTAGAATAATATGTTAGAATATGGATTGCAAAATGTTTATACTTGATAAATATATATAAACATGTACGTCTACATGTTTATGTATATTTATCAAGTATACACATTTCACAATCCATGTTTTAACAATTTCCCAATTGGATTGCATGAATATGTGTTTATACTTAATAAACCCTTATAATCATATTTATAATGTAAATGACAATCCTATGTGCACATTTATTGTCATTCAACACAATCCCGTTCATTAGTTCTACAAGTACAAGGATTAAAGGAACAGTTGCTGTAATTGAATCGCAACTAAACCCACAATGATCACATATATATATCCAACTAAACGACATAAATTAAGTGAAGATGTAGCATGAAAAATTGATGAATATATACTCCCTCCGTCCCAATAAGTGCTTCACCCTTTTGGGTGGGCACGCAAATTATGGTAATGGGAGGGAAAAAAAATGTTGTGAGTGTAATTTGAAAATAGGAGAGAGAATTAGTGGAGAGAATAGTAAATTTGAAAAGTGTTGTGAGTGTAATAGTGAATTAGGAGAGAGAATGAGTGGAGGAAATAGTAAAGATTCTTTGTCAAAAAAGGAAAGGTGAAGCTTCTAACGGGACGCCCTTTTGGATAATTAGTGAAGCTTTTATTGGGACGGAGGGAGTATATAAAATGAACGTATATATATTCTCCCAACTAGTCCTATTTAACCAAATAATATCAATACTTTAGAAAAATAATTAATAAAAGTACAACACAAACTCCCACTATATTAAATGTTATCAAAAGTTGTTACACCCGTATAAACAGTATGCCCATGAAACACTAAGAGATAGGGGTGAGCAGAAAAACCGAAAAAATCGAAAAAATCGAATAAAACTGAAAAAATCGACACCGAAAAACCGTACCAATGGTTAATTGGATAGGTACGGTTTATGAAATATTGAAAAACCGAATCTATCGGTTCGGTTTGGGATACATGATTTCACACCGATTACTCATACCGAACCGTACCGATATGCTTCTAAATAATAAATATTCATAATATTTATTATAATTTTACATCTATTCAATTTCCATATATATTAAATAAATAAAAATTATCTTTAAAATTTACAAAGATTTAGTAAATCTTTTCAATGTCAAAGTCAATTATCCATCCAAATTAAATACTCCTTTCCTTTAGGCTTTAACCTCACGCTCAGTCATATACTGATTCCGTCGTCATCCCTTGAAATCTTGAAATTGAATAATGAATATCCTTTAATTTGGCCCCCAAATTAAGTATCCTTTAAAAAATTTTAACCAGCCAGAACATACGCCTCGTGTATTCGCCTCGCCTCCCCGTCGCTTGATCGCAATCGCCATCGCCTCCGTCGTAATATTCATCGTCGCCGTTTAACCTCGCACTCGCAGTTCAGTCCAAACCTCCCCTCTACAGGTCATTCTCCCTTTTTTGGTTATTTTTTATTTCTTTAATTTATCTCTAGTCAAAATAAATCTCGTGTGAAGCATAAAAAGTTTATGATATTTTGATGTTAGTTTTGCTATTATTTCTCTGTTGTTCTACCCCATATGCTAAAATATGATTGTGTTTTCGTACATGGAACCTATTGATGTTGATATTGAGGATCAAAGCGAGAATCGTGAGATGCAAACTGATGAACATAATGGTAATGAAGGAGGAAATGAAAGCAAGAAAGAAAAAAATGGGAATGAGGAAGCCGTTGACGAGAAGGGTCATGCGCGGGCTCGACGATCAATGGTATGGGATCACTTCACATACGTAAAAGGTATAAAAAATGCAAAATGTCCTTATTGCAAGGTGGTAATAGCATGTGAATCTAAAGCTAATGGTACATCTGGTTTGAAGAGCCATTTAGAATACTATTGTCCCACGTCTCCTGTTTTGATAAAGAAGAAGGGAGATAAGAAACAATCGACCATAGGCTTCAAGCCTATAGGGAAGGGGGAAGGTAGTTCTCTTGCTAGTCATTCTTTTAGTGTTGAGAAGTGCAAAAGAGCACTTGCTAGATTGTGTATCAAAGACAATAGACCTTTTAGTATTGTCGATGATGAAGGATTCAAGGAGTATTCTTGGGAGTTGAATCCAACGTTCAAAATTCCATCTAGGTGACCGTAGCTAGAGAATGTTTGAAGATTTATAATGAGGAGTCTAATAACATTAAGAATCTTTTAAAAAATCAAACAGCTTTCTCTTACTACCGATACTTGGTCGTCTCTGCTCGTAATATCAATTATATGTGTCTTACCGTGCATTGGGTGAATGATGATTGGATTTTGAAGAAAAAATTTTGAATTTACGTCCGATAGCTAATCATAAGGGTGAAACGATTGGTAAATTGGTTTATGAGTGCTTACAAAAATGGGGTATTGAGCGCGTTTTCACTGTGACTGTGGATAACGCTTCATCAAATGATGGAGCTATTCGATATTTGAAAAAGATGCTTAGAGGACCCAATGCCATTTTAGATTGTAAGCACATGCATTTGAGATGTTGTGCACATATTATAAATCTTGTTGTGAGAGATGGGTTGGAGGAACAAGACGGGTCCATCTCAAAAATAAGAAATGCTGTGAGGTACGTTAGGTCATCACCATCTAGGACTGCAAGGTTTAGGAAATGTGTTGATAAAGTTAAACTTGATTGTAAAAAAAAACCTTGTCTTGATATTGAAACTAGGTGGAATTCCACTTACCTAATGTTGGAAACTGCATTGAGATATATGGATGCTTTTGAAAGGATGAAATTGATAGATTATGATTACGTTAGTTACTTTTGTGGCGATGATGAAGAAGAAGTTGAGAGTAGTACAAGAAAAAGAAGGAGAAAAGAAAGAGCTACGGGGCCTCCAGATGCAAGTGATTGGAAAAATGCAAAGCAATTTATTGAGTATTTGAGTGTCTTTTATAATGTAACAAATTTAATTTCTGGGTCTAAGTTTGTGACATCTAACTTATTTTTTGGTCAACTTGTGACAATGCATGCAACTATTTCACAAATGTGCATGGATGAGGATGAGGGAAAGAAAAAAATGGCATGTTCAATGAAAGAAAAATATGATAAGTATTGGGAGAATATAGATAATATGAATTTCTTGTTGTATGTGGCCGTGGTTTTGGATCCTCGCAATAAAATGCGTTTTCTTGGGTGGTGTATGGATCAAATTTATGGAGTTAATTCATCCAAGACCAAGCAAATTTGTGATAAGGTGACTAAAACATTGAATGATTTATTTGATCATTACAAAATAAAAGCGGAGAATGTGAACAGTAGTGGCAATAAAAAACCGTCTTCTTCTGCAAATTATGTTAGAAGCACTACTTTAGTGGGTATTGGTGCTAAAGGTAATTTAGAGTCGAGCTTTTTAAAATACTTGGAAGAGCAAGGAGAGGTGACCGATAAGTCCGAAGTGGAAATTTATTTGTCCGATGGAATGGAAAGGAGAGATGAGAGATTTGATGTATTAAGTTGGTGGAAAATAAATTCTATGAAGTTTCCTATTCTATCTCAAGTTGCGAAACATGTTCTAGGGATGCCAATCTCTACCGTTGCTTCAGAGTCCGCATTTAGCACCGGTGGTAGAGTGATTGATCCGTTTAGGAGCTCTCTTACTCCTAAGACAGCTGAAGCTTTAATTTGTACCCAAGATTGGATACGCTCTACACCCATTGATCTTGAGCTTTCGGATGTGCATGCTAAAGCTATTGAGGAATTGCAAGAGAAGTTGGAGAAACTTGAAATTGGTATTATATTTTTCTTTTCATATTTCTTATTATTTTAAATGAGTCTGCATTGAAATTTACACACTGCAACTTTTTGTTCTTTTAGATGCATTCGGAGGTGGACCAAAGTTTTTCGAACCGGGCATCATCGATTAATTAACTCCATAAAGGTTTGTCCCTTTCACTGCTGCTATGTGCAAGATGCGATTAGGATGTTAATTCGATATTTTTCGGGGATTCAGTTCCAATTGTATTTAGATGCTCGAATTGGTGCAAGTTACCTGCAAAGTTTCTTTTTATGCGACTCATAGTTATGTGATCTTAGGATAAATATATATTATAGGTAGGAAAGAGTTTGAATGCTCCTATTTAACTTTGCTGATTATGCTTCTGGGAATGTTGAGCTTTCTATTCTGTTAAGCACCGATAATGATTTTGATTGATATCCACTGGCAATGAGGCTCTAAACTAGGTGCTAGTACCACCATTTTAGTTTTACATTTAAAAGTCAAGTTGTATCCCTTCACTGCTAAGCTACTGCTGTTTTGTGGTATGATCATTTATATAAGTAATTGTAAAAAGTAGTAGTGATATATGTAAGCAGACAGGAAGATTGTTTTCCTACCTAGCTTCATTTTGATTCTTTTCCTGGGCCTTCAATGATTTTGTAATGCCAACCATGCATAGTATCCTTTCCCATGGGAGTTCTATATTCCAGCTTTCATTATTGATTTTTTTTTTGGGTCTCTGTGATTATTGTTTGTTTTTCCTAACACAGAATATTATTTTGCTACAATCTGCAGGAACACAAAACAACGTGGGGCTAGATGCACCGATGAATATGTTTGCTTGAGGACTTGGAGCTGGTGGCTTTGCTGTGCCAAACAAACCCGATGAAAACATTTTGAATATGTTTTCATGTTTGTCATCTTTTGGATTTTTGATGAATTTTTAATTTTACTTTTTGAAATTAGGATTGGATGAATTATTAGAATTGTTATTTTGACAATTATTAACATCTATTTAAATTGAAGGGAGTGTGTTCAATCTCTATTTCTGTCAATACCCATTGGGAATTTTTTTTGATACAAATGTGAGAATTGTGTGTGTTGTTTTGGTGAATTGGTTTTAAGACCGAATATTATCGAACCGACACTTACCGAAGCCGAAAACCGACTACACCGAACCGAACTAAAACCGAGTGGTGGCGGTTTGTTAAAATTAGAAACCGAATACTTTTGGTTCGGTAACGGTTTTAGCCTAAAACCGAGCCAAACCGTACCGAGCACACCCCTACTAAGAGACAACGCTTTAATAAACGGATCCGCAAGCATGAAATTTGTTTCTATAAGTTGTATTTCTATTTGTTTATTTCGTACTCTTTCCCTTACAACAAAAAACTTAATATATATGCTTGAATTTAGATTAACTCTTATTGTTATTGGAGTACAAGATCGTTGCTCGATTGTCACAATATATCTTGAGTGGTCTCTTGATACTATCGATAATTCGTAGTCCTTCAATAAAATTGTGCAGCCATATATCTTGATTGGATACTTCGTAGCAAGCAACAAAATCGGCTTCCATGGTAGAGGAAGTTACGAGTGTTTGCTTGCCACTCCTCCAAGATACTGCTTCACCGTCTAATGTGAAGATATAACCAAACGTCGACTTTTGTCTATCTTGGCATCCAGCAAAATCAGAATCGAAATACCCAATGATCTCAAGATGATCCGATTTTGAATATGTAAACATGTAGTCCTTAGTATTTTGTATGTATCGCATCACTCTTTTGGCTACAACCCAATGTTCTCTCCCCGGATTGCTTTGGTATCGACTAAGCATTCCAACAATAAATGCAAGGTTTGAACGAGTACAGACTTGTGCATATACTATTAAACTTCCTACTACTAATTTATAAGAGATATTTTCCATATACTTGGATTCTATATTATTTTTTAGACTAAATTTGTCTCCCTTAGAAACAGGGGTGTCATGTGGCTTACAATTTTGCATGATAAATATTTGTCATTCATTCTCTATATAGCCCTTTTGCGACAATCCTAAAATATCCCGTGAACAATCACGATGAATTTGAATTCCTAATACAAAAGATGTCTCACCAAGATCTTTCATTTCGAATCCGTTTGAAAGAAATTTCTTAATTTCCTTAAAAAGATCCATATCATTACTCGCAATCAAAATATCATCCACACCACATATAAAACCAAAATTATAAATCTACTCCCACTGAACTTATGGTACACACAATCTTCAGCAAGATTCGTTTCAAAACCAAATGAAAGAATAACTTGATTGAATTTTAAGTATCATTGACGAGAAGCTTGCTTGAGACCATAAATGGATTTTTAAGTTTACAAACTAATTGATTAGTTTGATCTAAATCAGTCACCATTTTTGGTTTCTTCATTTAGATGGTTTCCTCAATATCTCTATTGAGAAAAACTGCCTTTACATCAATTTGATGAAGATCAAGCTCATAATGTGCTACAATTGTCATAATGATCCTAAAAGAGTTTTTAGATGATACCGGAGAAAATATTTCTTTACAATCAATACCTTCCTTTTGAGTAAATCATTTAGCAACTGTGAGAGCCCGCGCTCGAGAAATTCCAGAAGTCGCGTAAAACGTCGGGTTTATCTCGTGCTAAGGTGCGTCGAATGCACTCAGTTTCTCATAATGGTTACCCTTTTGAGTTTTGAAAATCAGAAGAGTCGCTACCCCATTTTATTTTAGAAAAAATGAAGATAAAACCTTTATTTTGGAAGGAAGTGAGTTAGGGGGACTAAGTTACGAGAAGGAAAGGTGTTAGGCACCCTCCTCACCATTTCGGTCTCTAGCATGCACACCATCCAAGATTGATTTTAATTTTCTTGCCTATATCTAAAAAAAATGGTGATTATATACGAGGACTTCTTTCTAGTCTGAGTATACTTTGTTTATTTACACGAAAGGGAGTCGGTTTGGGTGGACCCCACTCGGTTTTGAAAAATGGTTTGGGCATACAAAAAAGAAGGAATATAAAGTACTTGGGGGAGGGAAATAATTACATGGGGGTTTTTGTACAAATTGGGAGACAAATCCCAAATGATTCAAGGAAAAATGGGACGGAGTTCTTTGCTGTTTTCGGGACTATTGTCCCGCTCGGGTCTGCATATCTCATACAAAAAGAGGTTAATCTGGAAAGAGAGAATGGGATTTTATTTCCAACACATGAAACATGCCTCATGAATTTTATGATGATTTTTAGACTCTTATTTCATTCCAAACAAGTCACCACAACATGAACTACAAATCTGTCAGGTGACACAAAACAGAGTAATTTACACAAAGAGCGTGTTTGCAGAGAATTCTAGCATGGTAATTTCACAAAAACACCCAACATTTCTTTTGAATTAAACATGATTATAAATATGTACGCCAAAATCAGCTCCTAAGGATGAGTTTTGAGGGGTCAAATGACCTCTGACATTTCAGGTTCAAAACAGGAATTCTGACAATCTGGACACAATGCCTTTAAAGAAAAAATGAAAAGAGGGTCTTCCATTGGTCCAAAAAATACAAAAAAAGGCATGCTTGATTTCCTTTATGAGTTAGCTTCCATATAGAATTGAAATAATCCAAACAATACCAGATTTGAGAGAGATAATGAAAGAACAAGTCCCGAGGGTCAAAACAGGGTATGTACGGACAGCAGCAGAACATTCTAGAAACCAACTCCAAAACATAACCTAGACATGGATTTAGGACATGAAACTTGGCATACATCTATCCTAATATGTTATTAAGATGCTAGTACCTTTATTTACCACTAAACACAAGCAAAAACACGAATGAAAGTGTGAGTCCCAAAAGTGGACAGATTGTGTACTTAAGAACAAGGCCATTTTTCATGCATTTTACTTCAAAAAAACAAACAATGGAAACTCATACAAACACACTAATGTCATACATGCATGCTGAATAAAGCAAGAGACAAAAACAAAGCTCCCGTGGGAGAGAAATGAAGACAAATATGTAGATCCATGGCAAGAAACTTATATTAAGCACAAATATGGAGGTCTAGTCGTAAGTGACTAGACCTCAAGCTTTTACATGTAATCTTTACATTTTGAAGAATTTACAAGGAATAAAATCTTACCTAGTTACAAGAAGGAAATGGTGTGCTTCCTTTGCTTCCAAGGGAAGGCTTTGTTTTGGTTTGATCTTGAAGGAGTTTTGATTGAATGTTTGGAGGAAAGACTTGAGTTTTGTGTCTTGTTTTTGCTAGTGTTTGGAGAGTGATTGAGTGGTATTTTTTGAGGTGGTTTTGTGGTGGTGTAATGGTGCTGTAGGGGCTGAGATTGAGAGAGTTTAGAGAGAGTGGAGAGTGTTTGGAGTGTAAGAGTGAATTGGTGGAGAGAGAGTGAAATGTTGTGGGTGAGTTGTTTTCTTAGAAATGGATGAAGGAGGGGGTAATAAGAATGAGAGGGGATGGTAAATGACCATAGAATGCCCCTAATTGTCTCTAGGGGGTAACTAGTGGTCAATGGTTTTATGACTGATTTGGGGTGATTTGAGAGGGATTTAAATACAAGCAAATGGGGAAAAGCCAAGTTGCTGCAAGTGTGGAAGATGGCAACCTATCCTTGGATTCTACTCATCTTCCTTGCCACGTGTTGTATTTTGATTGGTCTTTCGTGTTTTAAATTGACCAACCACTTTAATCCACTTGCTATGACATGCCTATTAAGATGTGTTTTACGTGCTTGGCCTTTCTTGCCCTGCTTTTGTCATTTTTTTTGTCCGACTTCTGCTCCGCAGCTGCTCGGGTGCGCGCGCTTTGGAGTCTCGGTTGTCCGCGAGCCAAACGTCAAAGTTGCTTGCAGTCGATATGGTATATCTGAAATTCGTTAATGAGCAAGGAGTATCATAATATGATTTTTAATGCACAAAATGGTCGGTAAATGACTGTTTTGACGTTTTGGGCCTCGGTCCGGGGTCCCAAGGTCCCTTTTTTGTAGATATCGTGTTAAGATATCGTTTGACTAAAATCAAACATGACTTTCATCATATGTAAGGTCATGATAATCTCAGGTCTAGGGACTAAATGAAGTGACCATATGAGATTTAATTATGATATTTGACCATGACATAAATCTCAAACGGGTCAAGTCCAGACACTTGTTCTCTAACAAGTACCCATAAATTTAATGTGCATCTCTATGCATATAATCATCATATGATTATCCATTAACATTTATACTAATTATTCACTTAATAATTAGGGACAGAGATTATTACAAATAAATATGCAAAACATATAATAATCAAATGTTAAACTTTTCATATAATAATAAATAATGTCAACACATAAGTCTATCAATCGTAGGCCTAGGGCATAACACTAACAGTCTCCCACTTGCACTAGGCCCAATCTCCCATGTATCGAATACTCATGGACCTAACATGACCATCATGCTTAGCTTGCGGGAGAGCCTTAGTTAATGGGTTCGCCACGTTGTCATCAGTGTCTACTCTGCATATCTTTACGTCTTCCCTTTCGCATATCTCTCGGATAATGTGGAAACGTCGAAGTATGTGTTTGGATCTCTGATGTGATCTTGGTTCCTTTGCTTGTGCAATGACACCATTATTATCACAATAAAGTTCAATAGGGTCTTTGATGCTTGGAATGACTTCCAAATCACTACTGAACTTTTTGATCCAAACGGCTTCCTTAGCTGCATCAGATGCCGCTATGTACTCAGCTTCGGTTGTAGAATCAGCGACGGTACTTTGCTTGGAACTTTTCCAACTCACAGTGCCACCATTCAGCGTAAACAAAATTCCTGTCTGCGATCTGAAATCATCTTTGTCGGTTTGGAAGCTAGCATCTGCGTAGCCTTTTACTACAAGATCTTCTTCCATTCCTCCAAAGACCAAGAATACATCCTTAGTTCTTCGTAAGTACTTGAGGATATTCTTGACTGCTATCCAATGTGGTTCGCTGGAATTCGATTGGTACCTACTCGTCATGCTTAGAGCACACGAGACATCGGGTCTAGTACATAACATAGCATACATGATAGACCCAATTGCCGAAGCATATGGAATATCATTCATTCTCTTTTGCTCATCATTAGTCTTAGAACTTTGAGTCTTGCTAAGAGATACACCATGCAACATTGGCAAGTTTCCTCTTTTAGAATTTTTCATTTGGAATCTTCTAAGAACCTTGTCAATGTAAGTACTTTGACTTAAACCAATCATCCTCTTAGATCTATCTCTATAGATCTTGATACCAAGGATATATGCAGCTTCGCCCATATCTTTCATTGAAAAGCACTTTCCCAACCAAGACTTGACAGTCTGTAGTGCAGGAATGTCATTTCCAATAAGTAAGATATCATCAACATACAATACTAGAAATAGTGCTACGCTCCCACTAATTTTCTTGTATACACAAGGTTCATCTTCGTTCTTGATAAAGCCAAACTCTTTGATTGCTTCATCAAAACGTAGATTCCAACTCCTAGAAGCTTGCTTCAATCCATAAATGGATTTCTGCAACTTACACACCTTGTTAGAATTTTTTGGACTTCAGGTTGTATCATGTATACATCCTCAAGTAACTTCCCATTTAGGAAAGATGTCTTGACATCCATTTGCCATATCTCATAGTCATAATATGCGGCTATGGCAATTAAAATTCTAATAGACTTAAGCATAGCTACAGGCGAAAAGGTTTCATCATAGTCGATGCCATGAATCTGCCTATATCCCTTAGCTACAAGCCTAGCCTTGTAGGTGTGCACCTTCCCATCCATGTCGGTCTTCCTCTTGAAGACCCATTTGCACCCTATGGTTTTTACACCTTCGGGTGGATCAATCAAGTTCCAAACTTGATTATCAGCCATGTATTGTAATTCAGACTTCATGGCCTCTTGCCATTTTTCCGAATCAGGAGCGAACATCGCTTCATGATAGCAAGTAGTTTCATCATTTTCGATTAACTCCACTTCATCACTTTCCGTAACGAGAAATCCATATCTCTCGGGTTCGGATCGTGACCTACCACTTTGGCAAAGAGCTTGTGCATCTTGAATCGGTTCCACAACTCTTTGTGAATTTGGTTCAGTTTCTACCATTGGTTCTATGTTATTTTCGTGTTCTCGAATTTCTTCGAGATCTATTTTACTTCCACTGGTTCCTTTGCGAAGAAACTTCTTTTCTAAGAAAGTACCATTTCGAGCAACAAACACTTTGTTCTCGTTTTGGTTGTAGAAATAGTATCCTTTAGTTTCCTTAGGATAACCCACGAAAACATATTTATCAGACTTAGGTTCTAGCTTGTCAGAAGTTAACTTCTTGACATATGCATCGCAATCCCAAATCTTCATGAAAGACAAACTAGGTTTTCTTCCATGCCACATCTCATATGGGGTCTTTTGAACTGATTTGGTAGGAACTCTGTTTATAGTGAAAGCAGCAGTTTCTAGTGCATATCCCCAAAAGGATAAAGGAAGCTCAACTTGAATCATCATAGAACGAACCATGTCCAACAAAGTTCTATTCCTCCTTTCAGACACACCATTCTATTGTGGTGTTCCGGGTGGAGAGAGTTCTGAAATGATTTCACAACTCTTAAGATGACTGTCAAATTCTTGGCTCAAATATTCACCACCTCGATCGGATCGAAGTACCTTAATAGTTTTGCCAAGTTGATTTTGCACCTCATTTTGAAATATTCAAAATATCTCAAACGATTCACTTTTATGTTTCATTAGATAAACATATCCAAATCTACTATAATCATCAGTGAATGTTATGAAGTACTGAAATCCTTCCCTAGCATTGCTACTCATAGGTTCACACACATCGGTATGTATGAGGCCTAATAAGTCGCCCGCCCTTTCACCAGTTTTGGTAAATGGGTCCTTGGTCATCTTGCCAAGTAAACAAGATTCGCATCTCTCATATGATTCATAATCATGTGAGTCCAAAAATCCATCTTTGTGGAGTTTAGAAATGTGTTTCTCATTTATATGGCCAAGACGTCAATGCCATAAGTAAGTGTGGTTTACATCATTGGGTTTAGATCTCTTGTTAATGTTATAGACATCATTATCACAATTTTCAACATCAAGGATATAAAGGCCATTGAATGAAATAGCAGTACAATAATGCATATCACTCTTGTAAATAGAAAACTTCTTATCACATATAAGAAAATTAAAACCTTCATTATCCAAACATGAAGTCGAAATAATATTCCTACTTAAAGCTGAAACGTAATAACAATTGTTCAAAATAAGTATTAGTCCACTAGGTAAAGTAACTTCATAAGTTCCTACGGCTAATGCAGCAACTCTTGCTCCATTCCCCACACGTAGGTCCACTTCACCCTCTTCAAGCATCCTTCTGTTCTTTAGACCCTGTACATTTAAACAAATGTGAGTTCCACATCCGGCATCCAATACCCAAGAACTAGAAGTAGATAGGAATATATCTATAACAAAGATACCTGAAGTTGAAGCAACTCCTTTGCTCTTCTTCAGTGCTTCCTTGTATTTTGAGCAGTTTCTCCTTCAATGTCCAATCCCATTGCAATGGAAGCAGACTGAGTCCTCTTGGGACTTGGGCTTAGCCTCTTTGGGTTTGGCACCCTCTTTGGGTTTGGCAACATTTGCCTTAGGATTAGCAACTTTTGCCTTTCCCTTACCCTTGAAACCCTTCCCCTTGTTAACCATCAACACTTGATCAATTTTCTTCTTGACAATATTGGTTTTCGCAGTGTTCAACATTTGAACTAACTCGGAAAGGTTCTTATTCATGCCCCCATGTTATAGTTCATTATGAAATTACTAAAACCTTCGGGCAATGAATTCAATATCATGTCAGTAGCCAACTCTTGGCTAATTGGAAAACCGAGCCTTTCAAAATGCTCGATGTGGCCCTTCATCTTTAGAGCATGGGGACCAATAGCTTGTCCTTCACTCATCTTGCATGAGGTTAGGGCCTTAACTATGTTATACCTTTCTTGCCTTGCTTGAACTTGAAACATTTCCATCAGTCAATTGTTCAGATCAACTGTCCCTAAGTGCTCAAGATCCTTCTGAAGGCTCTTGCACATGGCGGAGAGCATGAGGCAACCAACATCAGTAGAATCACGCTTGTGCTTCAGATATTGATCCCTCACTACCCTAGTAGCATTGGCAGCAGGTTCAGGTGGAATAGGTTCCTCGAGAACGTACAATTTCTCCTCTTGCCTGAGAACAATTCTCATGCTACGGATCCAATCCATATAGTTTGTACCATTCTCCTCCAACTTTTCCTTCTCAAGGACAGATCGTAGTGACAAATGATGATTATTGTTTGATACCATTTATTCTACAAAAATATATACATAAAATATGAACACATATGAGCAAACATATTATATGAGAAGTATAATGCATTTACATAAAATAAATGCTCCCACTAAATTATACACCTTCCAATGCAAATTAGCATAATATACATTTAATGGGCTAAGATCCAACTTTAATTTAATTTCAAGTTTGCTATGGCAAACCGCTCAAAACTAAATTAATTAGGTAGAAACATCAATCATATCACATATATGGCTCTTAGATCTTTTATAAGATTTATTCAAGACATCATGAAATTGTCACGGCCAGAATCACAAATGATATCCAAGGTGATAACTGTACCAACGATAGCACTTGAGATAGCACACACACACTTCGAAAAAAAAACAATTTTGTAAAAGAGTTTGCAGCGAAATAAAAACACCAAAATTGTTTTTCTCAAGTTATATAAATATAACTTGAGAGTGCCTCTTAGGCAAGACTTTATAATCACTATAAATGAATTTACAAAGCCGAAAGTTCCCTATAGCTATAACTATTTTGAGCTCAATGGAACAAGAGATAAAGAACGGAATCCTATCCTAGCCTTCACACAACTTGATACCAATGTAATCAAGTGCGAAATTACAAGGGAGAAAGGATTAAAAAGAACCAAACAAAGAACTTTATCTCTAAGCTTTCGAAGGTGTGAATGTGATGATATAATTGGCATGTCTTCAAATGAAACCTTCCAAGCTTATTTATAGTCTTCAAATACTTGAAGGCTACTCAATTAACAGCCTTGGGGCTGGTCTTGCACGTGGAGGAAGTATAGGGAGAGTGGGTGAAGTTGTTCCACAATTCTAGCTTCCATTTCCTCAATTTTAGCAACCAAGTTGTTTTATCCTCAAGCCAAGCTTCCACACCTTGTACTCCCATGCATTATCAACCTTGTACTTCTTTTATAACTCAGCAACAACTCTTGACCAAGTCTTCACACGTTTTGTTTGTTATTGCCCAAGTTACGAATTTATACATAAAATGTATAAATTCTTTTCTTCCAATTTCCACACGTGTCTAGCTCCTTCTTTGATGCTATTGCACTCTGAAATATAAACACAAACCATAGACTATACAGAGTTTATTAGCACATTAGTCCATTAAATAATAAACAAGAAATATACAACTATATAATTTTCAGTACAGGAAATCATCTGCGATATCACCTGGACTTTTAGAAAATCATCTACGATATCACCTGCATTTTACACTAACAATCTCCCCCTTAGTTGGATATTTCTTTTCAAACTCAATGTGCTGCTGTCCTGTAAGATTAGTCTATATATAAAAGTACAGAGCATAGAACACAGTATAATATCTCCACAAAAATTAACTTCTCCTTAACCAAGGAGCTAATCACAAACAATAATTAATCATTTAAAACTAATTTATTTCAAACTTTAACAAGTTTTCGAAATAAACTAAGTTACCATTAAAGACCATAACCATTGTAGCCAAAAAATCAAAAACTAGCAAAAACAACCTAGCAGTTTAAGTTATAAACAAACCAACTAAAGTGTTTAGCAAACCAATATAAACAAACATAAAAGAAAATTGTTTAGGGAACCACAAACATCACCAAAATAAAAGAAATTATTTTTAGGACCACCACAAAAACAGTCACCCACATGATAGTGGCAACATCAATCTTCAGGTTTAAAAACCTTCAGATTTCAGTTATAAACAAACCAACTAAAGTGTTTAGCAAACCAATATAAACAAACATAAAAGAAAATTGTTTAGGGAACCACAAACATCACCAAAATAAAAGAAATTGTTTTTAGGACCACCACAAAAACAGTCACCCACATGATAGTGGCAACATCAATCTTCAGGTTTAAAAACCTTCAGATTTCAGTTTTCTTCTTCTTCAAACTCCTCTTCTTCTTCATCTTCCTCCTGATCTCCTTCCCTATCACTTCCACCATCACTTGGGCCAGCACTGGTGGTAGCACCTGCAGTAGCACCAGCTCCAGTAGTTGCAGCAGCAGCAGATCCTCCCCCTGTTTGGGAAGAAATTTCATCAATAAAAGCATCTGTAACCTGTTTAAGCTTAGCCGATCCCTCAGCAAGTTCTCCCATTGCACTTGATTTTTTGTGCAAGAAGTTAATCACTGTTGCCTTTGGGATTGATGGACCAGAGTTGCCCAAAAGATTCATCATGTTGGTCAGAATACTTGCAGCATCAGTTCCTGCAAAAGTATTAGGGGCAACACCTGGGGAAGCACTTGGGATATCACGTGAGATAGCACTGGGAAGAACAGGGGCTGTTTCATCAGATTTGTTCCAAGGAAGATCTTTTGTATACCTTTTGCCCTTTTTCAGTTGTTGATCAATGGTATAATACTCAGGTTCAGTGGTAAAAACATCAGAGGCTTCAATGGGCAAGGATTGAAATACCAAAACTTTGAAGATTAGAGAAGGATAGGGGAAAAAGCTAATGTTCACTTCCTTTTTTCTACCCCATGAATCTAAGTGTTTGAACACTAATCTTCCAAAGTTAATCCTTAAATTCTTACCCAATTTGTACAACACATTCGCATGCTCCAATGTCACAATAGGTTCATTAGTTGTAGGGAGCCAATTGAAGATGCATAATTTGTGAAGCACAGAATATAGAGAAGATAGCCTAGAAGCATGAAGTTTCTCTTTCAAAGGCCAGGACTGCAATTTGTTGTGAGTGAGCAATTTTACCATTTCATCTCTATTGATCCTAATGCTCTCATCATCTACATTTGGGAGACCTAAAACTTTGTTAATTAGGGCTGGAGTAAAAGAATAGACTTTTCCCCTAACAAACACTTTCCCATATTTTGCAGACCCTTCATCATCCAAATGAGCATGCAAGTTAGCAAAGAAATTGCGTATAACACTCTCAACAAACACAGAAGCATGATTATTAGCATTAAGAAAATTCATGTCCTTCAAAAACTGAACCACTCCTTCTTTTTCCAACTGACCCTCATCAATGTGTTTTTCTTTTAACAACCTCTTACAAGAATTATTCAACCAAAATTCCATATTTTCTTTCTTATAAAATTCCAAAGTAAGAAAAGGTTTAGGAAAAGCTTTATCCTCTTCAATTCGAATAACCTCATCACCAGAATTATCACTAGAGGAACGAGTAGGAACAGAGGAGGGGGCAGGTGTTACCTCAGATGATATCTTCTTCTTGCTAGCACCTTTGGTAGCACTCACAGTTGCTTTGCCCTTGCCTTTCTTCTTCTGAAAATCAGAGAGGGTCTCCTCCTCATCACCATCTACCCAAGCATCAAATGAGTCCACAGAAGGCTCCTTCTCCTTGTTTGCATCAAAGTTCTCATCACTCACATGGGGTGAGGACACATCTAGGGAGCTTTCTGAGACTTCAACCGGATCAAGAGAGGTGTTTGATGTTGCTTTGGACCTGATTGACCTAATGCGGTTGGAAGACCTCCTTTTTGCAACTTGAGGAGACAACTTGGAAGTTGGTGCTTTCCTCTTTCTCTTTGGCTAAATTTGGAATGAGAGTTACCTTAGGAATTCCATGTTCAAATGAGGCAACAGGGGCAGTGGCTGGAACAATCGCCATTGTAGGTGGAGAAGAGCTTGGAGTGATCATTGGTGAAGTTTCCATGGCCACACGAGAAGCCACAGATAGAGCAAGGCTTGGTGAAATGTCCATTTGATCCGTGTGAGATGGTTCGGTATTGGTTTTGGATGGAGAAGCCATGGAGATTTGTGTGAGATTTTGGAATGTATTTTGACCTAGGATTTTGGGAGAGAAGAAGGCGTTGGAACGAAGGTTTAAGAGAGAGAGATGGTAACGGAAAGAGAGAGAAACGGAGGAGGTTGAGTGAAAATAGGAGAGTGAGAGATTAGATAGGGAACATGATTTAATTTGATTTGACATTTAAAAACCTATCTAAACTATCCCTATTAATTCTCTCCATTAATCCCTATCCACACTATCCAAAATAAACCCTAACCACTCCCTTTTAAAACCTCAACTCTTCTTTAAAATAAAAAACAACACGGTTGCAAATTAAAATTAAAGTAATTTTTTTTTTAAGTAAAACGTAAAAGAATAAAAATAAGTAAACTAAAACATTTTGTAACTAGGCCCAAAACATTATATGCACAAATAAAAACAAATATGGGTTAGTTACTTAAATAAGTTTACTAAAAAATAAAGGAAACTTGTTGAAAACGTTTTCAAAATCGTAAACTCTTTAATTAAAAAGACTTTCAGATTTTGAAAAATTAATCAAAAATATTTCAAAAATAAGAAATAAAAAACTAATATAGCACACACTAATGTGTTAAGGCAATGATGGTAGCACGTAGGGTAACACATGTGATATAAAACCCCTTGATAAATATTTTCATTTTCAAGCATTTCAAGCATAACAAGCTTAGCCATTTTCAGGCACTTCAGGCATAACAAGCTGAGCATTTTTCATGCACTTTAGGCATTATATGCCTATATATATTTTTTAAGTACATTGCTTGTTAATCACGTATCAATACACTTCTTTAAACAAGAAAGCAACGTAGTAACGAGCTCCGTGCTTCGAGTTATATTTCAAGTGTAAAGATAAAGTGATTTATGCCTTTCAAGTAGGGTACACTGTAGTAGCGAACTCCATGTCCCTAATACTTAGCATAAACCATCTCATACATTCTCATTGGCAAGAGTACATCGTTGCAGCGAACACCGTGCCCCGAGCTCGAGAGAATAGTATGGATAAAATGCCTTTGCCTTTTATTTATCCAAAAAAAGATTAGTGACTTTGTCACTTTAAGCATATGAAGGGGAGTGATATCACACATGATAACCTAAGTAATAACCTACCGTAACAAAAAGGTCAGCATGTGCCACTGTTAGAACTAAGCTAACCAGATTAAAAGAGAATGAAATCATTTTTTTTTTAAATAAATGAAGGAAAAAATACACTAATATACAAGTGTTACCACAGTGATAACATCACCTGGGGTAGCACAGACGAACAGACTCAGAGATTACACAGACCAAGAGATCTTTTCAAACTAGATAATCTCTCGTGGTGTAAGGCCTTGGTAAAGATATCAGCCAGTTGATACTTAGTATCAATATGATTAATGTTAATTAGGCCTTTATCTACCATATCTCTAAGAAAATGATGGCGTATGTCTATGTGCTTAGTACGGGAATGTTGAACAGGGTTTTTTGAAATGTTGATAGCACTCAGGTTATCACAGTACATAGTCAAAGAATTACTCTCTAGGCCATAGTCATCTAACATATGTTTTAGCCAAATAAGTTGTGAACAACAACTACCAGCTGCAACATATTCAAACTCAGCTGTGGAAAGAGAGACACAATTTTGTTTACGACTATACCATGAAACTAAATTGTTGCCCAAGTAAAAACACCCCCCACTAGTACTCTTCCTATCATCCATATCCCCCGCCCAATTCGAGTCACTAAAGCCTACCAAATTGGTATTAGTATCCTTACTAAACCAAATCCCTAATTCACTTGTTCCTGAAACATATTTAATTATCTTTTTGACAGAATTAAGGTGTGAGACTTTAAGATTGGCTTGATAACGTGCACAAACACACACGGCGAACATGATATCAGGACGACTAGAAGTGAGATAGAGAAGGCTACCTATCATAGAACGATATAGAGTAGGATCAACATCCTCACCTACTTGGTCTCTACCAAGTTTGAGAGAAGAACACATAGGGATTTTTGAACTTTTTGCTCCTTCCAACCCAAACTGTTTCACTAGGCTCTTTGCATACTTGCTTTGTGAAATGAAAATTCCTTCATTTGATTGTTTCACCTGCAAGCCTAGAAAGAATGTTAACTCACCAATCATGCTCATCTCAAATGTTGATGTCATAGCCTCTACAAAATCTTTTAAACACTTTTGAGAAGTAGAGTCATAGACTATGTCATCAACATAGATTTGAACAATGACTGTTTCTTTGCCATGCCTTAGGATAAATAAGGTCCTATCTGCTTCACCTCTTGTAAAACCATATTCAAGTAAAAAAGAGGTTAAGCGACCATACCATGCACGTGGAGCTTGTTTCAAGCCATATAAGGCTTTATCAAGTCTATATACATGGTTTGGTAGATGAGGATCTTCAAATCCTTTTGGTTGTTCAACAAAAACTTCTTCTTTTAAATAACCATTTAAAAAGGCAGCTTTAACATCCATTTGAAACAAGGTAATTTTTAGAAAACAAGCTATAGCCAAGAGGAGTCTTATGGATTCTATTCTAGCAACAGGAGCAAAGGTCTCATCAAAGTCAACACCTTCAATTTGGGTGTAACCTTGAGCTACGAGACGAGCTTTGTTCCTAACAATATTTCCTTGCTCATCTGATTTGTTCTTGAAAATCCATTTTGTACCAATTACATTTGTATTAATGGAACGTGGTACTAAACACCAAACTTCATTACGAACAAATTGTTCAAGTTCCTCTTGCATGGCTTGTATCCAAAAATTATCTTTTAAAGCTTCAGAAATATTTTTGGATTCTAAAGAAGAAACAAAACAGGAATATTTTACCTTGTGGTATGTGGTGGACATGCACAC
Source organism: Adenophora triphylla var. japonica (assembly GCA_022495995.1). Lineage (NCBI taxonomy): Eukaryota > Viridiplantae > Streptophyta > Magnoliopsida > Asterales > Campanulaceae > Adenophora > Adenophora triphylla. Next base: position 358,777 of record JAFEMH010001626.1, on the reverse strand, counting down.
ATACCTTGTGGTATGTGGTGGACATGCACACATACCCGTGGTGGGGGCACATACTGAGAAGTTCCTTGAACCGCTCCCATGCATCATACAAGGTTTCACTATCTGTTTGACAGAAGTTAGTGATCTTTGTGCGTATTTAGGCAGTTTTGCTTGGTGAAAAAAATTGACCAAGGAATGCTTCTTGAATTTGGTCCCATGTTGTCAATAAATTTTGGGAGATCGAATTCAACCATTGTTTCGCCTTATCCTTAAGAGAGAAAGGAAAAAGGCGCATCCGAATCGCTTCTGGGGTAACATTTTGAATACGTGTGGTATCACAATATTCAAGAAATATTTTGATGTGGAGATGAGGATATTCGAAAGCGGTGCCACTATATTGGTTATTCATAACTATATGTAAAAGTTGCGGCTTTATCTCAAAATGTGCCGCTCCGGCATTCGGCACAACGATAGGGGATCTAGTTCCCGGGGTACTTGGATTTACAAAGTCCCGTAGGGTCCTAGCTGGCATTTGTGGATCTCCTTCCGCCATATGTTTTCTTAAAGTCTCTTTAAATTTTCTTAGTCTTTCGTGAAAGCTTCGTTCGGGTTCCGGATCAAAATTATCAAAGAATGTCCGAGCCCGTTTCATACACTATAAGAAAAACACTTAAAGAGAGATTAAACGTAACAATTTATCGAAAGTAAAGACAAAACAATATGAAAACAAAATAAAACAAAAAAAATTATGTAGTAAAGACAAAAACTTAAAGTAAACTGTTGTCCCCGGCAACGGCGCCAAAAACTTGTTGGGTTGTTAACCTAACGGTTTATTTAATATCCGCAAGCACACGGGCTATTGCAATATAGCGGGTGCAAGTACGGGTCGATCCCACAGAGACAGGGTTTACTTAGGAATTATTTTTGTCTTTATTGAAATTATAGAAAAGATTGGGAGGGGGAGATAAAGTTTGATTTTGGAAATAGAAAGAACATAAACAGAAAATACTTTAATAAAACTTTATAAAACGAAGTATTCTCGGGATTGAAAATCATACACATAATCTTGTTCATCAAATTGTCATTGTCTTAGAAATATAGGTTTTCATAAAAATCAAGGATGGTATGTTAAGCCTACACTACTTCGGGTTAAGACAGTAGCGTTTGTATTTTTCACTAATTATGTCCTAACTGTTTGAGATTTCCGTTTATGTTACTCCCGCCCTGTCACTAACGGGCATTCCGGCTTATCTCTAGCTGACCATAATTAGTAAGAATCCACTAAGAACGAGAGTCAACATACTTTTCATTAAAGGAACATCCCTAGGCCGTTGAACTACTTTCGTGATCAATGGAACCTAGTTTCTTTATATGGTTCCGTAAATCGAGATTCTCCGCTAGGTCCTTCTCTCAATTGACTGAATCATACAAGTTGGACGTCTCCAAAATGTAAGACATTTAGAGATTAACATAAAGAAATTGTTTAGATGAAGATAGAAGACAAGACTTTTTCATTTTAAGATGATGAACATTTATGCTTTGAGTTTCCAATCCCAAGAACAAGGGGGATTTACTCACTAGCCATCTAAAACATATAAGCAATTAAAATAGAGAATAGAGTAAGAGAAACTTATGATGAAATAGAAGACAAATGGATGGAAATAATGCTTCACTTTATTGCTCTTCTTCCAAAGTAACTTCAAGAACAAAATGTAGACTTTGATCTTCAAATGATCTTTGAAAATCAATATGACAAGTATTTTTCTCTAATTTCTAACAATCTCTGATGGATATGTGAAATTACCTGGGATTTCGCGCGCGGCGAAATGCGGTTGTCTTTCGCGGAGGGTTGGTGTCTGAGACCTCGCTTCATGGGAAGGAAAATGAGGAGTCGTCACGCGGTTTTTGTATTTTGAGCCCAAAACGTTGAGAAACGGCTTTTGTGAAAAGGTGTCGTTTTTATTGGTAGCAAAAACTTAGGAAAAGGCTTTGAAAATGGGGGATCATTTTTATTGGTAGCAAAAACGAGTAAAAAGCTTTTAGTACCAGAGATTGTTAGGTTCGGAGGTCACGTTACGTTTCGGGAAGAGTATTACGAGATCACCCGAAACGCCTCGTATGAAGAGTCTTTCTACCTTTCTCGAAATCGTGTGTATGTGTGTGTGTTTTGAAATGGGGGCTTGAATGACAAGCTTAATCTTGGTTTGAATGTCAAACGTTGATTAGGTGACTTGTTTGAAAAGACGAGTGTTTGAATGACAAACGTCGGTTTTGAGTTTGAAATGAGCGTTTGCGTGGCAAACGTCGATTTTGAGCTTTTTGAAAAGGAGTTCGAAGGTCGAACTCCGGTTTTTGAACCGGGCGAGTCATTGTTAACGATTTTTACGGGAAAAAAACGTATTAAATGATTTTGAATGTCAAAAGTCAGCTTTTAGTTTGAAGATGAGTGTTTGGATGCCAAAGGTCATTTCGCGCGTTTTGAAAGAGAGTTCGAAGGACGAACTCCGGTTTTGAACCGGGCATTACATTGTTAACGATTTTTTTACGGGAAAAAAACGTATTAAATGATTTTGAATGTCAAAAGTCGGCTTTTAGTTTGAAGATGAGCGTTTGGATGCCAAACGTCATTTCACGCATTTTGAAAGAGAGTTCGAAGGACGAACTCCTGTTTTGAACCGGGCATTACATTGTTAACGATTTTTTATGGGAAAAAAACGTATTAAATGATTTTGCAATCAACGAATCGGGTTGCGACTCGGACTTTGAAAAGTAAATACTATCACGATCCAAACGGGTCGGACTTGTAAATGACAGTATTTAAAGCGGTATCGACGGAATCAAACGATCCGGAATCGTAAATGACGATCAACGAGCCAAACAACTCGGAATTGTAAATGACGATCGACGAGGCCAAAATGGCTCGGAATTGTAAATGACAATCGACGAGCCAAAACGGCTCGGAATTGTAAATGACAGAAATTGAAATGACGATCGACGGATCGATCGATCCGGAATGGTAAATAACATAAAAGTAAAACGGAACGGAGTCGGAACGCTGTTTTAACCCGTGATTACTTCTCTTACGGGAAGAGAAGAGGATCGAGGGGCTAAAACGTATCGGACCCCATTAGACGGAGGCATCTACATTTCAAAGACGTTGTTCGAAACGGTTGTAGCGACTGGCGCGTAAACCGAGACGAAACGAGAGATCAGAGAGAGGGAGTTATACCTATGGCTAGGGTCGACTCCTTTGGCTCGGGGGGCGTATACGGGATACGAAAAGTAGTTTGAAACGGTGTTTCGGAGTGGTAAGGGGCGTATTTGATCGAAATACGGAAGTTTCACGCGAATCGAGACAAATGGGAGCTCGGGAGGGGGTGAAACTCAGTTGGGCCGTGGGTGAGGTGAAATTTTGGAGTAAAATTTGTTATCTTTTGGCTTTGACAGCAACTTCTATTTATAGGTGAAATTTCAGTAGGAGTCCGGCCGGACTTAGGCTGAAATCCAGGGGGTTTTGTGAAACTTTGGGAATTTGAGGGACTTCTTTGGCGATTTACGAAGGCTAGAGGGAGTCCGGACGGACTTAGACTGAACACCAGGGGTATTTTAGTCTTTTTCCTTTGATTTCTGATTGAAGGGTGATGGGAGGGAGGTGGCATGGCTGCCACGTGTCCCATGACTCACCAAATGCGTTGGAGTTCGTTCCCGAGTCCCGGTTTTGTCCGTTTTTTAAATAACAGTCCGGAAAATGTCCGAAACGCCCCCGAAAAGTGCCAGAAAGTGTGTTTTTTAGGGAAAGCCGTACTTTTACGTGCGATGATGCGTGTCAAGTATGTTTCGACGTCGGGATGCACGGGGCAGTCCCGGGACGTCTCGTTGGCATGGCAACGGGGAGCTTAACGAGTTCCGGTTAACCTGGAGCGGGCCAGTTAACGGATTTCAGTTAACTTTCTGACGAATTTTGACAAACCGGATTTGGGTACTTACAGTTAGCCCCTCAGCGATGTCTCCTCCGAAGGAGGTGGGGTCGTTGAAAAAAGATAAGGATCCAAATCGGGATGCCTTACTTTGGAAGAGACCTGGGCGGTCAGCTGGCTGGACCCTTAGTGAAAGGATTCCTACGTATCCCGAGCGGGAATCAAGCCGATCGTAGTTCGTAGGTGCAAGGAGCCGCGCGTGGGGACCTTGACCTGAGCAAGACTGTTGGGAGGCGTCTGAACCTGAGAAGAGACCATTGCGAGGTGCCTGGACCTGAATGGAGACTATTAGGAGGCGTCTGGACCTGGAATTTCTGAAACCTTCGAGGGCGTGTGGCGCCTCAAACCGGAGTTGGTGGAGCATACGAGGGCGTGTGGTGCCTCAAACCGGAGTAAAGGAGGATATGTTTATCCTGGGACGAAGGCGTTCGTGCCTTGGGGTTCGAGCTTATTGCGGCTGCCGGGTTTATCCTGCTGGGGATAGGGTGGCAAATGATGGGAACGGTTGTGTTAAACTGGCGTTATTAACAACTCAAAAGGATCGATGTTTCTTCTTTAGAATCTTCCTGGGATGAGCGTTCGGGCTTACCTTGATGGCCGAAGAGGGATTATTGTGCGGGCTTACCTTGATGGCCGCTGAGGTGGAACGATCGGGCTTACGACTGGCGGCCGGGGAAGTGAACAATGGTGCAAAACCACTAGAAATTTTTAACGTCAGGAGACGGAGATGTAACTGGAATGTCCGGGGACATGATTGAGCGTTTGAATGTCAAACGTCAACTGGGAATCGAATTTAACGTCTGGAGACGGAAATGTAACTGGAATGTCCGGAGACATGATTGAGCGTTTGAATGTCAAACGTCAACTGAGGATTGAATTTGCGTGCGGAGACGGAAATGTGCTTGGAATGTCCGGAGACATGATTGAGCGTTTGAATGTCAAACGTCAACTGAGGATTGAATTTAACGTCTGGAGACGGAAATGTAACTGGAATGTTCGGAGACATGATTGAGTGTTTGAATGTCAAACGTCAACTGGGAATCGAATTTAACGTCTGGAGATGAAAATGTAACTGGAATGTCCGGAGACATGATTGAGCGTTTGAACGTCAAACGTCAATTGGGAATCGAATTTAACGTCTAGAGACGAAAATGTAACTGGAATGTTCGGAGACATGATTGAGCGTTTGAACGTCAAACGACAACTGAGGATTGAATTTAACGTCTGGAGACGGAAATGTAACTGGAATGTCCGGAGACATGATTGAGCGTTTGAATGTCAAACGTCAACTGAGGATTGAATTTAACGTCTGGAGACGGAAATGTAACTGGAATGTCCGGAGACATGATTGAGCGTTTGAATGTCAAACGTCAACTGGGAATCGAATTTAACGTCTGGAGACGAGCGTTAGTGAAAACCAACTGGGAATTTAACGTCTGGAGACGAGCGTTAGTGAAAACCAACTGGGAATTTAACGTCTGGAGACGGACGTTAGTGAAAACTAACGGAGAATTTATCCTCGGGGGATAGGATGTTAGAAATGTCTAACTGGGGGAATTTTTACATTTTTGGAGGCCAAAATGGGTAAAATTGGAACTGTCGAAAGCTGAGGGGCTGAATTGGAAGGAATCTTTTTTTAATTGCAGCAAGAGTCCGGCCGGACTTGGACTGAGTTTGACCAGGTTCAAATCAGCTCCAAGTCCGACGCAAACCAAACATTTCCCCCATTAATTCCGACGAGAGAGAGGAGAGAAAAGAGAGAAAAACTCAACCAAATTGTGAGGTTTGCTTAGATTTGTGAAGGAAAATTGCTATGGAAGGTGATTTGGGACCAATGGCTCGCCACGAAAGGACCGATGACGAAAGAACATGGTTGGTTCGGACCATTCGAACCAATGTTCATCCATTGAATCCGGCGGAGTTTTACCCGGCTAGGGATAACCACAACTCCAAAGGAGGAATCGAGAGACAAGTAAGCTTCCTTCAAATTCCATTAATTTTAAGAATGTGCATTCTTTAAATGTTAGAAATTTGACTAGGAATGAGTTAGGGATTTTGGTGCCCGGATTGGGGATTTTGACTTTGCTATGAACCTTTGTCGAAATTGACTAGGATGTAGTTCAATTGACACTATGTGTAGATGACATAAAAATTTTGGTTGCAAAATTCCATGTCTAGATGCGTTTTCCAAAATTAAAGTAGCTTTAATTCGGGACGGAGTAAATTTTTGAAATGTTCGAAAAGATTTTGAAAGTTCCGGATTCGACGGAGTTTTCGAAATGTTTTGAAAGTTTCGGATTCGACGGAGTTTTCGAAAGGTTTTGAAAGTTCCGGATTCGACGGAGTTTTCGAAAGGTTTTGAAAGTTCCAGATTCGACGGAGTTTTCGAAATGTTTTGAAAGTTCCGGATTCGACGGAGTTTTCGAAATGCTTTGAAAGTTTCGGATTCGACGGAGTTTTCGAAATGCTTTGAAAGTTCCGGATTCGACGGAGTTTTCGAAATGTTTTGAAAGTTCCGGATTCGACGGAGTTTTCGAAGTGTTTTGAAAGTTCCGGATTCGACGGAGCTTTCGAAATGCTTTGAAAGTTCCGGATTCGACGGAGTTTTTGAAGAGATGGAAATATTTTTAGGAAATGAATGAGAACCGTATATGCATTGTATCCTCTTGACATGCGTTCGTGCATTCTGTTGACGTTGCTTCTGTGCTTAACGTATCTTTGCTTTGTTCACCTGCAGGGGCGAGGGACGGTTGATACCCACAACCAGAAGAGTCGGGGTGCCTTTGAGGCGGTGCGGCGCTGGGAGAGTATTCCCGGACGATGCTCGAGAGGGAGAGAGGAGTCCACGGCAGCTGGTGCTTGACTCCAGATTAGCTGGGTTTATCAGTGCGGTAGCTGCGATAGCTGATACGAAGAGGGCCAGGTCCATGTACGTGGCTTTGAGCGAGTACTGGTGGGATACGACCTACACTTTCCATTTTAGATGAGGGGAGGCGATGGTGACTCCCACTGACTTTGCCGCTATCACTGGGTTGCCATTCTAGGGTAACACGCTGGTGTAGGTGGATGGGTACACCGGGCGGTTGTCGGAAGGCTGCGGGTTTTGATATTACCGATGCCGAGGGCTTAGGCATTCGGTACGAGCCGATGGAGAGGCATACGGAGGCGGGTATCGCGAATTATTTAGGCTGGGTCTTTGAGGATGACCGGAGCGCCCGGCTCGAGGGTTCATTTGGTTCGCGTTATCGGCGACTTTGTTCGGACTTCGATACATCCTGTCACTTCCCTGCTGCTCGGGTCGGCAGATCTGGATGTCCGTGAGGGTACGCTGGGGGAAGGCTGGGCTGGCCGAGCTCTATTATTCTCACGGACGGGTTCTCGCGGGGAGAGGAGAATTCCTTGCCGCTTCTCGCATGCTTTGGATGTAAGTTTACGTCTTTTTCTCTTTCTTGTATCGTTTATGTACTCGTATGTATACGCTCTGTAGGCGACATAACTTTCCATTTGCTTGGCAGTGCAGTGCTATGAGGTGTTCGGTCTGCGGGAGTGGGACATCGGGGAGGCGTATCGACCCTGTTCCCTGCCATCTTGGTTTTGGCGAAGAGGGCGAAGAAGGCGGTCTCGTCGAGTGGGCACTCGGTTGACGTACGAGGAGGTGTCCCGAGCCGGATCGGGAGTTCTTCGAGAGGATCAGTGACACTGGTGGAGTCGGTTCCACGTGGGCGTGGTTCGGGTTGCTAGCGAGGTGACGCGGCGGAGGAAGCTCTGGTGGGACTTCATTGCGACGCTATGTATGCGGGGAAAGTGACCCGTCGGCATGGCCGGGGTCATTTCCGATGGTTCCGGTGGATCCTCCTATGCGCATGCGGCATCCTACATCGTCTTAGATGGATGAGTTGGAGAGGTATAGACAGGGCGTGTTCTATACCGAGTACATCATAGCGGGGGCCGACTATGAGACTTTCTTGAGGATGAGACTGAGGAACCCACAGGTGCAGCACAGGGAGGGCGATGGTCCTGGATATCCCCCTGATCTCCCGCTCCCACGCGCTAGGCTGGCGTACGAGGGGCTGGACGATTCGCGCAGGCGGCTGGTGATCCCGATCCCGAATGAGCCGAGATCACGATATAGGGTTGACCCCAATGCTTCGGTGAGCACTTTTTGATTTTCTGCATTTGATAGTAGCATTCTGCAAATGTTGCATCTGTACTTTCTGCTCGTCTTCTAATGACCTTCCTGGTTCGCAGGTGTCTGGCCGTACGTACAACGACGCTATGAGGCTGGTGGACGGGTGGGCCGCCTACACTAGGAGGCTCGTGGCATTTATGCGGTGCAGTTCCCGAAAGAGCGTGGATGTCCGTGAGCCGAGGCCGTCTAGGCCGAGAGGTTTGCCTGCTCCCACGGCTGGTGGAGAGGACTTTGTACAGGGATTTGGCCAGTTCGCGGGCGGAACGGCTGGATTTGGAGCTCCTCCCTCTTCGCACTCGGGGCACGAGAGGGGAGAGTCCTCGAGTTCGCGGACGCCGAGGAGGCCTTTCGCGTATTCCCACCTGGAGGAATTCGGGGATTATCTGTTTGTGACGGATCCGACAGCGACGGAGCAGTGCATCGAGTGCTCGGATGACGAGCAGGATTCGGAGTAGTCCTCCTTTACTGCTTTCTCTCTTTTTATTTTGTAGACTGTATGTATAAATGCAGAACGATTTGATTTGAAGCTGTACTTGAAAAAAGGCGCCCGTGGAGCGGAACCTGTATTTCGCGCATCTATTTAGTGACCACCTTCTGTTATTTTCGGCAAATAAGGAAGTAGGTTAATCAAAAATAAACAATATGAAACATGCATTAAAAATTGAACGGGTCAAAATTTAAACCTATATGCACTGATAATTAATTAATTGCATTGTTGCACGAGCCCGGGGCGGAAGGGATATTGACATTGGTTGAATAAAACTAGGGGCAGCACGCAGATTCACAAGGCATGAATAGGGCGTTGTTTGGAATCGCTTCCAATTTAGGAGCAGCTGGCTGCAGAGTTGACCAAGTCAACTGCAAGGGGAGTCCGGCCGTACTGAGAGTGAGTTTCCAGATTCTTTTAAATTGCAGTTTCAACTTTGCAATTGGTTAAGAACTGCGCATTCACCTCTGATCAGTTAACTGAATTCTCTCAAATTTCTAAGACTTTCTTTCATTTTCTGTCATGGCTCCCTTTCCCAAGCTATCATCTCGGATGCAAGAGCGATATTTGGACAACTTTCAGTCGTGGGTACGGAACCACACGAGGCAGAACAAAGGGTTTTTCGAAGGCATTACGGGATGAAATACTGTTTGGGCTTTGAAGGAGCTCATGCCGGATGGGATCTTTTGAGAGCCGCGTCTCGGTTACAGGACATACGGAGGAATGTGTACGGCTTTTCGTACAACGAAATCACTCCTACATTTGAAGATTTAGGGCCATGCAGGATGACTGAGGCGAACGACTAGTTCTTCGTATCTTTGGTGGCATGGCCCTTGTTGAGAAAGCTAGTGTCTTTGCTTGGTATCTCATTTGGAGAAGCATACGGGATGCGTCTTGAATGCGGATTATGTTGACATTTCGAGGCTGCCCAAAAGATTTGTCGGAGCGAGGAGCGTCTTCGCGTGGGGCACGCGTTTGCTCTTTGCGCGATCGCAACTTCTGTTCACGTTCACGTCCACAGGTGTGTGCCATCACGGTGTCTTGGACTTAGGTGAGCGATCTTAGGAGCGGGGAGATATCGTGATGTTGGTTTTGGGCGAGACGTTCTGGGCATAGGTCGGATGGCGGCCGTGGCCGATACGTGTGGGGAGGGAGTCCCGCTATGCTTACCGTGTGGTTGAGGAGAGGCTGCGAGATGATGCACGAGGTGCCAATGTCTTGTGACGCTTGGTCGCTTCTCTCGACATCCTACGGTGATTGGGGGCGATCAGGGCGAGCTGGAGCTGGATGGCCGGACTCCGCACGCATCACTTGCGATGGTGGGTTCCCCATTGGAAGTTCTGAGACTTGTCGGACCTCTCGGGAGGGTCTATTGGTTGTCGAGTGTCGGGGCTGTCTCGGACGTCTTTCTACATTCCATCGTTGGTTACGCGACGATGCGAGTGGAGCGAGGTGCCATTGACGGGCTTGGTTCATCTTTGCTACCTTTGAGGTGGGATCTCTGGCGATGGAAGATCCTTCGACGCTATTGCTTGCTCACACGGTAGTGGCAATACACGTCCTTTCTGCCCGGGGTTCTCTTTCACGGAGAGAGGGCCTTTGTCGGCAAACTTGATATACGGCTGGTATGAAGAGTGTATAGGGGAGACACAGATGTCTATCTTGTTTAGACGGAGTGAGTTGTTGGGTGTCGGACACCTTGACAGCTCGACCTTGAGGAGGACCGAAGCGAGAGCTAATCCTGGGGATCGTATTGGGAATGACATGGATGACTATGAGGCCAATGCTGATCGGGAGGCCAATCAAAGCACATTTATGATGGCTCGAAGCGAGGCAGCTCGAGACAGAGCTAGGGAAAGGGCTGCGTTGACAGCTACAGGTTTAACGGAGGCGTCGGGAAGGGTCACACAGGCCGAGGTAGAAGGACTACGGAGTATTCCTGTGAAGGTGAAGAACACTCAGGGGGAAAGGGATGGGAAGAAGGATGAAGGACCAAGTTCGGAAACTAGGTTAACCTTCTTTGTCCGGAGTATCCACCCATTGTCATTGCGAGACACATTAACTGATTAATGTTTTATTGTAGTTTTGCTAGCGTGTAGCGAGTCAAGAGTTGACCGTGCTTGAACTCATCAAAGATTGTTTTAACCGTAGCGAATTTGTAGGTTAAATGAAAAGAGTTTTTCGAAACACAAGCAACTGATGCTTATTGTATTTATTTTTGTTTTTTAGACAGAACCAATGATGGCTTCCTACGTTCCCCTTTTACAATTGGACTAAGGGGCTTAGGTCACCGTAGTTCGACACTTTAGGTGAATTTGAGAAAAATAAAGACAAAAGAAGTGCGACCCTGTTTTTTACCTGGATCATTAGCGGGAATGTATCCAGTTGGGTATTACTCTTTTAGCACTTTAATTTTACTGAGGGATGGTGTAAGGGGAAGGAGAGTTGACTCGTGCTCTTCCTCAAACGAAGTATCTGTGGAGCTTGCTTCCGTTCACGGGGTTAACGAAAGGGTTCCCGTCCAAGTCTGCTAACTTCATGGCTCCTCCGGAGAAGATTCTTTGTACCACGAATGGTCCTATCCAGGTAGGCTCCCACTTTCCGAGGGGATTGGTCTGCGTAGGAGGCTTTTCCTTTAGCACCAAGTCGCCTTCTCTGATGTCTCGGATCTTGACTTTCTTATCGAATGCTCGGGCCATTCTGCTCTGGTAGGCTCGAGTGTGTTATGGCTTTCAATCTGCGTTCTTCGAGTAGAGCAAGTTCGTCGTGACGGCTCTGTAGCCATTCAACTTCATTGATCCCGTTTTCCAAGAGGACTTGGAGGGATGGAATTTCCAATTCCACGGGCAACATCGCTTCCATTCCGTAGGTAAGCGCGAACGGAGTCTCCCCTGTGGCGATTCGGCGATGTTCGGTATCCCAGAGGAGCTAGATGTAGCTTCTCGGGCCGGTCCAGGCCTGCGGTGGTCATCTTTCTGATTATCATGGCGAGAGTCTTGTTGGCTGCCTCTACTGCACCATTGGTTTGTGGTCTGTAAGGAGAAGACTTGTGACGCGTGACTCTGAATGCGGTCAGAAGTTGGTCACAATCTCCTTCGAAGTGAGTCCCATTGTCGGATATGATCTCGTTGGGCACTCCGTATCGGCACATGATGTTCTCTTTGATGAACTCGGCCACCTTCTTAGAATTCAGTACCTTGTACGATCTGGCTTCTACCCATTTGGTGAAGTAGTCGACTGCGACTAAAATGAACTCGTGACCATTGCTCCCTGGTAGAGTGATATTGCCGATGACGTCGATTCGTCATGTGGCGAAAGGCCATGGCGTAGTCATACAATAGAGTTCATGAGGAGGGATGTGATTGAGGTTGGAGAACCATTGACATTTGTCGCAGCTTCGGACGAACTGGATGCAGTCTGTTTCCATCGATATCTAATAGTATCCCATACGGAGAATGATCTGTGTCAATGCTTGGGCGTTCATGTGCGGACCGCAGGTTCCGTTGTGAACTTCGTTCATTAGCTCGCTGGCTTTTTCTTTATTTACACACCGAAGGAGTGGCCCTTGGTGGCACTTCTTGTACAACATACCCCCCAGGATGACGAAATGGGATGCCAGGCATTTTAATGCCATCATTTTTTTGGCTTTGATCCCTTGTTTGTATTTTCCATCTTCATTTGTGAAGGAAGCTTCTCCATTTTGGAGGTACTGGTAAATCTGATTGTACCAGGGTTCGTCGATCATTTCTTTTTTCATTTCGATCTCACAGCAATAGGCGGGTGTTTCCCGTCTGCCTATTCTGAGGGGTTTTACTGCTTTCCCATCGGGAATTTCGACAAGAGAGGCGAGGGTTGCCAGGGCGTCTGCGAAGCGGTTCCTGTCTCTTGGCAAATAGTGGAAAGAGATGTCCTTGAACTGAGCAATGAGCTCCTCCATGTACGTGTGGTACTTCTGGAGGCCAGAATCTACCGTCTTCCATTTGTTGGACACTTGATTGATGATCAATGCTGAGTCTCTGTATACATCCAGTTCTGAGATGTTGCGCTCGAGGGCGGCTTCCAGACCTGCTGCACAGGCTTCGTATTCTGCTGCATTGTTGGTTGTTTCAAAATTTAGTTTGATGGCTATGGGAGTATGCTCGTCCTTGGGATTGACAAGGAGCATTCCAATACCATTCCCCTTCTTGTTGGCTGCCCCATCGAAGAAGAGTTTCCAGCGGTTTGCGCTGTCCAGTGAAAAGATTCTGTCGTCCGAAAACTGCGGATCAGGACCCTTAGAGTTCCCTTTGCTTGGGAAGTCGGCCAACTGATATGCCATTACTCTGCCCTTTGTTGATTTTCTGACCATGTACTTGATGTCGAACTCAGCCAGGAAGAATGACCACTTGGCTAGTCGCATTGACAGGGATGGACTTGATTTTCTTGGGATCGGCTTCGATACCCCTTTCTGTAACCATGTACCCCAGTACCTTGCCGCGCTTGACGCCGAAGGTGCACTTCGCAGGGTTCAGTCTCATGGAGTGTTTTACGAGTGCATTGAAGAACTTTCTCGGATGCATCATATCTTTGCATGTCGATCCTTTGGAGTGGATGATCATGTCGTCGACATATACTTGATTTCCTTGTGAATCATGTCATGGAAGAGAGTGTGGCGGCCCGTAGTAAGTAGCTTGGCGTTCTTGAGCCGAGCGGCATGGCCAGTGTAGATATGTCCCAGCGGAGTGTGAAGAGCGATGCTTGGCTTGATCCTCCTCAGACATCTTGATACGGTTGTATCCGGCGAACCGATCCACGAAGGACTTTACTTCGAAATTTGCCGTGGTGTCGACCGGCATGTCGATATTAGGCGTGGGAAATCATCTTTAGAAGTTTGGCCTTATTAAGATCCCGGAAATCCACACAGCATCTGACTTTCCATTGGCCTTGGTGACCGTCACGATGTTGGAGAGCCAAGTCGGGTACTCAAACACTCTGATGAAACCAACTCGGAGCATTTTCTCAATTTCTTCTTTAACTTGCAAGGACCACTCTGGCTTGATCTTGCGGGCTTACATTTGACGAGGCTTGGATTCGGGATCAGGGAATGCTGTGCTCCACGATCGAGGATCGAGTCTGGCATGTCTGGTATGACCGAGCGAACACGTCAGCATACTCCCGGAGGGAGGCTTATCGGGGCTTCTTTTGCATCGGCGAAGCGCCCACTTGTGTCTCTTTAGGCTCTTGCGACCCCGAGGTTCACTTTGGTCATAACCTCTTCGGCGGCTTGGGCCCGATTGTCCTCTTGGTTGACTACACGCTCGAGAACTTCTCTAATGTATTGTTCGTTTAATGTATACGCTTCTTTATCAATTGAGTTATTAACGTCTTTTAAGTTGTTTGTTAACTTATCCGAGTTGTTAAAGTAGCAATGAGAGGATACTAGAAAGGTCGACTTTTCATTGAACAAGAAACGGAAATACATGGTTGGCTACATTATCATAGTCCTCAGGCGTAAGGCCGTTGGACGGCTCGGAAGGCCCTGGAATTTTACACGGCTCGAGAGGGTTTGAGGCCGGGTTTAGGGAGATGTGGGTGCGGAGCCCGGCTTGTCTTCCGATTACGCACAGCTTGCCCTTGGTCGGTGAAAGTTACCCGATTCTTCGATGGCATTCTTAGATGCTTGATGAGGGTGCGGGGATCGAGAAGCAGGCTTGGCCTGCTGTCCCAATCATGGCAATCATCTTTGTTTGAGCCCGGAGTCAATCGGGTTTGGCACCTCCATGACTTCTTCAAAAGACTCTGTATTTGGTCCCTTGAGGCGTCTTCTATGAATTCTGGTTCATACGCTTTGGATTCTTGTCTTGAATGTGGCCTCGGCGGGTGATCCGAACAATCTTGTTTCCCATGGAGAGTACCTTGAGTTGCTCCTCAAAGTGCGGGATTCCCTTGAATGTGTACTCGTCTTTGGGCTGTGGTGGCGGTTGGTCGAGTAGAAGCGGTGATGTCGAGGAAAGCTCCCCTTATCGGATTGGCTTTGAGTCCTGCGAAACGCTTGAGGTCCGTGCTATTTGTTCCATCCTTTCTGTAGTCTCTGTGCGACTATCCACTGCTTCTTTCTCATCTTCATCAATTCCTTTGTCGGTCCCCTCGGTTACTAGCTTGTCGGTTCCCTTGTCGGTCCCCTCGATTCTGTTTGTTGGTTCCACTTGTCGGTCCCTCGGTTCTGGCTGTTGGTTCCACTTGGTGAAGTAATGAGCGAGGTCAGCTTGTAAGAGTCGGAGGTTGGGTGTGCCGTCGGAGGTTCCCCTTTTGCGAGCTGCTTGCCTTGGTGCGGGCGAGCCTTTTGTTTTCCTTGATGTCGAGTTTGGTGTTGGCACGTAGCGAAGCCCTGGACCGTGGTGTGGTCCTTAACTTCGATGACTTGGTGTTGGACTTGTAACCTTTTGCCGAAGCCCCGATCACGGGATGAAGTTCATGAGTTTCATCATCTTCGTGGCGGGAGGAATCTTGTCGTGAGACAGTGGAAGGTCCACGTTGCATATTTGGATCTTGGAGGTCTCGAGTGAATCCGATTAATGCCATGTCGTCACTATGCTTGATTTCGATCTTGGAATGTCGTTGGTCTTGGTCCCCTCGGTGGTGACGCTATCACCGTAGGCTGTGGTTAGCTCGTTGCCTTGCATGAACTTGAGGCGATGAAGGGTGGATGCCACGCCATTGATTTGATGCGGCCGGGGACGCCCAGGGATGGCTGTGAAAGTGATTGGAATGTCCAACACTTGGAATTCGGTGGGGATCATCCGCTTGCCGAACCAAATATTAAGAGTAGCAACCCAGAACGGTACGGGAAGTAGAGTCATAGGCCTTGACGGTGTGGGTGAAGGCTTGGTCTGTGGGCTTGATGTCAAGCGGAGTCCATCATCTTGGCGGGCAAGACATTCATTCGAAACCTCCGTCTACCAACACGCGGGGAAGGCGACGCTCGTCCGGCTAGGTGTGATGTAGAGTGGCTCATTATGATCGGCCCCAAATTTTGGAAGGTCCAAATGCGTGAAGGTGATATTGTTGCCGTAGTGGATGTTGCCGATCATACGAATGACTTCGTCGGGGTTGCGTCCACGGGGACCATGGTACGAGCCGAGGCTTTCCTCTAGCTTGAGCTTGTGAGGATAAGAGGATGTGGCTTGAGGGACGAAGGAAATGTTCGCTGGAGTGCACTTGGGCGAGTGAGGATCGGGTCCTCTTTCACGGAACTTGTGTCTTCGGGCGAGACAGGGTTGCGGTTACAGTCTCTGCGAGGCTTTTTAGTGGCCTTAGGTGGTAATGCATGGATTTGACCCGATCGGGTTAGAACGGCGACATCGGGTTTGGTTCCTTACGAGACAGGTCACTCACGAGTTGAGCCATGGTTAGAGGAGGATTCCTCGTAGCGTAGGGCCGTATGTCTTCCCTCAACTCATTGGCGTAGACGTATTCCGGGAGCTTTGGCGGCTTGACGGATTGTCCCGGGATGCGGCTTGGATGCCTCTGCGGGGAGGTAATTTATGGATTGCCGCATTGTTCGAATGTCGGTGCACAACGGTGGTTACTGGCCCGAAGCGTGCGTTGCGACCCTCGGGGAGTTTGGAGAGTTCTGGCTCAAGCGAACAGTCTCCTTGATCTCTTCACGATATACCGCGCTCCTTTCCTTCTTCTTGAGCATACTCGGGGCATTACAGGTTGGGTGCAGCGATATTCATGGTTTGCTAATTTTCCTCCGCTTTTGGCCCAAATCAACTTTCTTGCGGCGGAGCTGCGTCGAGAGTCGGTGCTGCGTTTCCTCCCATGTGAGGATAGCGATGCTTCTTTGAGCTGCGTGCGGCGGTCTAGGTAAACTTCCATCGGGGAGAGCTTTCCTTTACGCTTTATGCGAGTGGCGGGTATGTCGGAAGGTGAGTACGCGGCTTCCCGAACATCTGCCCATGTGGTAGTTCTTTGTCCCGGTTGATCGTTTACGTAAGCGAACGCCGCGATCTGTGGAACTTCCACGAGTAGTTGCTCGAGGCAATTTCCATCTTCCTCTTGTTTCTTTTGAATAGACCTTCCTCCACTGAGTTGGCCTTTCAATTTGAGTGCGGAAATGACCCGTTTCCATCCTCCCGAGGACCACTTGGGAGTCGGTTTTGTTGACTTCATGACCGGCTTGGAAGAGAATGGTTTCATTGTCTTCGTCGTCGCTTTCATGGAGAACTTGCTTTCCGGGAGGTAAGTCTTGGTATACGTTCTGTGTGCCGTTCCATCTCCTAGAGTCATCGGGACCGTTGACCGCCTCGTTTAGCGAGAGAGGGTTGGATGAGAACAGACGGTAGTCGAGGAAGTTGCCGTGAGCAAAACCCTTGAGGTCGAGCTGGTCTAGCGTGGCCTCTAGCTTTTTGTCTGAAGCTGCTTGTGACACTTTAAGGGCTCGGTCCTGTCGGTCTTTTGAGCTTGGTTTCGTCCCAGAGACGGTTTTCTTGAGCGGCTAGTTCCATGAGGGCCTTCCTTGCAAGAGCTAAACAGTCTCTATAGGTACGCACCGTCTGACTAGTGTCCAGAACTGTGATCACATCCAAGTCTCCGAATGGTGGAAACACTTGGATGATGTTGACGAAGGAAGTCGGACTGGGACATTCCATGCGGCCTTCCTTGATCTCGGTTACCAAGAAGTTCGCCCATATCTGCTTGATTGAACACGCGGGAGTGTTGAACTGCAATGTTGACAATCTCGTGATCTCGCTCGATCGCCAAATCTATCGAGCTAGTAGTCTGGCGGCGGGATGTGCGAATCCGTGGCCGTGACGGCCCAGGAGCGAGAATCGAAGCTGGGCATGTTGATGCTGAGGTGGTCATTTCCCGCGTCGGAAGCTGACTCTACCTTGTGGGGAAGACCTTCACAGATGTTTTCGGGGTGGCTGCTGGAAGTGTTCCCGAGGTTGATCTGATTCGTGACAGGGTGAGGAGCTTGGTCTCCTTCGCTATTGCCCTTGGCCTTGGCGGCGCTTGAGGGTATAAGCTTACGGCGGCACGGGCCGGTTGCAGCTGGGTGGTACTCGGAAGTGATGATGAGCTGCGAGCTCGGTTAGACTTGGGGCCTCGTTTACCATGAATAGGCGATCGTCGAGGGTAACTTTGGCGTTGCGAGAATCGACGATAAGGACCGGATCCTTGGTATCATCGGGATATACGGAATAGATGATGTTGACGAAGTCGTCGTCGATCACTTGATCGAGAGGATTCTTCGTCATGTCAACCGGTAACTTCCAATTGTCGGATAAGCTGCACATCTTTGGGACGTTGAGCTTGACAATCTCCATGGTGTTGGAGCCTTGGTCGTAGGTGACACATTCGGAATGAGTGCCGTCCTCAGCTGGGCATGTGAATACGAGGTGCGCTCGCGGAGTGCTGCTGCGTCCTCGACTCGGAGAGTCTGATTCGTCGTCGTCGACGGCTCGGCCCAAACGTAGGGGCGTATTACGTCCGGGTGCGTTCTTTGGGCTGCTAGAAAAACATCATGCCCTTGGCTTTGGAGAAGAAGGGTGCGGCGGGTAGTTCCTCATGGAGGACATCATACGACTTCCATGCATTCATCCGAGAATGACGGTGCTTGTTGACCTTTATCACGAAGATCTCTTTGCACAGGCGGGGCAGAGAGTTGGTTTAAAGAATGCGACGAATCTCCGTGGAGACGGGGGTTTATGTGCCCTCATCATGGCAATGCTCGGTGTTTCTTTCCAATGCGCCTCGAAATGTTTGAAAGCAGCAGTTGAACTTGATGTATCGGGCTGCCGAGTGCACGCTCGAGTACGTTGACATAGTTAGCATCTCCGGACTACGAGGGATTACGATGAGATTTGCCCGATAGTCCCTGGTCGGTTTGAAGGCGGTAGCCCCGGTGCTGGCTGCGGGCACGCTTGGCTCTTGTCTCGGCCGTTTCCTACGAGGAAACTTTCCCCTACGATGACTTCAAGATCTCCTGTCGGTTAATGAACTTGACGCATTGATGGAGAGTGGAAGCTATGGCTTTCATGTGATGCGGCCAAGGCGTCCCAATGAGCCGTAATTCGGATGGAATGTCCATCACGTGGAATTTCTTGGCACCATTTGGGTTTCGAACCCGAGTTCCCGAGTCACCGTCCCGGGATGGGGCGAGGCGTCTTTGTCGTAGGCCTTGATAGTCCGAGTAGACGGAATCAGATGGATTTCGTTGATACGGAGGGCTCGCATCATGCTGAGAGGGAGAACGTTAACGGCTGACCCGTTATCTACCAATACTCCGGGGAGTGTTATGGTGTTGAGCTTGAGAGTGATGTACAAAGCTTCGTTGTGCCCAGGCATCTCTCGGTAGGTCTTCGTCACGAGAACATGATCATGCTTGCCATACGATCGGGAATCGTAGATCGATCTCTATCAGGAGAAGGAGAGTCATCAAGCCATCCGTTTCCTATCTTCCTCTTGCGAGGTAAAGCCTTTGCTGGAGCCTCGGGATTGCGTTGAGGCTGTTTGTGGCGGTTTCCGCCCTTGGTTAGCACGTTGATCGAGTGCGAGTGCCAAGCTGACTTTGATCTTCCTTTGCCGGTCCGGGCTCGAAAGCTGGACAAATAGAACCTTGGCTGATCCCACTGGGGGTTAGGCTTACATTGTGATAAGATTACCAAGATGCGAGGTATTCGGTGTCCCAAGGTCTGAACTCTGTTGTCGGCGGGACTTTTCGGCTTTCCTACCCATGTCGCTCTAAAAGGCTGCATGACTGGAGCGAGGAGGAGGCTTTGGAGTAGAGTACGTAGTATTCGAACCTCCGGATGGCTCTCAGAGTGTACCCAGCTGGTGTCTCCCGGCTTCGTATCTTTCTCTCGGCATATCTGTTGAGAGGATTTCTTCTTCTGTTTTCTCGGAGGATTGCTCGGACCGTGTCTTAGGACTCGTACTCCCGAGCGAGCGGAAGCGATCACAAACATCGTAGGCGATGTGGACATTTGATGAGGACATTTGGAAGAGGCGGAGGAAGCGCTCTGCGGCAATCTTCTTGGGCACCCATTCAATGGAATTCACCTGTTGTTGTTGTTCGGAAAAGGGTTTCCGGCGTATTGGGCCCACGGGGGCGTTCCAACTTTCCTTCCTCTATCAAGTTACGAATTTCGTATCGTAACCCCACGCGGTTGTCGGTGGTATGGCCGTGATGCGATGGAAGGCGAAGTACTTGCTCTTGTCGGCGTTGACTACGGGATTCTTGGGTTTGTAATTTGCAACGGGTTTAAGGAGACCTTCCTTGATTAACCACTTCCGACATCTTGCTCAGTGGCATGTCCAACTTGTCGAAGTGTACGACAGTACATACGAGTAGAATTGTTGCTTTGTGGGGCTTTGGGTTTACATTGCCCATTGTTGTCCACGATGGATGTAGTTGACGGACGTATCTTTCCCTTTGCTTAGGGCCGGTGCGGGATTGAATGCAAGCTAGCAGGCGGTATACGTATGGGCTGCTTGCGGTAGCCAACTTTTCCTATGAGATCCTTCTCGAGCTGTGAGCCGGCATTGACCATGGCCCGGAGATGCAGGAAGAAATGGTGGTGATGAGAGTTCGATGGACGGTGCTTAAGCGGGACTTGAAGATCCGCATCTGTTCATCCTTGGAGAGTGGCTCCGTGATCTCGGAGAGTTTCCAACTCCACCTCTTGTAGAATTCTTCGACGCTTTCATCCACTTTACATTCGGTGGTGATTAAGTCCTCGCGACTTGTTTCCCACTCTAAGTTGGATCGGTACCGTTCTAGGAAGATGTTGCTTGATCGATCCCAGTGTGGCGATCCGCGAGCTTGACCCTCGAAACCATCGTAGCGAACTCTTGAGCGTATGCTTTGGAAGTGGTCGGCCATTTCTTTGGAGGGTTGCTCCTTTTGCTCTCATGTCGAGAACGTAGGTGTCGACATGCGTTTGAGACATTCGGTTCCGTCGAATCGGTCCATCTTCGGCATTACGAACTTGGCGAGGAGAGGCGTGACCATTCTCGGATACGTGGATTTGAGCGTTTCTGCTTTGAGGCGCTCATGGTGGCTTTCGGGTCTTTCATACATTCGACCATCCGAGGCTAAGGTTGGGTCCGGTGGTGGGCTGTGAGGCTCGGCGCCGGGTGCTACCATGTGAGCGGTAGTGATTGGAGGTGGAAGGCTTGATATATGTGGATATATGAGGGCCTTTTAAGGCTGTATCGGGGTTTGTCCCGGTGTTTTGGGATTCGTGTATAGGCGGGGACGAACCCGGGAGGGTATTGAAGAATATTGGCATGCATGCGAGATGGTCAGCGGTGTCTTGGTGATATTGAGTGATAGGAGTAGCTTTGGGCTGGCCAAATATGACGGGGTTGCCACGAGAGGTGGCAACGTGAAGCCTAGGTCATTTGTTTCCTTGGTTCGAAGGAATCCAGTAGGTTTGCGGGGAGGAACCTGGTTGAAGGTTTGAGGACTGGTTTCGGGGAATCGTCATCCTCGACCGGGACAAAAGTACCGTCGGCGGGGATAGGCTGCTATACCTCGCTCATTCGGAAAGGCTGTACCACGAAATTACGATCTTCTTTACGCCTCTTGTGAACCTCACAAGCTCGGATGGCTTCTTCCAAAGTCATATTTGTTATCGGTGGCGGGGTCCTTCCCAGTCACGATTTCTCGGTGAGCTAGACATGTCGGAAATTCAGTGAGGGGCGAGGAACCGAAGAAGCTGTCTGACGTTGCCGTAACGGTGATTACGCGAGGCGGCGGCCGGAAATCTGAATCACTTTCTACTCGCATGTAGGGAACGAAAGGAAGGGTTTAGGCTTCGGAAAGGGGTATTTGGATCAAGGTTTCGGGCTTGTGCAATGTGCAGTTACCGATTAATGTTTACTTAAAGCGCGTTTTCTTAGAGTCCTAATTGGTTGGAAAAGAGCAAGTCTTCTTTTTCGCAACTAATCCTAGAGCTCTAATCAGTGGATCTCGTCACTACGCTTATAAGCCCCTCGTTTCCATTTGTTGATCATCTTTCTCGGGACGGACTATCCCGAGCGAGGTCCTATAAGGCAAGCGAGTTCCACCGACAAAGGGAAAAAGTGAACTTAAGGCTAGCTAATCACGCAAACTTCCAACGTATGTGACGCACGGGCCACAGTCGAAGTCAACGTCCTTAAGTTAAGGCGGGGATCGTGCCAAAATTTCGGCATGACCTCTCCTGACTCGCTTGTGCGAGGGACCTTAGCTTTTGGCGTTGGCCAAGTTGTGGCTGGCACGGTACATATGGTGAGGTTTGGTGACACGGCGTCACATTGAACCTTCGGGTATATTTTTCGGCAGAGCTCCGCGTCAAAGTCAAGGCTGAAAAGCTCAAGACTTCGGGTCGGGAACGACCTTCGGTCTCAACCTCTCGAGCTTGACTCGGGGCGGAACCCGGCGTAAAAACATACACTTAGGCTTTATGACACGAGCTAAGCCAAAAACCAACCGGGGTCTTGGACAAAGTGTGACACAAAGAGTGCATGGCTTACACGGGCTAGGATGGGCTGTTTGGGACGACCCCGTGCGCCCCCGAAAGGCATCTGGCAGGCCAATCGGGGTGCAACTGATAAGGCCATCCCGGGTTACGGGTTGTAGTGTGCAGTGTTCCGAGGCAGCAAGTGCACGTGAAGTGCGGTGTACCGAGGCAGCAAGTGCGAGTAGTGTGCGGTCACTAAAATTCTTTTTTTTTCTGAGTAAAACAGAGATTTTTCAGAATGGTCTTAAAGCATTATGATGCGCAGTTCAAAAGACAGCAATGAAAATCAAACATGAATGGGGATGTACAAACATGGTATGATTTTGAAAAGATGACAATGTAATGCCTTTGAAAAAACCGTTCGAGGTTTAAAGTAACACACGCACACGAAATGAGGAAGGGTAAACGAAAGTTTGACCCACGGAAGGCTTTTTTGAAAACATCGGCAGTTTTGAAAAAAGTATCCTTTGTCCCCAGCGGAGTCGCCAACTGAAATTACCCGGGATTTCGCGCGCGGCGAAACGCGGTTGTCTTTCGCGGAGGGTTGGTGTTTGAGACCTCGCTTCATGGGAAGGAAAATGAGGAGTCGCCACGCGGTTTTTGTATTTTGAGCCCAAAACGTTGAGAAACGGCTTTTGTGAAAAGGTGTCGTTTTTATTGGTAGCAAAAACTTAGGAAAAGGCTTTGAAAACGGGGGATCATTTTTATTGGTAGCAAAAACGAGTAAAAAGCTTTTAGTACCAGAGATTGTTAGGTTCGGAGGTCACGTTACGTTTCGGGAAGAGTATTACGAGATCACCCGAAATGCCTCGTATGACGAGTCTTTCTACCTTTCTCGAAATCGTGTGTGTGTGTGTGTGTTTTGAAATGGGGGCTTGAATGACAAGCTTAATCTTGGTTTGAATGTCAAACGTTGATTAGGTGACTTGTTTGAAAAGACGAGTGTTTGAATGACAAACGTCGGTTTTGAGTTTGAAATGAGCGTTTGCGTGGCAAACGTCGATTTTGAGCTTTTTGAAAAGGAGTTCGAAGGTCGAACTCCGGTTTTTGAACCGGGCGAGTCATTGTTAACGATTTTTACGGGAAAAAGCGTATTAAATGATTTTGAATGTCAAAAGTCGGCTTTTAGTTTGAAGATGAGTGTTTGGATGCCAAAGGTCATTTCGCGCGTTTTGAAAGAGAGTTCGAAGGACGAACTCCGGTTTTGAACCGGGCATTACATTGTTAACGATTTTTTTACGGGAAAAAAATGTATTAAATGATTTTGAATGTCAAAAGTCGGCTTTTAGTTTGAAGATGAGCGTTTGGATGCCAAACGTCATTGCGCGTATTTTGAAAGAGAGTTCGAAGGACGAACTCCGGTTTTGAACCGGGCATTACATTGTTAACGATTTTTTACGGGAAAAAAACGTATTAAATGATTTTGCAATCAACGAATCGGGTTGCGACTCGGACTTTGAAAAGTAAATACTATCACGATCCAAACGGGTCGGACTTATAAATGACAGTATTTAAAGCGGTATCGACGGAATCAAACAATCTGGAATCGTAAATGACGATCAACGAGCCAAACGACTCGGAATTGTAAATGACCATCGACGAGGCCAAAATGGCTCGGAATTGTAAATGACGATCGATGAGCCAAAACGGCTCTGAATTGTAAATGACAGAAATTGAAATGACGATCGACGGATCGATCGATCCGGAATGGTAAATAACATAAAAGTAAAACGGAACGGGGTCGGAACGCCGTTTTAACCGTGACTACTTCTCTTACGGGAAGAGAAGAGGATCGATGGGCTAAAACGTATCGGACCCCGTTAGACGGAGGCGTCTACATTTCAAAGACGCTGTTCAAAACGGTTGTAGCGACTGGCGCGTAAACCGAGACTAAACGAGAGATCAGAGAGAGGGAGTTATACCTATGGCTAGGGTCGACTCCTTTGGCTCGGGAGGCGTATACGGGATACGAAAAGTAGCTTGAAACGGTGTTTCGGAGTGGTGAGGGGCGTATTTGATCGAAATACGGAAGTTTCATGCGAATCGAGATAAACGAGAGCTCGGGAGGGGGTGAAACTCAGTTGGGTCGTGGGTGAGGTGAAATTTTGGAGTAAAATTTGTTATCTTTTGGCTTTGACAGCAACTTCTATTTATAGGTGAAATTTCAGTAGGAGTCCGGCCGGACTTAGGCTGAAATTCAGGGGGTTTTGTGGAACTTTGGGAATTTGAGAAACTTGCTGGCAATTTTTGAAGACTGCAGAGGGAGTCCGGACGGACTTAGACTGAACACCAGGGGTATTTTAGTCTTTTCCCTTTGATTTCTGATTGAAGGGTGATGGGAGGGAGGTGGAATGGCTGCCACGTGTCCCATGACTCACCAAATGCGTGGGAGTTCGTTCCCGAGTCCCGATTTTGTCCGTTTTTTAAATAACAGTCCGGAAAATGTTCGAAACGCCCCCGGAAAGTGCCGAAAAGTGCATTTTTCAGGGAAAGTCGTACTTTTACGTGCGATGACGCATGTCAAATACGTTTCGACGTCGGGATGCACGGGGCAGTCCCGGGACGTCTCGTTGGCATGGCAACGGGGAGCTTAACGAGTTCCGGTTAACCTGGAGCGGGCCAGTTAACGGATTTCGATTAACTTTCTGACGGATTTTGACGATCCGGATTTGGGTACTTACAATATGCTATAAAATTTCAGTAATTTTCTATATCTAAGACTGAGTACAAGAGGTCTTTTTATAAGGGGGAGGGAACTCTTCAAGAAGGTGCCTCCAAAAGGTGCCTTTTAATCTGCAGTCACGACCTTGCACGGCCGTGTCAAGGGATTTGCACGGCCGTGCACCCTTGGCGCCAGATTTGATTTTGAATTTGGAAGACTTGCACGGCCGCTCCACATTCAGCTGCACGGCCGCTCTGAGGTCAACACGGCCAGGTCCATTCCCAAGGCTCGGCCACTCCATGTTTTGGGGCCAAAAATGGCCTGTCATGGCCTAAGTGCACGGCCGCTCCTCCATTGGTTGCACGGCCGCTCCACCTGGATTTGGCTTTGTGTGTTTGATTTGTTTGGTGCTCCTCCATGCCCTTTGTCTCAAAGTATCCAAGCATCCTTTTGATCATAAAAAGACTCTAAAACATGTTCTAAAATGCATGAAATATACCAAGAGGCGTAAAATCTAATAAATATGAAAAAGTAACTAAAAAGTACTTAAAATGAAATGAAAATGATGATTTATCTAAGTAAAAGTATATAAAAACTTAGGATAAATGACTATATAATAGTCACTTATCACTTATCCTTGAGCTGTATGGAGTTCAGTGTAATCTAAAGATCAATCCCATGAATAGAGTTTCATCTCCGAGGGACTGAATTGTCATCCTGAGCACATCCCCTATTTTTGGTTTAATGTCTCAATACTGATTGGAATCTCGATATTTTGATTCGATGCTTTGTCGAGAACCCATATTGTAATCATAGAATAGCCCCAGTTTTGGTGCTCGATCATGTGGAGCCCTAGTTCATTTCATAAAGGGTCATGTCCATTCATCATGAGATTGTACGTCAATTTGGGATCTTAGAGACTAATGAATTGTGTCTCTGTCTCTTTTGTTGTGATATCACGAGGAGTTGGCAGGGGAAGGCAACGAGGCCAGTATTCTTGGAAGCATAAGAAAATCCCGTGGGATCCTCGACATGGTGTTTGCGCAGAAATAGAATGATGAAAATACGAGGGTAGGGGAAAGCCCCTAGACTCAAGAGAAATGCTTACCTAAGAAATCAAAGACTCGAGATTTGACTTGCATATTTATAAATGCTTTTAAATCGATGTTTATGGACCCTCCTTGAATTAAATTTGTATTTTGGGTTTATTTGAAAGCTTACAAATCATCTGGACGCAAATTAGATAGCAACTAATCAAGGTAAGAACATCAATGGACAAGGATCTGATCTTGCATTACAGAATGGCATCGTAGGTGTGAGCATCGTAGGTGCGAGGTCAATCGTCTTCTTCATTTAGAATGAGGTGTTTGAAGGCTGTCTGACTATTTGGTTTCGAGCCTCTAAAATAGAGAGGTCTGGCTCGAAAGGGATGTGTATATTTAGAAATTAATTTTGGAGTCTCTGGAGGCAAGGGTTTTCAATCTCCCAGTGTAGGAGATCGGGTAAGAGCTCTTAGGTCTTTGAGAGAATCACCACTTGTTGTAGTTGATGGTGCTCACTCGAATGGAATCTGCGGAAGCTTTCTCCGTAAGATATGTACAGAAGTTAAAACTTTTCTTTCTTCTTTTTGTCTTATTCTTTCTTCTCACCCTCTCCTTTTCTTCTCTTTTTGATTTTTTTTTTGTGTTTTGTGTTTTGTGTTTTTTTTTCATTTTTTTTCACACCCTCTCTTTTTTTCTCTTTGAAAGAAGAAGACTTTGTTGAAGATGCACAAAAACTCATAAGATGCACGAATTACAAAAAAATCTATCTTTCCAAACTTTTACAAAATGCACAATTCAAATATGTGCAAATGACCTCTGATCTTCGACCTCCGGTTGGTTAGCTTAAAGATGCAGTTGTTTTGTCTTTGTGAAGGCATTTGTTTAACTTTGGGAATCCCTTCGTGGACTCCTTTGATTGTTTGGTGGTTCTAGTTCTCACCTCGATTAGTCGCAATCTAAATCTAGTCCAGACTTCATTGATCGCATTTGATTTAGGTGATGATTAATGATATGCGGGTCCAAATTTTAAGATGATTCATCATTAACTCATTTAATATTTACCAATTTTGATTAAGTCAATTCATCATCATTTTTTTAAAAAAAAAGATTCACAATTCGAAAGGCATTAGATAATAACGCAAAGTTCAATAACTGAGACAACTATGACAAGCAAGAAAAAAACACGAAGATAAGACACACCTCTAGACTTGGAAAACAAAGAAGTGAGTCTAATTAGAACGGTACACAAAAGAGACCAGATTGGGAGTTGGGCTTAGTAGGTAAGCCCTATTTACAAGCAAAAGAGGCACGTCTTCGTGTCAGCAATCTTCAATTATGTACAATGAAAAACACCTTCCTTGAGAGTCAGTGAGCACCTAGGATAACCTTTCAGACATCAGATATTCGATTGGGCCTTAGGAGAATCATCCTCAAATGTGGAATGAGCGGATACAAATGAAGCGGTCCAACAACCAGGAGCACTTGAGTAGGCATTTCCTCATGAGATAAGGAGCACTTGAGTAGGCATTTGCTCATGAGATAATGGCTGGCGGATCAAGCCCTTCATATGACCATATAGTTCTTGATTGGTTTGCCTGAAAGCATCCAACGGTTAGACATCCACCTTTGGGTAAATTGCAAGAAATGCAGCAGGATATTAGTGTGAGCTTCCAATTGCTCCTCAAATCATTTCTCTAAATCTAGGCTAGGCTCAAACTTAGACAAACCCCTACTCTCATTCGAGATGATTGTTCTTTGTTGTTCATGATTGAAGAGTAACCAGAGTAGAGCTTGATCAAAGTGACGCTTGAAATCTAACTCGAATGCTATCCTAGAGATCAATTAGGATTCTCCCTCTACAAAAATGGGTTCATTTTTGTTTTAAAAATGGGGTATATGTGCAAATAAAAAGAATGTTTAAAGCTATGAAAAAAAAATTTGAAAAGGTTGAAGCACTAGCAATGCACACCTAACCTATACAATCCGGACAAGCACTTCGTTTGACACGTGTTTCTTAATTAATTCCTGGAACAGTTGATTCCGTCTCAAAGTATAGGACCAACGTTTTTCACCTATACTAATGGCCATCCAAAACCCATAGCGAAGGGCCTATACTCTTTCAGGGATCCACCATTCGGTTACGGTCTATTGTGAAGGTCTTAACAATTTCAAGTCAATCCCGACATTCTTAAACAATGTCCACATTTAGGTTGTTTATAACCTTTTCAAGGAATGAATGGGTTTGAAAGGAAATTATTTAGACAAAAAATGGCTTAAACTCAAGGACGTGTCATTTTTTGGAAATCAAAGGACTTGAGGCTTTCAGCAGGTTGGCTCGCATGTGGCTTACACTCTTGGCTAACGGCAGGAGACGCACCTCGAGGTGGGAATGTCTATCGGGGGTATTATTTCAGGGAGAAGAAGACCCCATCACCCAACGACTTTCATTCCCTAGGGTTTGAAGGATTTCATTGACGTATAAGTTGGAAAATGTGCGCGTGTATGCGGTATCTATATTTTGAAAAGAATGTTTTTGAATGTAAGTAAAACAAATATTTACAAAGAGCATTTTTCCACATATGTCCACAAAATGGATAAACGTCCCCGCAAGAAGAGATGTTACGAAATGTGAGGCATGTGAGGCAAAAGAGTATGTAAAGCATGGCGTGCAAAAGTTGAGTCTAGCCTACTTAGAAAAAATCCCCTGAGGAGTCACCACTGTGAGAGCCCGCGCTCAAGAAATTCTCCGACGTCACGTAAAACGTCGGGTTTCTATCGTGCTAAGGTGCGTCGAATGCACTCGGTTACTCATAATGGTTACCCTTTTGAGTTTTGAAAATCAGAAGAGTCGCCACCCCATTTTATTTTAGGAAAAATGAAGATAAAACCTTTGTTTTGGAAAGAAGTGGTTTCGGGGGCTAAGTTACGAGAAGGTAAGGTGTTAGGCACCCTCCTCGCCCTTTCGGTATCTAGAATGCACGCCTGTAAGTGCTCCAATTTGAATTGGTAGCTTTTTCGTTAGAAAATTAACGAAAGTTATAACATTACTAGCATTCCTAACTTTTCTAACAAAGTAAGGATAAAATGGGCATTGCCACTTTAAGTTAAACCAAGAAAAGAATCTCAAAAAGCAAAAGAAATTAGAAAAATCCGAATTAAGAAAGTTGAAAAACGACTTGGTTTGAATTTTAAAAAGATTATTCTTCTGTCCAAAAGCCACTGTAGGATGAGCGGTGCACGCGTCGATCCTTGTCCGCGCGGATATGTTTGATTCTCACAGTGTCCTATAAATTGAACCCTCCTCTCTCAGTTTACACAACACAACTTACTCACAGCAACGAAGTTCTGGCGAAATATAGAGAGAAAACAGTGGGAATCCTTAGATTGCCACCATTTTCTCTTGAATATTTCCCAATCAAATACCAAACACACCAAACCTTGATACTCCTCAAGCCAAACACCAAATCTTGATACTCCTCAAGTCAAATTCCAAGCCTAGGAAGATAGGGTGTCACCATTGGTAAAGCCCTCCTTCTCAAAACCCTAAAATTCTCTTTTGATCTCTTAATCATCTTGTTCTTCTTACTTTGACTTATTTTATGTCTAGTTTAACTTGAGTTTTGACCTAAGATGGTCATCTTGAAGTTCATCTTCATGAATGACCATCTCAAGTGGTCCACATTTTAGATCTTTAGTCAATTCTTTCTCCTTGGTTTCATCTTTACAAAACCCCTTTCCCTTTGCAAAGGACATGTTTCAACCCCATAAATTCCCCAAGGATGACTTGAATATGATAACCACTTAATAAAAAGTAGTGGTATCAAGTCTAGGGATGAAAATGGGGTGAACATAGATGCAAATCCCCCAAAAATCACATTTTCCCTCAAGAACATCTTGCTGTCCAGTAGCATTGTTCTGAGACCTCAGTCCATTTTCTTATTTTTTGGACCCAGTAAAACTTGGAATTGGGTGTTGACTACAAAACACTTTTTGTAGCCAACATCCAGATCTTTCCATACATATTTTTATTTTATTTTTTGAGTAAGTAAAACTCCTTTTTTCAATTTTTCTTTTAGAGGCCAGTTCATCAGCTTCTGGAAATCCAGATTTCACATCTGAGATTTCCAGAAGGTTTTTACCCCTCAAATTACTTCCAAAATGGAAAGTTTCTTTGCAGAAACCCTATTTAGGGTGTTTTAAGCAACTTTCATTCTCGGGCTTTCCCCAGATTCTGAGGTTTTGAAGCCTTTAAGTCCATTTCAAAGTCAAGGGTCAACTGCCTTCTTTCATTCTGGCAGAATTGCTTTTCAAATCCAAAAATCTTTTGAGTGCCAAGACTCGACCCAAAAATCATACCAAAAATCTTGGGGATTGTTCAAAGTCTTATAAAGAGTTCCCTATTTTTGTTTTTCTCAGTTTCAACTCTTTTTGGCCAAAACACACACACACACACACACACAACAAAGGATTTTGAATGTTTGAAAGACTCGTTTTACGAGGCGTTCAGTGCACACTAACGTCCTTCCCGGCACGTAACGTGACCTCCGAACCTAAATCTCTGATCTCGGGCTTTTTTCAAAGTTTTGGCCCTTAAAACAAAAATGGCGTGGCGACTCCGTTTGATTTCAAAAATCGGGTACATCACAACGCCGTCCTAGATTGATTTT
Source organism: Adenophora triphylla var. japonica (assembly GCA_022495995.1). Taxonomy (NCBI): domain Eukaryota; kingdom Viridiplantae; phylum Streptophyta; class Magnoliopsida; order Asterales; family Campanulaceae; genus Adenophora; species Adenophora triphylla. Next base: position 328,280 of record JAFEMH010001626.1, on the reverse strand, counting down.
AATTTCCTTTTCTATGTCTAAAAAAAGTGGTGATAATATACGAGGACGTCTTTCTAGTCTAAGTATACTTTGTTTATTTACACGAAAGGGAGTCGGTTTGGGTGGATCCCGCTCAATTTTGGAAAATGGTTTGATCATACAAAAAATAAGGAATAAAAGTACTTGGGGAAAGGAAATAATTACATGGGGTTTTTTATACAAATTGGGAGACAAATCCCAAATGATTCAAGCTAAAAAGGAAAAACGGGACGGAGTTCTTTGCTGTTTTCGGGACTATTGTCCTGTGCGGACCTGCATATCTCATACAAAAAGAGGTTAATCTGGAAATAAAGAATGAGATTTTATTCCCAACACATGAAACATGCCTCATGAATTTTATGATGATTTTTAGACTTATATTTCATTCCAAACAAGTCACCACAACATGAACTACAAATCTGTCAGGTGACACAAAACAGAGCAATGTACACAAAGAGCGTGTTGCAGAGCATTCTAGCATGGTAATTTCACAAAAACACACAAAATTACTTTTGAATTAAACATGATTATAAAGACGTAAGCTAAAATCAGGTCCTAAGGATGAGTTTTGAGGGGTCAAATGACCTCTGACATTTCAGGTTCAAAAAAGGGATTCTGATAATCTGGACACAAGACCTTTAAAGAAAAAATGAAAAGAGGGTCTTCATTGGTCCAAAAAATCCAAAAAAAGAATGCTTGGTTTCCTTTATGAATTAGCTTCCATATAGACTTGAAATCATCCAAACAGGACCAGATTTGAGAGAGATAATGAAAGAACAAGTCATGAGTATCAAAATAGGGCATGTATGGACAGCAGCAGAACATGCTAGAAACCAACTCCAAAACATAACCTAGACATGGATTTAAGACATGAAACTTGGCATACATCTATAATAACATTTTATTAAGATTCTAGTACCTTTATTTACCACTAAACACAAGCAAAAACATGGATGGAAGTGTGAGTCTCAAAAGTGGATAGATTGTGTACTTTGAAGAACAAGGCCATTTTTCATGCATTTTACTTCAAAAAAACAAACCATGGAAACTCATACAAATACACTAATGTCATAAATGCATTCTGAATAAAGCAAGAGACAAAAACAAAGCTCCCGTGGGAGAGAAATGAATACAAACATGTAGATCCAAGGCAAGAAACTTATATTAAACACAAATATGGAGGTCTAGTCATAAGTGACTAGACCTCAAGCTTTTACATGTAATATTTACATTTTGAAGACTTTACAAGGAGTACAATCTCACCTAGTTACAAGGAGGAAATGTTGTGCTTCCTTTGCTTCCAAGGGAAGGCTTTGTTTTGGTTTGATCTTGAAGGAGTTTTGATTGAATGTTTGGAGGAAGACTTGAGTTTTGTGTCTTGTTTTTGCTAGTGTTTAGAGAGTGATTGAGTGGTGTTTTTTGAGGTGGTTTTGTGGTGGTGTAATGGTGGTGTAGGGGATGAGATTGAGAGAGTTTAGAGAGAGAGTGGAGAGTGTTTGGAGTGTAAGAGTGAATTGGTGGAGAGAGAGTGAAATGTTGTGGGTGAGTTGTTTTCTTAGAAATGGATGAAGGAGGGGGTAATAAGGATGTGAGGGGATGGTAAATGACCATAGAATGCCCCTAATTGTCTCTAGGGGTAACTAGTGGTCAATGGATTTATGATCGATTTGGGGTGATTTGAGAGGGATTTGAATACAAGCAAGTGGGGGAAAAGCCAAGTTGCTGCAAGTGTGGAAGAGGGCAACCTATCCTTGGATTCTACTCATCTTCCTTGCCACGTGTTGTATTTTGATTGGTCCTTCGTGTTTTAAATTGACCAACCACTTTAATCCACTTGCTATGACAGGCCTATTAAGATGTGTTTGACGTGCTTGGCCTTCCATGCACTGCTATTGTCAATTTTTTGTCCAACTTCTGCTCCGCAACTGCTCGGGTGCGCGCACTTCGGAGTCCTGGTTATTCGCGAGCCAAACGTCAAAGTTGCTTGAAATAATTTTGCGGTCGATATGGTATATCTGAAATTCGTTAATGAGCAAGGAGTATCATAATATGATTTTTAATGCACAAAATAGTCGGTAAATGACTGTTTTGACGTTCCAGGCCTCGGTCAGGGGTCCCAAGGTCCGTATTTTTGTAAATATGTCTGTTTACTCAATTTTTTGTCCTGATTAAGATTTTGGACTCCGTTTTTCTATATCATGCACCGATAAGGCGAACAGACTTCCCGCGAGACCAAATCGAGCCTTTTAGGTCAATTGCATGGGTTTAGACCAATGAAGAGATTTACCAAGGGGTGCGAGATCGGGGTGTCTACAGCAAGAAGACGAGCGTTATATCTTTCCACACTACCCAATGAATCCCTTTTGGTCTTAAAAACCCATTTAAACCCAATAGGTTTCACATTCTTAGGTAATGGAACAAGATTCCAAACGTCATTGTCTTTCATGGATTTTAACTTTTCATTTATTGCATTGATCCATTTATGAGCATTAGGACTATTAATGGCTTAATGGAAGGTGAGTAGTTCATCTCACACTAAGTCTAAATGTTCCTCATTCTCAGCAAGATATACATCATAATCATCCGAAATTGCACTACTTTTTACTCAATTGGATCTCCTTAAGGGCAATGGTTCTTCTTGGATTTGTTGAATTTGATCCTCATTATCAACATTTTCATGTTGTTCAAGATTTATAGGAGATTCTTCATTGTTTTGAATTTTATATTCCTGTTGAATTTCAGGTATAAGTACTTGGTTTTCAACCGAAATTATGGGAAGAGGTATAGAAATAGATTCCTCTTCTTATTCAAATTCAAAACTATTACCAATTTTCCCTCTAAATTCAACATCCTCAAATAACCTAACATTTTCGTTTCAAAAAAGGTTCTAGTTTTCGGGTCATAAAATTTATATCCCATAGATCTCTCAGCATATCCTACAAAATAGCTACTAACGGTCTTAGCGTCCAGTTTGTCTTCATTTGGCCTATAAGTCCTTGCTTCTGCTAGACAATCCCATACATGAAGATGATTTATAGAAAGTTTCTTGTTCATCCATAATTCATAAGGGGTTTTATCGGTAGCCTTTGAAGATGCTATATCGAGAATAAAAGCATCGGTTTTTAATGTATTGCCCCATAATGAGTGTGGTAAGGATGTAAAAGAGATCATACTTCTTACCATATCTTTAAGGTTTTTATTACGTCTCTCAGCTACACCATTCATGCTAGGTTTGTCTAGCATGGTGTAGTGAGGGACAATCACACACTCTTCAAGGTAGCGAGCAAAAGGACATGTACGTTGTTCACCCGAACCGTCATTCCGTCTTTAGTATTCACCACTAAGATCAGATCTAACATTCTTAATAGTCTTTCCAAGTTAGTTTTCAACTTCAGCTTTATAAGACTTGAAAACGTACAATGATTGACACTTTTCGTGAAGCAAATAAATGTATCCATAATGAAAGTAATCGTCGATGAACATGATGAGATATTGTTGACCATTCCATGAAGGTGTAGTGAATGGTACACAAATTAATATCCGTATGAATTAGTTCCAAGATGTTTGATTCTCTCAAGGATTCTTTCCCTTTATTGTTTGTAAAATTTCCTTTTAAGGCACTAAATACAAAAGTTTTTATCTTAAGTATCAAGTTTGTTTTGGATTTCCTCTGATACAAGATTATCAATTCTCATTTTGGAGATATGATCCAAACACCTATTCCATAGGGTATAAGAATTTTCAATTGATAACTTTCACTTATTCCCTCTGGTTTCATTAATGTGAGACTCATTTGTTGTTTTAATTATGTCAATTAAATAAATATTATCATTACTTGACAAATTACTATTACCGACAATTTTGAAATTAAAATAAAGATCACATACATTATTGCCAAATGAACAGGAATATCCTTCCCGGTCTAAAACTGTGATAGATATTAAATTTCGTCTAAAGGACGGTACAATAAATTTATTATTTAATACAAAATAATAAACAGTGGTTAACAACAATTTGAAAGTCCCTATGCCTATTACTTCAATCAGATTCCCAGCTCCCATATAGATGTATCTATCATCTTCACTGGGTATTTGGTAATTCAGGCAACCCTGCATAGACATACTTATATGAGTTGTTGCACCAATATCCAACCACCATGTATATGAAGGAATTGAAACCAAATTAGCCTCAGTACAAACAATAATATATGACATACCTTTCCTAACACGCCAAGCGTGATATTTAGGGCAATCGTTCTTTATGTGAGTAAGGTCCTTACAACGAAAGCACTTCTTAACTTTTTGATCATTAAAAGATCCCTTATACCTGTTATTTGAAACCGCAATTTCCTTCCCTTTTCTCTTTGTCCCATGAGAAGAGTTGGATGATAAGTGAGCATTTTCTGATTTAATTTGCTTCATCCTATCCTCCTCTTGTATCATATGTGAAATGAGTTCATTAACATTCCACTTATCATTTTGACAATTATAGGTCACTTCAAAGTCCAAATTGAGGAGGAAGAGAGATCAAAACTATGTGCACGAGTAAATCTTTCGATATCTCTAACTTAAGTGCCTGTAGTTTTGTCGAGAGATGAAGCATTTACAAAATGTACTCCCGTAAATTCCCGTTACCCTTGTACCTCATGGAATGCAAAGCGTTATTCAAGGGTATCGAGAAAAGTCTTAACATTAACGTTATCAGAGATGCTGTTCAAAAATATCTACAGGACGGTATTTTTCATGATCATTAGACTTACACGGTTGGAACGGTTCCACTTCTCAATATTTATGCGTTGTTGTTCTCGAGTGTTTTTATTAGTTGTTTTCGAGTGTTTTTATTAGTGAGAGCAGCGGGACTTGGTTACCTTAATTCGAGATCAATGTCCATACAACCCAATATCATAGTTATCTTACTTTTCCAAGTTTTAAAATTTGTTACATTAAGAATTGGTACATTATTAATAGCAATAGTAACTGAAGAAACATTTAACATATCTGTTGGCAGTAGTAACTGAAGAAACATTTAACATATCTGTTGGGTATAAAAACAAAGAATGAAAATACAAAACATGTATCAATAACAACATGATTAATGAATTAAGTGATTAATTATATCAAATGAATCCCATCTATAAGATAATCAACATGACATCAAAACTAATATTTGAATTGTGAGTTGACTTTTAAGCAATTATCTTATCTTGAGGCAACCAAGAAATTAAATGATGTCTCAATCAAATACTTAAATCTTCCTTTGGACCGATTTAAGTACCTGAAATACTAACTAATACTCTTTTAATTGTTACCAAATGAATGTATAAATTTTGTCAAATAACACGATATTCTTTGGAAAATTCATGTTATCCATGTATTAATATATACACTCAACACTTAACAATTTTGGATTTAAATAACGTAAATCACTTTGGTAACAATATTATTTAAAAAATTATAAAATTGTTAAGCATATAATTAATCACAAAAGGGCTTGAAAATGTATGTTTTTACTCAAAAATGAAGTAAACCACTATGAAACCTTGATACAGTCGTTGCTCGGTCGAGCATAGAGTAGTGCTCGGCCGAGCAAGTAGATACTGTCTTTAGGCATAATGATGCTCGGCTGAGCATAGAGTAGTGCTCGGCCGAGCACTTAGATCCGCACGGCGATGCTTCAAACAACGCGCAGCCGTGCCAATGGGATTTTTCTTTGTCATTTGGCATAATGATGCTCGACCGAGCATATAGAGGCGCTCGGCCGAGCAATTAGATCTGCACAACCATGTTTAAAACAACGCGTGGCCGTGCCAATGGGACATTCTTGCATGAACCATTGTGTCTTTTGACGAATTTTATATCTTTTTGAGCAAAAATCTCAATCTTTTCCAAAATTTAAACAAAGTAATCATTACTAATACTCTATTAATGGATTTAGAGTGTTTTATCAACATCAAAACATGATGATTACAACAATATCATGAATTAAAGTAAAGAATTTCATGTTATCTTAAAACTCAAATTTACTCCGGACAAGACCAGACTCTGATACCAATTGTTGTAACATTCTTATTCATTTAATGCCACAATACTATAGTTTGAAAGAAGTTTGAGATTAGATTGAGCCGGAATCGTACCTGTTGAATCCATCTATTCTTGATGTTGTAGAAGAAGAAGAGAAGAAAATAGGGAGATAAAGTTTTTCTAAATGATAGTGCCCTCTCTTGATCTTGTATGAGAGAATATGAATGTTTTGTATGTCTTTAAAGGGTGATATAAGGCTATATATATAGGACTAAGTGAAACTTTATTTAGGAAATACACCCTTTCAAATGAAATGGTTTGAAGTTACCATTCTATCCATCATTAAATGATAACTTACACCTCATGAACTATACACATTAATTAATCTTCTAGACTTATATTATAACATTATATTTATGACTTATACATGTACGTCTAAATGTTTATGTATATTTATCAATTATACACATTTTACAATCCATGTTCTAACATAATCAAATAATGTGAAAGCTTGATATAAATTGTTGAGCCACAATATAACAGATTAAACTTTTAGATGAATTGAAAACTCTAACATGATATTAGAGCGTAAGGTTCATTGCACTATGTTGGCATGCACGAAAATGTGGAATATTTGAAATTTGGCATGTGCAATTATTTGGCATGTTTGTAATTTCTCCACGTGTGTGACCGGTCACACGTACGGAGAAGTGTGAAAAACAAGAAGTTGTCGGTGAAAGTTGTTGGTCCCAAAGGTGGCAACAAGGGTGAAAAACAGCTAATGGGGGAGGGTGAATAGTTGTTATAAATTTTTCGCCCTCTTTTAAAAACTAAACCTCTAAGCTTACAAAATCGCTTGCAGTTGATAATAAACTACAAGTGGAGATGTAAAATGCACAGCGGAATATTTGAAGGTACAAAGCGGTTTTGAGGTGCGGTTTGTAAAGCGGTTTTGATAGTGCGGTTTCAGTGAGTGCGGTTTACAAACAAGTGAGGTTTTGACAATGTTAACACCAAACACAATTCACTATTAATGATAACTACAATTAAGATCAAACAGAGAAAAAGATAAATAGTTAATAAGCACAAGAAATAATAAATGCAGAAAAGTAAGAACACAATATTTGGAGTGGTTCAATCGTTTAAACGATCTACGTCCACTACCAATATGGTTAGTCTTGAATTTCTAAGAGAGATTTTATATTGAGTATATGAGAGATTACTAAGTACAATGAGTAATACTCAGATCTAAAATCTTTTCTATGAAGAACAAATCCTAGACTATAACCAATGTATCTCAAATGAATAATCTATGTGATTAAACAAGTGAGGTGTGTGTGTGTATTTAAGATCAAGGCTCTTTGAATCTAAGAGATGTAGAGCACAATGATTCTTGATGTGTTAAGGCTTGATTTTTGGGCTGTGATATATTTCTTGAAGTAGAAGTGTGATATATTTCTTGAAGTAGAAGATGAAGATTCAAAGGACTAAGAATTTCTGGGCAGAGCTACAGCTTCTATGAACACAATTTTCTCAAGAAATCTTCAAATGGTGAAGATTAGGAGTATTTATACCCAAGCACCATTGAACTAGCCGTTGGACACAGCTGTATCAAGTACTGTACTGGTGCTTTCCCATTGGTCCACAATATCCACTTTTGTCCTTTGGTACAGCAGTTACAGATAAAGCTGATCAGGCTCCAGCTGCAAATAAGGTAGTTAGGACACCTGTCACCTTTTCTAGATCCTTGCAGATCTTCTCTGACATTGAGTCACGTGACAAGATATGATGGTTAACTTTTGTTATTGCTGACGTGGATACCAATGGTAAAATGTGGTTCACTTCAAGTCTTCAATCATTGGATGCGGTCTAGTATGCAAGCGATTGAGGAAGTGCGGTTATACCAGGTGAGGTTGCTTAGTGCGGTCCATAAGTTGGAACTGCAAAGCAGTTGCGGTTCACTACAAGGCGGTTGCACTGATATTGTCAAAGGCAGTTTCAAACAAGGAATTCCACCAAGTAGTTACTAGGAGCGGTTTGCTAGGTGAGGTTGATAATGCGGTCTGAAACTTTTGAACTGCAACCTCAAATTCAATGAGTCTTGTGCCAGTCTTCAAGCCTAATTTTAACCTATTCTATAAAATGGACTTAGCTAAAATTGAAGTCTAAGCTTCATTACATAGGGTCCTAAAGTCCTTAAAATAGATAGGAGGTTATGGTATTAATCAAATCTAATCCAAAAATAGGAGGGTTAAATAATGCATACCCACTAATCTCCCCCTATTTGATTGTTGTCATTACCTACTACAGCAAAAGCAAACATTGTACTTGGTAAAAACATGTCCATAAGAATTAACATGGTAAGTCATGTCCCAAGTCAATGCATACACTAGCTCAAGCTATAGATTTCTATACTATTTGAAAGATGAAAACTTACAATTTAAAAAGTATAGAAATGCATTCAGTGCACTTGAAAAATATGAGTTTAAGTTTAAAGTGCGGTTTAAACTGAATGTTTAACCTTCATTTCAAAAATATGATGTTAAGTTAGAAAATATTTGAATGAGGTTATACACCATAACCGATTTCATTGTTCTACAAACAAGCAGTTTGATATGAACAAAGTTTTGGAACCATGATGCAATTTCCATTAATTCCTTAAGCAGTTATAGATACAAGGAATGAAAGAAAATTACAGGGTTACAAAAACAAAAGAAGTTGGACAAAAAAATTATAGTGAGAGTGCTGTCCAACTTACAGAAAGAGTTCACCAAAAAAAGTTATAGGGCAGAAGCGATTCATTGCTGGGGCAGTTGATGACGCTGCTGCTGCTGATAAACTTCAGGATCACGAGCTTGATTTGATGCAGAAGTCTCAGTCTTCAAAGCTCTTCTAATTTTTCTGACCTCTTCAGCAGTTCTTCCTTGAGCGGTCACTAATCTTCCAAGGGTGGTTTCTTGAGTTGCAAGCCTAAGACTAGCATCACTGACTGCCCTAGAATTTCCTCTGACATGAGTAGTCAGGTCTTCTATTAGAGTATGGAAGGAGGTATTCAAAGAGTTGAACATAACATGGATCTCCCCCTGAACTGCTGCGGTCTGAGAAGAAATGGCTTCTTTCAAAGGATCCAGATCAACAGTCACCTTTAAAGAGGTTTTCAGCTCATGAACTGTGGTTTCAAGCTTTGAGGTGAAACCTGTCTTGATATTGTCCAGGCGGTCGTTGAATTCATCCTTGATCTCATTCAACTTGGCCTTCAAGGCATCAATCACAATATTTGTCTGGACTGATATCTTCCCTTTAACTGCATCAATCTCAGAAGAGAGATTTGCTTCTAGAGAATCCAGGGGAGTTTTGAGGTCAAGAGCAAACTGCGGTTGAGAGTTGACAGCTTTGAGGATTTCAGCTTGAAGGGAATCAAGAGCGGTTTTGGAGGAGTTGGAGAATTGGGTGAGCATTTCCTTCAGCTGAGCGGTTGATTCAGTGTCTCCCAAAGATTGTATTTGAATGATTCCATCAGCTAAATCTTTTCGAAATCCTTCAAAACAGGCTTCAGCTGAGGATTTAACAATGTTTGCTATATCCTTCTCCCCCTTAATGGCATCAAGTCTCAGGGCAAAATTTTTCATTAAATTTTTGTGGTCAGCCATCTGGAGGGTTTGAGAGGCAATCAGATGGGCCTGAGTCTCAACTATTTTCTGAAGAGCGGTTGGACGCCTCAAGGGAAGCATTGGATGGAGTTAATTTTATTATATGGCCTTGGTTGATGAGGAGTTAGTTTTGGATAAGGTTGAGAGTGGAAAGAATTTGGGAGTAGTCAGTTGGAGGAGGGGCGATAGAAGTGGAGGGAATATGGGTGAATGAAGGAGGCAGTTCAGAAAAGGTAGGAGGAGCAGTTTGAGGTAATTGGGTAAAAAGGGTTTGGAAGATACGAGAGGCAGGAATGGTATAGGGTGAGGTGGTTGAAGTTGGAATGGGTAGTGTTTGAGGTAAGGTAGCAGGGGCGGTTGGAATAGAGGTGGTTTGAATAGGGGTGGTTGAAATAGAAGTAGTTGGTATTGGGGTGGTTGGGATAAGGGCGGTTAGTATAGGAGTGATTTGTATAGAGGCGGTTGGGATTGGAGTGGTTGAGACAGGGGCAGTTTGGATAGGTGTAGTTGATACTGGAGTAGTTAAAACTAGGGTAGTTGAAACTGGGGCATTTAGAGGAGGAATTGTGGAAGTTGGAAGAGTTGTAGTGATTGGATTTGTATGTGAGGAAGGAGATTTTTGTGGCTGAGAAGAGACAGGAGGGGTAGGAGTTTTAGGTGGAGGAGTTTGGGCGCGGTTAGATTTAGGAGGGGATGATTGATTTATGGGTGAATGTGATGGTGAAGGAGTTGGATCCCTGCATTTGGAAGTGGAAAAAGCTGGGCCTGCTGATGTTTGGAGGTCCATTCAGTAAAGGCACGAGGTAAAGGGTTATCTTGGTTTAGAGGGGTGTGGAGATCAGATTGGGAAGAGGAATGGGAATTATATTGAGAAGAGGAGGACTTATCAAAATAAGAAGAGGTTTCACCAGGAATTTTTACATGGGTTTGGGCAACACGTTGAAGAAAACGTTTTGGCCCTTTGGTGGGAGTTGTCTTCTTGGCCATCATCTTATATCTCCTCATTTTGGGATTCTCCCCCTGAGCGGTTTCATCTCTTGGCGGTTGAGAGGGGGAAAACGGACTGGGTGAGGAAGATTTGGTAGGTGAAGGTGGTTGGTTATGAATTGGTGAAGGAGGTTGGTTTTGAATAGGTGAGGAAGGAGGAGTTTGAACTGGAGGTTGAGTTGGAGGTGGAGGCAGTTGGGTTTGAGGAAGGGGTTGCTGTTGAACTTGCGGTTGGGGTTCAGAGGTAGTTGACTTACCCTTAGCAGCTTTCCTTAACTCTGCCTTTCTCTCCAACTTGTCTAACTTGGCTCTGTAGAAAGCAGCCTGATCCTCTTCAGATAGGCTGGCAGTTGCAGCTTTTGCTTTCTTGGCCTTTGAGATTAAAGGGGCAATTCCAGCATCTTCCTCTTCTTCTTCAACTTCTTCATCAGGTTCATCCAACAAATTCATCTTCTTCTTTCCTTTAGAACTAGGACCAGCACTAGCGGTTGCAGCATGCGGTTTTGCTGAAGCGGTCTTAGCTCTCTTGACAGGCGGTTCAACAACAAGATTCTTCCTTCTTGAGACCTTCTTGATGGCTTTCCCAATTGCTGTGACAGCGGTCTCAGGAGTCATCTCAACATAGAATTCCATTGGTTGATGAGTATCAGCATCATACAAGAATTTGTATTCAGCATTCCCAAAAGAGTATCTGAAATTATGACACACTCTGAGTCCAAGAGATTCTTCATCACCCCAATGCACAGACAGGTCAGGAGTGGAAATCCTCAGATCTTCCAAATGTTGGTAGCTAGAAAAAAGGGCGGTTAGGAGCTTGTAGAAGGGTCTCCATGTCATATCTTCATTCTTCTTCTTGGATTGAAAGGTGTCAATGGAATTTGCTAGCTCTCTCATAAGGATCTTGGGCCAGTTGAGTTTGATCCCGTTATAAATAGCACAGCAGTACATCCACTGCTGGGAGGTGAAGTTATTGTGGTTACCAGTTTTTCCACAAATGGACTTCCCTACAAGATAGCACAAGTGGCTCATCATCTCACCAAACTCCTTCCTTGGTTTCTTCTTATAATATCCAGACAATGAGGAAAGAGCAACAGTAGTTGAGGCGGTTGCATCCATCACCTCTTGACTGACTTCTTCAGGGGCACCAGAAACATGGAAATCAAAGGTACTCCGAATGTCGAAGTAGTCAATAGAAACATCAAATCCTTCAACAGAAGCAACTAAGTAGTTGATCTTCTTCCCATCATCCAGCTCTCTTTCACCAGCCTTTGCAGTTGAATAAAACTGATCAACAAATGAGGGAATTGTGAAAGATTGCTTCTTGTTGAAAAGAGGAAGGATCCTAGAAGCATCCATCCTTCTAATTAACTCTCTGCCTAGGGCATCATTTTGAAGTTCAGTTTCTATAATCTCATACCCTGGCAAGAAAAATCTTGGTTCCTACAAAGTAAAATATAGAGGTTAGATCCATTAAACAGATTCACAGTTCATAGGCGGTTTGGGCACCCTTGCGGTCAGTAATGGTGCAGTTGGAAATATGAAGAAATCCAAACCTCAAGTGAATTGTGAATACAACTGAAGGAAAAAAATATAATAGAGAGATTACTAGTACGTGGCATTGTAATCCAAAGTTATCCCACACATGCAAGCAGTGTTTTGGAAGGGAAGATTATGGTGTCCAGCCTATATACTAAGTAAAATCTCAATAATATTAAGCATGCAGTTGCAAAGGATTAATACAAGCGGTTAACTGACATGAGGTTTCACTAATACTTAACATGCGGTTTGAAACAATTGATAAGTGGTTGCAAGAATGCGGTTTCAAATAAGGGAGCATGCGGTTGAAACATAAATTATAAGCGGTTCAAAATGCAAAACAATTCCAAAATTTCAGAAAATTTTCTAAGTATGAAAAACAAGATTGAGAATCAAGTGAATCCAAAACATAAAGAATTTCTGAAAAAGGAGATGAACAGTCATATGAATGCATGAAGAATACGAAGAACATCAAGAACAGAGATTCAACAAAAGTTAACCAAAATCAACAAATGATATGTCAAAATGATCACATTGGACAGTAGATCAATAATATAACAATAAAAATTCATACTTTGTCCAGAATCATCACGAAATAGCAAAAACATGAAGTGGGTTTTTGAAAAATGAAAAACCTAAAAGTTCAAAATCAGTACCCAAAACAGTCATTGATCATGAAATAAAGTACATAATCAGAATCAAAAACATAATCCGAACATAACCCAAGTGATTTCATCAAGAATGATCAAGAAATGAAGCAATAGCAAGCAAAAATCAGTTAAGTACATTCGAAGCTTTTAAATGTTCATCAATGGCAGATTCAATAAATGATGATTTACAGAAGAGTAAAGAGATGAAGCTTTAGAATTCATACCATGTCTGTGAATGGAGTCTTGGGAGTCATTGAAAAACATTTGAAAAAGTTTTAAGGTTTATGAAGATTTTGGTGGAGAGAGAAAGAGTGAGTTGGTAGAGAGAAAGGACAGTGTGCAGAGATGACAGAGTTGGAAGAGTTGAAATTATGGTGCTTGATTGTTATTTATAGGTAAATTTCAGAATGTGAACAGTTGAAAAGACAGTTTAATTATCCCATAAAATGAATCATTGCCTCTGTTGCACCCTTTCATCTTCTACACCTTAGCCAATGACGGCTGACAAGAGAGCTTTTAATGAGAATGTTCCATTTGTATTAAATGCATTTAAATTTTGAAATAACATGGAAAATCATTTGCAAAAATACCCTTATTCCAAAATGAGGACTGAAATGAAAATGAGAAAACTTACCTGGAGTCCACGTGGCATGTGCGGTTGAAAAAAATGAGAAAAAAATTTTCAAACCGCATAGCTTCTTCAAAGCTAAGAAAGGTTAAAAACAGTTGAAAATTATTCCAAGTGTTGAACGCGGTTGATGAATAAGCGGTCAGAATGCAGCATGCAGTTAGGTCTACGCGGTTGACTGCTTGCGGTTTGGATACACGCTGTTCAACAAAGAGAGGTTTGAAACCTCAACAGGAAATTCAACCTAAACTCAACACACAAGTTAGCAAATAAAAAGTTATGGATTTATTTAAGTTCAAGCATATTCATTTCTCCTCTGAGGAAGAAAAACCTCTTGGAGTCCAGAGCTTTGGTGAGGATATCAGCAATCTGGTTGTCTGTCCCCACATACTCTAAATGGATATTCCTCTTCTCCACATGCTCTTTGAGGAAAAGATTCTTGATATCTATATGCTTGGTCTTGGAATGCATGACAGGGTTGTTGGAGACTGAAATAGTTGAAGTGTTGTCACACATGATAGGGCAATTTTCTTCTTCAATTCCATAGTCTACCAACTGATGCTTCATCCAAAGGATTTGACAGCAACAACTTCCAGCAGCAATATACTCAGCCTCTGTGGTTGACACTGAAACTGAATCTTGCTTCTTGCTGGCCCAAGCAACTAGTCTATTCCCGAGGAAATGACAAGTACCACTAATGCTTTTCCTGTCAATTATACAAGCTGCATAATCTGCATCTGAATAACCTACGAGATCAAAATTCGAATCTTTGGAATACCAAAGTCCAAGGTTAGTGGTTCCAGATAAATAGCGGATTATACGCTTGTCTGCAATTAAATGTGCTTCTCTAGGATCTGCTTGATAGCGTGCACATACGCAGACACTAAACATGATATCGGGCCTACTAGCAGTTAAATAAAGTAATGAGCCAATCATACCTCAATATAAGGTTTGATCAACCTTCTTACCTTTTAGATCTTTATCAAGCTTATTGTCGGTGGCCATTGGAGTATCACATGCTTTAGCATTTTCTAATCCAAACTTCTTTATCAACTCCTTGGTGTACTTGGCTTGGCTGAGGAAAATACCTTCTTCGCATTGCTTGATTTGAAGCCCGAGGAAGAATGTTAACTCTCCCATCACGCTCATCTCAAACTTGCTTTTCATTAGCTTTTTGAAACGCTTACAAAGTAACTCATTAGTAGAACCAAAAATAATATCATCGATATATATTTGAACAAGTAAAGTATGCTCATTATATTTGACAATAAAAAGAGTTGTATCGATTTTACCGCGTTTAAATCCTTTTTCTAGTAAAAATTTAGAAAGAGTCTCATACCATGCCCTTGGAGCTTGCTTAAGTCCATACAAAGCTTTCTGGAGTTTGTAGACATGATTGGGAAATTTGAAGTCTTCAAATCCAGGTGGTTGGGCAACATACACGGTCTCTTGCAGTTCACCGTTAAGGAAAGCAATCTTCACATTTGATATAACTTGAAACGCTTGAAAGAGATGTAGGCTAAGAAGATTCTGATAGCTTCCAATCTTGCAGCTGGAGCAAAGGTTTCATCATAATCGATTCCCTCTTCTTGCATATATCCTTGTGCAACCAACCTTCCTTTATTTCTTGTGATACTTCCATTCTCGTCCATCTTATTCCTAAACACCCACTTAGTTCCTATTACTCCTTGATCCTGAGGTCTAGGCACCAATGTCCAGACCTTGCATCTTTCAAACTGGTTGAGTTCCTCTTGCATAGCAACGACCCAACTGGAATCTTGGAGTGCTTCATCAATCTTCTTGGGTTCAACTTGAGATAACAAGAAAGTATGCTCATCATAGTTCGATCTCCTTGTTTGAACACAGGAAAACAGATCACCAATCACATTAGAGAGAGGGTGACTGCTGACTTCACGAACCTCCAGGGGTAAGTCTGGTTGGACTGAGGTTTGCTGAAGATCTTCAATTGGAACATCGTTAGATCCTTCAGCGAAGTCATGGAAGGTAAGTTGACAAAGAGGTTCAATAAGATGGATGGGGGAATTCTTTACATCTTCTTCCCTTGGAGTTGCATCTGGAGTGGGAACTTCAGGTGCGGTTTCAAAGGTGCGGCTTGAGGGAGTTTCAGTTAAGGGTGTTGGATTTTGCGGTTGAGGTTCAGGTGCAGTTCTAGAGGATTCACCTGTTTCATTATGCTCAGTAAAATCATCAGCAACATTTTGAGCCAAATGTGGCTCAAGGAGAGAATGCTCATCAAATGTAACATGGACAGACTCAACTATCTTTAAACTAGTTTTATTAAAAACTCGAAAAGCTTTTGAATATTTAGCATACCCAACAAAAATACCTTCATCGGCCTTGGCTCCGAATTTACCTCTATTTTCTCTTCCGTTGTAGAGGATAAAGCATTTGCAGTCAAAGATTTTGAAGAAAACAATGTTAGGGGTTCTTCCTCTCCAGAGCTCATATGGAGTGTTGTTATAGGTTTTGTTGATGAGAGAGTGGTTCTGAGTGAAGCATGCTGTGTTGATTTCTTCAGCCCAGAAATACTGAGGTAGCTTCGCTTCAGATATCATTGTCTTTCCTGCCTCAATCAACGTCCTGTTCTTCCTTTTCATAACCCCATTTTGTTGTGGAACACCAGCAGTCGAGAAATTGTGATCAATCCCATGGTCATCACAATACTGACCAACACCGTTGTTCTTAAATTATGTTCCATTATCTGATCAAACACTAATGATGTCATCTTCTTTCTGAGTTTGGAGTCGTCTAAAGAGGGAGGTTAAGATGTCATAGCAATCGTCCTTAGAAATCATCATCTCAACCCAAGTATATCTTGAATAATCATCCACTACCACTAAGGTATATTTACTTTCTCCAATGCTGGCAGTGGTAACGAGTCCAAACAAATCTATGTGAAGCAGTTGTAAGCATCTTGAAGATGATGGAGCGGTCATGCTGGTGAAAGACGACGCGAATTGCTTACCAAGTTGACATGCACTACATTTCTCAGGATGGTGGTCAGTCACTTTGGGTAAACCACGAACGAGGTTTTCCCTTCCAATCTTTGCTAGATACTTGAAGTTCAAGTGGCTCAACCTCTTGTGTCATAGCCAACTATTTTCGCTCACATTTTTAGCTACAAAACAGAGATTAGTAATACTACATGCATAATCTAGATCAATAATGTAAATATTACTCTTACGAATCCCTGTGAGTAGGGTGACTCCGAAAATGCTATCCTTGATAAAGCAATTTGATGACGTGAAGTTGCAAAGCATTCCTTTGTTGCAGAATTGAGAAATTGAAAGGAGGTTGTGCTTGAGTCCTTCAACAAGAGAAACCTTCTCAATGGTTAGGTTTCCTCTCCTTATTACACCATACCCAATGGTCTTGCCTTTGTTGTTGTCACCAAAGGTTACAGACGGACCACTTGCTTCAATGACATCTTCAAGTAATGATCTATCTCCAGTCATATGTCTTGAGCAGCCACTGTCAAGATACCATTCATTATCCTTGAAGTGACCAGACATTAAGCAGAGGACCTGAAATGTAAACATTAAGAATGAGGTCCCCCTTTATTCCTTGGGTTCTGAGGTTAGCAACCTTTAATGACCCACACATGTTTGACAGAAGGAGGTTTACTCTTCCTGGCATTGGGTATGAATCGCAAAAGGCATTCTGTAGCCTTGTGACCTAAACCATCACACATAGAGCATTTATGAAAACTACAAGCATCATGAGGTTTTACTAACTCCTTACTTTTCTTAGGAGTTGCATGCGGTTTGGGAGCAGCAGTTTCAGCCTTGACAAAGGTGACTGGCTTTGGTTTGACCGCGGGTTTTCTAGGAACGCTCTTCTTGCTTTTAAAGGCAGGAGGAGCGATCGAAGAAGAAGGGCGGTCAGCCTTGCAATTGTCAGCACCACTAATTCCACCAGAAGCAGTTGGAGTAGGGGTGCGGCCAACTCCATAAGTCATTTCCTCTGCATCTTCACTCTCAGAATCCTTTCCTTTCATCTGAGAGTTTTTCCCAAACTGTTTCTTTGGGTAAACATAATTGAAATTAAGTTGTCCTTTACCCTTAGAATTAGCACGCTTTCCCTTAGGAATTTCTTTAGTTAGTTTTAAAATTTCCTCATCCTTTTCACAACAGAATGCACACTTCTCCTCTTCACCAAATCCAAATCCCAGACCTTCTTTAATTCCACTGGTCATTTGGGGATCTATAATTTGATCCATGGTGGATTTTGACTTGAGCCACCCATCAATAATCTTTTTGAGATTGTTGTTTTGAGTGACCAGGTCATCATTCCTAAGTTGAAGTGCAGCAATCTTAGTTTCAAGGATGCGGTTTTGATCAGAAACAAGAGGAGACATACTCTTGATTTGGTCTTAAGATTTGAAATTTCAGACCTCATCACAGTTTTCTCCGTCTTGTACTGAGAAATTTCATCATGAGCTAATCCTAAAGCTTTCTTAACATTAGAGAATTTTTGGATCATCATTTCTGCTTTCTTGAACATCCTTTCATGTTCCATGGGAGAAACCTCTTCCACCACCTTTTTCAAAATTTTCTTCTTTGGAATTGCTTTTGAAGGTGGAGCATTTGTAGGAGGAAAAATAGAACGTGAATACGAACAATTTACTATCTTAATGCTAGGAGTAAGTTTGATGTCGCCATCCAATTTAAAATTTGGAATTTTTGTAGAAACCTCTTCATCCTCCATATCTAGCGACTCGATTGACTCAGTATCTGACTCATCGGAAGCATCTGCAACTAAGTAGAGATTAACCTCTTCGATTTCTTCATCATTTCCATCATCAGAGTCTGTTTCAATCCAAGTTGCTAATTCCTTGGAATTCTCTTCCTCCTCAGCAACCATTCCCTTGCGACGAGAAAATTTCGCAGGAGAGGTTTTCTTTTTCATGTATTCGTATTTAGGCCGTGGACACTCAGATGTAAAGTGATCAGGTTTTCTACAGTTGTAGCAAACTAGATCACTCTTTTTCTTTGTATCTGCAGCCTTTCAAAACGTTGCTGGAGGTTTGCCTTTAGAAAATGTCTTAGTGAAAGGTTTTGAGGATTTTCTAAATTTTTGAAATTTTTTCACAAACATGGCAAAATCATCATCATCCATCTCGATGAGTGATGAGGTTGATATGGAAGGATCAGCGGTTTGATTGAATGTGGTTGGTTTCTCCTCATGTTCCACGACGGACATGGAAAGCGATTTGGTTTTCCCTTCAATCTCTTCAATATGATTTAACTTAAGCTCATAGACTCTAAGATTTGCATACAAGTTACTTAACGACCAAGTATTCAAAACTTTGGAGTCTTCTAGAGAGGTTGCTTTATTTACCCATCTAGAACCTAAAGTAGCTAGGAAAGTCATATTGATTTCCATATCAGTTAAAATCTTGCAAAGAGATCTACAAGCATTAACTACCTTAACATAGCGGTCGTAGGTCTGACGCAAGGTTTCGTTGGATTTTCTGTTGAAGTTGTTGTAGGATCTTTCAACAGCATATAATTTGTTCTCCTTGCATTCGTCATCACCTTTGAGGTAGCTCTCTATGGCATCCCACATCTGCTTTGCGGTTTTGAGATACATCACTTTTTGAAGGGTTGAAACGGGGAGGGTTCCAGAAATGATATGCCTAGCCTTGCTGTCCAAGGCAGCTAATCTTTTCTCTTCATCTGACCACTCGCCTTTTGGCTTCTTGACTTCTGGAGTTTCTGCACTGGTGGCTGCATCTGTATTGGCCTTCATGGGAATGAAGGGTCCATTGATCACGCATTCCACCAGCATCTCATCAATAGTTTTCAAATGAATGAGCATTCGGCACTTTCAGATATCGAAGTGGTCTTTGTCCAAAATTAGAATATGTGAATAGTTAACAGTTGTCATTATCTTTGAGTTTGCCATAACGAATCGACACACAAGTTGTTAAGCTTGAAAATAGTGGTTTTATAAATGTGTTAAGCTTTGATACCACTTGTTGGTCCCAAAGGTGGCAACAAGGGTGAAAAACAACTAGAGGGGGGGTGAATAACTGTTATAAATTTTTCACACTCTTTTAAAAATTAAACCTCTAAGCTTACAAAACCGCTTGCAGTTGATAATAAACTGCAAGTAGAGATGTAAAATGCACAGCGAAATATTTGAAGGTACAAAGCGGTTTTGAGGTGCGGTTTGTAAAGCGGTTTTGATAGTGCGGTTTCAGTGAGTGCGGTTTACAAACAAGTGAGGTTTTGATAATGTTAACTCCAAACACAATTCACTATTAAGGATAACTACAATTAAGATCAAACAGAGAAAAAGATAGATAGTTAATAAGCACAAGAAATAATAAATGCAGAAAAATAAGAACACAATATTTGGAGTGGTTCAATCGTTTAAACGATCTACGTCCACTACCAAGATGGTTAGTCTTGGATTTCTAAGAGAGATTTTATATTGATTATATGATAGATTACTAAGTACAATGAATACTACTCAGATCTAAAATCTTTTCTATGAAGAACAAATCCTAGACTATAATCAGTGTATCTCAAATGAATAATCTATGTGATTAAACAAGTGAGGTGTGTGTGTGTATTCAAGATCAAGGCTCTTTGAATCTAAGAGATGTAGAGCACAATGATTCTTGATGTGTTAAGGCTTGATTTCTGGGCTGAGATATATTTCTTGAAGTAGAAGATGAAGATTCAAAGGACTAAAAATTTCTGGGCATAGCTTCAGCTTCTATGAACACAGCACTTTCAATTTTCTCAAGCAATCTTCAAATGGTGAAGATTAGGGATATTTATACCCCAGCACTAGCCGTTGGACACAGCTGTATCAAGTATTGTACTGATGCTTTCCCATTGGTCCACAATATCCACTTTTGTCCTTTGGTACATCAATTGTAGATAAAGCTGATCAGGCTCCAGCTGCAAATAAGGTAGTTAGAACACCTGTCACCTTTTCTAGATCCTTGCTTATCTTCTCTGTTGAGTCACGTGACAATATATGGTGGTTGACTTTTGTTATTGCTGACGTGGATACCAACGGTAAAATGTGGTTCACTTCAAGTTTTCAATCATTGGATACGGTCTAGTATGCAAGCGGTTGAGAAAGTGCGGTTATACCAGGTGAGGTTGCTTAGTGCAGTCCATAAGTTGGAACTGCAAAGCAGCTGCGATTCACTACAAGGCGGTTGCACTGATATTGTCAAAGGCAGTTTCAAACAAGGAATTCCATCAAGCAGTTGCTAGGAGCGGTTTGCTAGGTGAGGTTGATAATGCGATCTGAAACTTTTGAACTGCAACCTCAAATCCAATGAGTCTTGTGCCAGTCTTCAAGCCTAATTTTAACCTATTCTATAAAATGGACTTAGCTAAAAATTGAATTCTAAGCTTCATTACATAGGATCCTAAAGTCCTTAAAATAGACAGGAGGTTATGATATCAATCAAATCTAATCCAAAAATAGGAGGGTTAAATAATGCATATCCAACAAAAGTCGAGATTCTGTTCATGGTAGTTAAAAGTATTCTAAGCAATCCTAGTTGTTAGGAAAAACTTCATCGCACGACACACAACACATCAATTTTTGGAGGTTATCAATCATGGACACACCATTAGAGACATAACCAGCAAATTGATATGCAAGAACAATCCTGCATTCCCATACCCTTTTCATATAAGCTTCAGTTATTATTATTTGAATACACCATGAAAATGATTTTACCAATAAGGGTTTCAGAGTTAAATGTTGAATTACTGGATTGTGCAAAAATAAATTTAAAATATAGTGGCCTACCAGGTGACTGATCAAATGCCCAACAGGATAACCAAGAAATTAAAGCACAAGACAATAGAATTTGAGCTGTCGGGAAACAACTTACAAGCTTGATCATTTCTTCAAGAACGGAGGTGACCTGTTCACCACCTTTGAGGAGTGCTTCATAATGGGAAGAATCCCAATTTGGGTTTCCTTGGTCTTGCCGGATGAACAAACACGGTTTCGATTCAATCCAACCTATTACCAATGTTATAAAAAAAGCAATTAAGCTAAGTTTGTACAAATTAGAACACATCAACATCCAACACATACATCAATTATTCAAATATATTTCAAAATTTGAATAAAAAATAAATAATAATGAATCAAATAACCCAAAATATTTCAATCACTAACCAATCAAATAAATCAATGAATCAATAATGTGCAAATCTATATTTCAAGCAATTTTAGATTTTTAGAGTTTACCTTTGGTTTGAGAGAATCTTCTTGATTTGTTGAGGTGGTTGCGGATGGGGCGTCTCCTCGTCCATAATAGTCAGTTGGCGGTAGGGCCGTGAGGTAATGGTGGTTGGGCGCTCGGCGGTGGACCGGGAAGGAGAGGCCGACTGGCAACGAGTCGCCGAGAGAGAGAACTGTTCTTTCTTTTCTTTTTTTCCGTTCTTTTTTTTTTTTTAATTGCTTTTGACTTTTTTTTATTTATTGTTTTAGACTTTTAGTATTTTTTAATTGCGTTGGACAACTGGATAAAAGGTTACTGTTTTAGACTTTTAGGTTTTTTAAAAAAAAAACAGGTAAAAATGACGTCATTTTGTAAAAAAAAATTATTTTTTTTATTTTTGGAATTGCCTGAACCAGTGTTCTAAAAGACCCCGCCTAAGGGCGCCTAGGCCCCGCCTAGGCGCTAGGCCCCTCTCCAACGCCTAGTTCTAAGTCCCGCCTAGGTCCCTACTAATTCCGACTAGTTCCTGACTAGTCCCCGCCTAGACGCTAGACCCGACTCCACCGTCTAACATCCGCCTAGCGCTTTTTAGAACCTTGGCCTGAACAACCCTATATACTATTGTACATCCGTCACCGCATATACACCCTTCATCAACCATGAGACATAAATTATTTAGTCATTATTGAACTACTCCCTCCGTCTCAGATCAAGGGTTCATGAGGGATATTTTACGGTTTTTAAGAAAAATGAATAAAGTGGGTAGAAATTAAAGGAGAGAGAATGTAAAAGTTAAATGTGTGTTAGGAAATAGGAGAGAGAATGTAAAAATTAAAAATATTTAATAGGAGAGAGAATGAGTGGGAGGAATAGTAGTTAAATGTGTGGTAAGGAATAGGAGAGAGAATGTATAAGGGTATAATGAATGGTTTTTTTGTAAATATATGGAGATGATAAGGGTATAAATATATTCAAAAACTTGCCATTTATGGAAATGAACTCTTGGTCTGGGACGGACCAAAAGGGAAAGATGAACCCTTGATCTGGGACGGAGGGAGTATAATTTAATTTTAGACATGAAATATTATAATTCAATAAATAATATCTAACGTCAATTTGTTTGGATAGGTTATAAAAATATACTCCCTCCGTCCCACTACAGTTGACACTTCTTTTCATTTTGGGTCGTCCCACCTCACTTGACACCTTCAAAAAATAACCAAGTTTTTATATTTTTATATTAATGGACCCCACCACTCATTTTCTCTCCTCATTTTCCACCACTCAATTTATTCAACCAACACTAGTATTTACCCCACTCATTCTCTCTTTTCATTTTCTACCACACATTTTCTTTATTTTAGGCTCCGTTTGTTTCACCGTAAAACATTTTCCGGAAAATGTTTTCCGGAAAATAACCTGTTTTACGGTGTTTGGTTAGCCCCCGGAAAATGTTTTCCGGAAAATAACTCGTTTTCCGCTGTTTGGTTGCCTAAGTAAAACGTTTTCCGGAAAACATTTTACGCCCTTCCTAAGTAAAACGACCTACTGACCTTGTCCTAAGTAAAACATTTTAGGAAAATGGAGGCCTTAATGTACAACTCATATTACGCAGTACAACCACCCCAGCTGCCTATCCCACCCCCCCAAAATTTTTTTTTTTTAAATTTTTTTGTAATCGCCCCCAAAATGACCCCACCCCTCCCACCCACCCCCCCCCCAAAAAAATTTTTTTTTTTTTTGTAATCGCCCCCTACCCCTGCTACCCCCCCACCCCCCCCCCCACCCACCCCCCAAAAAAATTTTTTTTTTTTTTTTATGTAATCGCCCCCTACCCCCCACCCCCCACCCACCCCCTCCCAAAATTTTTTTTTTTTTTTTTGTAATCGCCCCACTGCCCTGCTTACCCCACCCCACCCACCCCCCAAAAAATTTTTTTTTTTTTTTTTTTTGTAATCGCCCCTACCCTGCCTGCCTACCCCCACCCCCACCCCCACCCCAAAAAAATTTTTTTTTTTTACAAAAAAAAAAAAAAAAAATTTTTGGGGGGGTGGGTGGGGGTAAAGCAGCGAAGGTAGGGGCGATTAAAAAAAAAAAAAAAAAAAAAAAAAAAATTTTTTTGGGGGGTGGAAGGGGGGTGGGGTAGGCTAAGGTGGGGCGAATACAAAAAAAAAAAAAAAAAAAAAAAATTTGGGGCGGGGGGTGGGGTAGAAGGTGGGGTGGGGCGAATACAAAAAAAAAAAAAAAAAAATTGGGGGGTGGGGGGTGGGATGGGGGGGGGGTAGGCAGTGGGCGATTACAAAAAAAAAAAAAAAAAATTTGGGGGTGGGGGGGGTGGGGGGTAGTGGGGTAGGGGGCGATTACAAAAAAAAAAAAAAAAAAAAAAAAATTTTGGGGGGTGGGTGGGGGTGGGGGTGGGGGGGGGGTAGGCGGGGGTAGGGGCGATTACAAAAAAAAAAAAAAAAAAAAAAATTTTTGGGGGGGGTGGGGGGTGGGTGGGGGGGTGGGGTAGGTCACCTTGTGAAATATGAGTCGTTTTACCAAACACCCGAAAACATTTTACACCCTTCCTCCGTAAAATATTTTCCTCCGTAAAATATTTTACGCTCTACCTCCGTAAAACATTTTACAGGAAAACATTTTACAGGAAAACATTTTCCAGAAAATGTTTTCCGGAAAACATTTTACGTCGAAACAAACGGAGCCTTATTGTTTCTTCTTAATTCCCGTGCCCATCCTTGAGGTGTCAACCGTAGTGGGACGGAGGGAGTAAATGAGTAATTGCATTGAGTTTTAAGCAATAAAAAAACTAAAAATAAAAAGTAAGTGGTAAATGTGAGGACGAGGAAATAATAAAGTCAGAAAGGGATTTTAAAAAAAAACACTACTTCCAAACAGAGCCTTCACATTCTCAAATATTACCCACCCCAAGCTGCTTGGGGCCCAGCAGTATGTCACGCACTTCTCCACTCCACTAGCCGTTCTAACAAATTCAATCCAACGGCTATAAACGCTCAAGCGGCAATAAGAATACGTACGCCAATAAATCAACCGATCAGTACCACGCTCCACGATGACCGGCACTGCTAACGGTGTATCCATAAATTATCTCAAAATAATAAATAAATAAATTATCCCGAGTGTATATAATCCAGTGTAACCAGACTCACCTTATTATTGAACGATCGACCGCACATGTTGCACATTCCACTTTCCAAGAGAGGGGCACAGCCGTAAATAAGAGGAAGAAAATGGCTTTTTCAGTCGATGTTATTTTTAAATAAATTTAATCCATCGATAATAGACACGCGTGTTACAGTGGCAAATAAATGCCAAAGAAAAAGGTTAACCAGGTTAGCTTATTTTATTATATTTCCAATTTTATCCCTCAAAAACGCAGACGGTTCCGCTTCTTCGCTTCTATAAATTCCCCTACCTGCCCACTATCCATCTCCATTTATCCATTACTGGTAGAGTTTGTCTCTCTCTTCTTTTCCTATCTCATTTTCACTCTCTTTTCAACCGGCGATCATGGCGGAGGAGGCTACGAACGGTGAAGTTCAGAACGGAAGCTCGAAGACGGTGGTGTTCTCTGCAGTGAAGCCTCAGCTGTTCTTGGAGGCAGGGAAGGCTAATGATGCCGTACAGTTCTACAAGGCGGCGTTTGGGGCTGAGGAGGTGAACCGTGTCTCTCATCCTAAGAGGAAAGCCGAACAGGAGCTGCCTCTCGTCATCTCTGCTGAGATCAAACTCGGTTCCTCAACTATTCTCGTCTCGGACCTCATCGACGACTCTTCTCCGTACGACCTCTCTATCTCTCTCTGAAAACCTACATGCATTTTTCTATCTATTTTATGATTACTGGCTCTATTTCCAGATCTGTTGGTAAGTCCATGGTATTTTCTGTTGCTTTAGTTTGAATTTGTTTTTATATTTCTATTGTTTGGTCACTTTGTCGTCATCCTCATACAGACAGAGGGCTCATATTTACGGCAATTTAGCCTCCAAATGTTCAGATCTTGGATATCTAACTTTTTTGCGCTACATTTTCATTGTGCTTGTTAATTTGTTCTATTTTTATTTCTTGTTTTATTCTTGTTAGCTCAGTTATTTGTTCTCATTTTCCGGTTAATAATCGTTATTTAGTAAAATATCTGACTCGGACTAATTAACACATTTGTGATTAACAGAGTCAAAATTGTTGGTGCTGGTCTGGTGTTCTCCCTTGAGACCGAGGACGTTGAAGCTGCTGTGGCAAAGGCTGTGACCGCCGGTGCCGTTGCCGATGCGAAGAACACCGAAGGTGAAGGCGCGTGCGCTGAAGGTCGCGTGAGCAAGGTGACAGACCCTTACGGTATCGTTTGGTTGATTTCCTCTCCGGCTCAGAAGTCTGATGTGGTTGTTGTTGAGGTTGAGGCCTAAGAGCCGTCCGATCTTAGCAATCACTTGTCAGCCGTTCATTCTGGTTTTGTTTCCATCTCTAGAAATATTGTGATGGCGTAGACGGAAAATCACACTCTGATAGTGTTATTAGTTGTAGTAAGTAGTAAATGAAGAAAAATAGGTACTCTAATGGTTATGGCTAATTTGATTTTGAATCCAGAATTTCTGTTTTAACTGACAGCTGCCAGTTTCTATTCGTAGTTTACTTTACTCGATTTGTTAATTGTCTTATCTTTCTTTTTATCTTATCCTTCCAAATCTTAGTTAGGTTTAATTTATTTTTTGAATTGCCCTTATTATTGGTTAGTTTAGATTTATTATTGGTATTATAGTGTGGTTGATTGCTGTCACTTCGTACTTAAAATATTTTTTTTACTTATTAACGTGTGTGCCAAAGATTTCTATTTACGATTGTTACAGCATTTTAAAATGTTATTCTTATAATAGATGAAGATCTATTTGTCCATAAAAATAAAATTTAAAACAAAAAAAAAATATACTTCCTTCGACCCACCAAGAGTGTCACCCTTTTAGGGAGATAACACGCAAATTAAGAAAAAAGGAAAAGAAAAAATGTTGTCATTGTAATTTGAAAATAGGAGAGAGAATTAATGGAGGAAACAGTGAATTTAAAAAGTGTTGTGAATGTAGAGAAGAGAGAATTAGTGGAGAGAATAGTGGATGGGATAATAAAATATTAATAAAATATTTTCTTTTTAGGAAAGATTACACTTCAAATGAGACGCTATTTTGAAAAAAAAGTGAGTGCGGAGGGAGTACATTCAACAAGGTGTGTGCTTTGATAGAAATACGGAGTACTCCGTCCCAGACCAAGAGTCCTACTTTTCCTTTTGGTTCGTCCCAGATAAAGAGTCTCTTTCCTTAAATGAAAAGTTTTTCATATACTCACTCCGTCCCATTAGTATTAGCACAAACATTGTTTGCGCTGGAATTAAGAAATATGATATTTTAATAAAATGTTGTGAGTGTAAAAGAATGAGTGGAGAGAGAATGAGTGGAGGGTGTAATAAATTATAATGGTGTTATGAGTATTAAAATAATGTAGGAGAGAGAATGAGTGGGGTTGGGTGAATATTTTATTAATATAAAGTTTCCTTTTTGGGAGTGTGCGAATATTAGCGGGACGCCCAAAAAGGAAAGTGTGTTAATATTAGCGGGACGGAGGGAGTATTTATACCCTTATCATCTCCATTTATTTACAAAAAAACCATTACTATTCCTCCCACTCATTCTCTCTCCTATTAAATATTTTTAATTTTTACATTCTCTCTTCTATTTCCTACCACACATTTAACTTTTACATTCTCTCTTCTATTCCCTACCACACATTTAACTTTTATATTCCCTCTCCTAAAATTTTCTATCTACTTTAAAAAAAAATTCTTAAGAAGCGTGAAATTCTCCCCGAGGACCCTTGATCTGGGACGGAGGGCGTATAATTTAAAAATAAGTATGAATAGGGTGGAAAGAGATGGAGTAGACTATAGACTTGACTTTAACGCGTGTATGTACGATTGTATAACCTATTGACACGCGTCCCTACTAGGCAGAGTGAGGCTATGTTAAGAGCCCCATATGAGATTGTGGTGGATTCCTCGTGAGGTGTTATTTCTTGGAAAGAGTACACCAGTTTCAAACTACTTTACACTTTACTGTTTCCATTCTTGCAAAATTACCATATGGGCATATGGGTAATTTAGGGGTGACATAATAGGTATTCATGATAAGAAATCGCGATTTGGTTCAAATTACGATTTGAAATTGAACAAAGCTAAATTGTGTGGTTCAGTTTGAATTTTAGAAACAAGTGTTTTAACTCGGTTTAAAAAATTAACAGATCATGTGATTCAGCTCAATTTGTGGTTTGACACTCCTAAATCGAACCAAATCGAAACAAACCGTTTAAGACCAAACTGCGGTTTAAAACTGTGAAATCGAGTCATTAAATCGAAACGTGAAATCAAGCCATAAATTGAACCATGAAATTCCAATTCTGACCGTCCCTTCAAAGTTTAATTAATCTCAGCTATTAATTTATATTCATTAGTCATAAAATGGTTAACAAAAAAAGATTATGGTTTGAAATGCCGTTTGGATCGTGGTTTAGATCGCGGTTTGAACCATGGTCTGAACCGCAAATCAAATCGCGGTTTAGACCGAACCAAACCGAATCATAGTGGTTTGATTTAGCTCGGTCTAATTTTTTTTATGGTTTAGCTCAATTTGAAAATTTTCCAAAACGATGCAAGCGATTTGATTACTAAATTTGTCCAAACCGAACTATAAACCGAACCATTTCCCCCCCCCCCCCCCCAATTCATGATACAATTGGGTATTAAATCATTTTATTCATCGAGGTTAAGGGATAATTCAGGATATTTTTCATAATATTCATTGATTTTTAATGGGTATAAATAGATAATATTCATATTTACCCATTAACTAATACTCCCTCCGTTCCATACCTACGTACACACTTTTCATTTTGGGCGTCCCAAACCTACGTGCACATTTCCTAAAATGGAAAGGAATCTTTACTATTCTCTCCACTCATTCTCTCTCCTACATTATTTTAATACTCACAACACCATTATAATTTACTATTCCCTTCACTCATTCTCTCTCCTATTTTATTTCACACTCACAATACTTTCAATATAATACTCCCTCCTTAATTTACGTAAAAAGTCAAACTAGACACCAAGGTTCGGGACGGAGGGAGTATTATTCAAGTTATCAATTATTGTCATATAATTTAATAACACCATACCCATTCCCCACCCACCCACCCACCCTCCCCAATGCCTCAACATTAGAACCACTATCCGCTCTTCCCCACCATTGCCACCGTTCTGCCGTCACATACCTACCTACTTGCGTCCAGACCCGGTATGAGGATGTGCAAGGAGCCCAATAGCACAGAACTCATAATTTTATGGGGCCTCATATTTTCCTTCATTCCTTAAACCTAGCCCAAAGATGCTAGTACTAAATATATAAATTTTGATGTGATACTACCATGACAAGTATTGTTGGTAGCTTGATTGGACAACTTTCATTATATACATATTTCTTGAGGTGCCATGATTAAATCCCCACAAAGGTGTTCTACATAATATTTTTTCTTTTACTATGTATTGTATTTTTATAGTATATACTCCCTCCATCCCAGTAATTAGTTTACTCTTTTTGGCTCGGCACGCAAATTAAGGATGGAGAAAATGTTGTGAGTGCAATAGTAAAATAGGAGAGAGAATGAGTGGAGAAAATAGTAAATTTGAAAAATGTTGTGAGTGTAATAGTAAAATAGGAGAGAGAATGAGTGGGTGAAATAGTAAAGATTCTTTGTCAAAAAAGGAAAGGTGAAACTTTAAATGGGACACCCAAAATAACAAAAGGTGAAGTTATTAATAGGACGAAGGAAATATATACATTAAAGACCTTATACTCCCTCCGTCCCACAATAAGTGACACAGTTACTGTTCCGCATGGGAATTAAGGAAAAAGTGAAAAGGTTGATGTGTTGTGAGTGTAGATAGTTGAGTAGGAGAGAGAATGAGTGAAGAGAATAGTAAATTATAATGGTGTTGTGAGTATTAAAATAATGTAGGAGAAAGAATGAGTGGAGGGAATAGTAAAGATTCTTTGCCATTTTAGGAAGTGTGACTTATTAGTGGGACGCCCAATATGGCAAAGTGTGTCACTTGTTGTGGAACGGAGGGAGTATTCAATTTAGCACAGTTTGCTACTGCCATTCCACAACCTCTGTGGTTTCTCCTTCCTCCACCAATGGGCAACCACCACCACCATCGGTTCAACAACTTTCAATTATTCAATGTCCACTATAAAGTACTATCTTCGTCCCATCTCAATTGATCCACTTTTCTTTTTGGGACGTCCCACTTCAATTGAGCAATTTCATAAATGGAAAGAAGTGAACAGTGTTTCGGACATTTATACCCTCATAATGTTTATATATTTACAAAAAAATTATTGAGAAAAATACCAAAAACTCCCTCTAAAAAACATTCATATCCAAAAAACCCAACAAATAATTCTCTTATCAAAAAAACCCTAAAATTATATATTCAATACCAAAAAGCCCAAATATTAACGATTTAACTTTTTCTTTAAGTTTGAAGCTTTTATGTAGATGATTTTTTTAAGTTGTGACATGTTAAAGAATGTAAAATTTATCATATATTGATAAATAATTATAATTAATAATAATACAAAATATTATTTTTATTATAAGATAAAAAATAATAAAAAGATAAGTTTATGATACCATGTCTAATTATTTTTAGAAAATCATGCTTATATAAAGTAATTATTAAATTTTGTAATAAAATTATAAAATAGGAGTAACTCTTGTGAAAAACTAGTTTTTTTTTCAAAATGTTATAAAAAAAATTAGTTTTGTTCATCACTCTTATTAGTTAGATTTAGTACTTTAAAACTATTTTTTTTCTTATGTTACGAAAAAATGAGTTTTTTGCAAGATTTTGACATAAAATAATAGATAAAAAGATGATTAAAAATCTAAAATTATCACTATCATTATTATTTTTTGAATTACTGTTGAAATTATTACTTTGTTAGTCCTACAATTTTATTAATATTAAAAGTATTATTTTTTGAATATTTATTCTATAATTGCTTAAGATAAATAAATTTTATCTTTGTAAACTCATAAATGAAATGAAAATCATGTTTGAAGTAATATGAATTCTCAAATCTAATAACATTGACTTAAATCGTTAAATTTTGGACTTTTCGATATTGAATATCTAATATTAGGATTTTTTTGACATGAGAATTATTTGTTGGGTTTTTTGGATTTGAAAGTTTTTAATAGGGGGTTTTTGGTATTTTTCCCAAAATCATTCATTATACCCTTATAATTTTAACATATTTACAAAAAAATCAATCATTAACTTACTATTCCTCCCACTCATTCTCTCTCTTATTAAATACTCCCTCCGTCCCACCAAAATTGATACCAAATTTTTGGGCACGCGGATTAAGAAAAAGTAAGAAAGAGAAAAAGTGAAAGAAAATGTTGTGAGTATGAAGAATTAAATAGGAGAGAGAATGAGTGGGAGAAATAGTTAGGAGAGAGAATATTGCGAATGTAAAAGTAAAGTAGGAGAGAGAATGAGTGGGGTAAATAGTAAAGATTTCCTTCCATTTTGGAAAGTATCAGTTTGGCTGGGACGGACCAAAAAGGAAATAAGTATCAGTTTTGGTGGGACGGAGAGAGCATATTTAACTTTTACATTCTCTCTCCTATTCCCTATCACATATTTAACTTTTACATTCTCTCTCCTCTAATTTTTATCTACTTTATTCATTTTTCTTAAGAATCGTAAAATTTACCCATGGACCAATTGAGGTGAGTCGGAGGGAGTAATAAATACACAAGACTCCGAGAACTATAGTAACTTGGTGTTTTTTTTTTTTTTTTTTTTTTTTTTTAATGTAATGTGCAAGTTAATTAAGAGACAAAAAAGGTGTTCTCTATTTTTGTGTTCAAAATAGCTGTAATTTTTTATTTACCGTAAATGGGTTAACCAAAGTTAAGGACATTTTGCCAAATTATGTAATTTTATAATCTAATATTTGACTTCAAAAGAAAAAATAATTATGATATATATCTTCATCCCAAAATAAATAAACAAAAACTTTTCAAAAAAATTCTTGATTATTGATAAGAGTAAATTTTTGAAAAAAAAAATTAATTATTCATTTTAGGACGGAGGATTGTATAATTGTTTCCTTACTTAACATTGGAATCAGGTCCGGCCCTAAGACAAGGCAAGTGAAGCCATTGCCTAGGCCTTCAAATATATACTAATAATTAGAGCCATATTTTATAGCAATTGTCTTACACTGTCCAAGTGGTCATTGGCTCAAATGTGAAGCATTCACTTTAGCCACCAAGGTTCCGATTCCTCCTACCTATTTATCTTCCCCATTTTATATTTTGTCTCTATTCTTGCCTTTGTTCCACATTAGGCTTTCTTGAATTATTTTTGTTTAAATACAATTTGCAATTATCTTTATAATTGTAAGACTATTTTGTAATTATCATTAAAAATTTATTGCAATATTTTTTTAAATTACTTATAATTAACTAAAATAAATTATTTACAATTATCATTTCCAATGTTATTGATCATTTACCATTGGAGATAAAAAAAAATGAGAGCCCACACCAAATTCTTGGCCTAGGACCCCATTTACCACAGGATCGACCCTGATTGAAATATTGTATTTATAAATAAAATTTATAAATAGAAGTTGACTATCAAGTTATTGCTTAGGGTATGGGGACAGTGGCCCCAATGGGGATGCCATTTATGGCGGCGGCGGTGGTAATGGTTGTGGTAGTTATGGTTGTGGCGACAGTGGTGGGGGTCTGGTGGTGTTGATGGGGCGGCAACAGTGATGTTGTAGTGGTGTAGGCTGCTATGGTGGCTGGGTTGCGGCTTTTAAGGTGGGGGTGGTGGCGGATGAGGTGTTGCAGTAGTGGTGCAAGGGGCGGCGGCAGTCAATCAACATAATTTTATTTATTTTGATTGGTTATTGGGTAACCTTCATAGGTTATCCGGGTAAAAACCCATTTGGCCCATTAGTGCTACCGAGTCACTATTGGTTCATACCCATTAAACCCAATAACCATATTGGGTATAAATAAATAATACCCAATAAGTCATTTTGTAATGGACATTAAACCCAATAACCATATTGGGTATAAATAAATAATACCCAATAAGTCATTTTGTAATGAATTATTGGATGAACAAATGAATTGAATAGAAAATTATCACCCTAGGGTAATCTAATTTGAGACATTATTTATATAGGCAATCAAAGTTCTAAAATATTATTTTTCTTTGACATTTTAATCATAAAATTTATAAGTTAAATTTATGGACATTATTTGAAATATAACCTGAATAGTAAACTTTCATTTTAATGCTCCAGGACTCGGTTTAAAATTTTAAGTCATACCCATTAATAATAATTAGTATAACACTCGTGCGTTAAATGCACGACCAACAAACTGTGAGAAATAACGAAATTATATAAAAAAAGTTGCTAAAAATGTCATTAAAAATATTCATAATGGAATTAACAATAACAACTACAAATTTTGAAAATTTTCTTTGTAAACAACATTTGTTGTTTCATCCCCGGTCTTTCCAATAAAAGTGAAAATCAATTTAAGTAAAGTTATTCTAAAACGATTTTATTCGGATAGTTTTTCCTCGTTGTTTCATCATCAGCCAAAGGATCCACACCAAGAACTTTGTAAAACGGAGGAAGCAATAAAGCTCAAATTTTGTGCATATAGTATGTGTACACCTGCAAAACTACCATACTGAAGGGAGAATTATAATGAGTGATACAAATTTTGTATATAATGAGTGATACAAGAAGTCATTTCATCTATGAAGACAAAGGAAAATGCAAATCTTCAACCAAACAGGCTAAGGGTAAAAAAGATGAAGCAGGAGTTTTGGAATTGTATAAGCTCTGAAAGAGGAAAGAGAAGAAATATGGTATTTTGAAGCATTTATTGAGTGTTATTATTGAACGTATTTCTTTGTTGATGAATGGCAAATGCTAACAAAACTTAAATGGATGTGTGCATGTGCACTGATGGTCTTCTAGCCCTATCTGTTCAAGGTGGCAATGGTGCCTCCAAGAGTTCATCTATGGCAACAAGAACTTGGTAATGGCATACAATGGGTGCCAGGGATGAAATCTATCAATCTGGGTCATCTCATAAGATCACAAACAGGTAATATACAATGGCTTGGGGATAAAAATGTAACTTCGGAGATACTTATCATTGAGTTTTAATCTATGATGCTCGGACTCGGGTATGAGGGTCTGACATGGTACGAATCCGAGTGTCGGATCCTCCAAAATTGTAAGATTTTACACCAAATTTAGTGTAAAATAGCTACACCCATAACCCACACTCATGTCTTATCCTTTGGACACGGGTACTTTGGCAAAATAGAAGGGTCTGAGCATCACAGGTTTTAATCTTGGCCATTTAGTTAGAATTTTAACTGTTTGGCAAGTAGTCTTCAGGTACAGATAACGCCAAAAGAAGTATGAAAAGGCACAAAAACTTCAATCCAATTTACTGCTGCAATGT
The DNA here is from genome assembly GCA_022495995.1 of Adenophora triphylla var. japonica. Lineage (NCBI taxonomy): Eukaryota > Viridiplantae > Streptophyta > Magnoliopsida > Asterales > Campanulaceae > Adenophora > Adenophora triphylla. Next base: position 293,921 of record JAFEMH010001626.1, on the reverse strand, counting down.
TAAAATCGCATGTTCCTATTTTTTTGTTTACAAAGAAAGTTATATGTTTACTGCTTAATTGCAATCACACAAGTTGAAATCTTGCCGGGTAAATCAATCGCAGAAAGACTGAGAGCTCTGCAGCCATCAACAGTTTGCCTGTAATCCATTTGCACATTGTACTAATATGGTGATAAAGAATTGCATCTTAATGAAACTGGAAATGGGCATGCCTTAAAGACTGATATTTCATGTCTCGTTTATACGACACCATAAGATATCAAACATGGCAGCACTGATAATGAAACGTGAAACCCATTGCATTTCAAGTCTCTCTTTTTCATTTATAATCTTTGATTTAGCAGCATTCCACTAGAAGCATAGTGTTACATGTATGTACCCATGTCTTTCTATAGTTCTATACTTTCCAAATCATTTTGGCTTTCTTCAGCTAATCAGACACATAGCAAAACCCACTTTTGGAGTATGATATCATAGTATATATTCAGAAGCCAAACTTATTTTAATTAGCATCCATCATATTTATCATATCAGAACAATGTACATGCAGTGGCACGTACAGGATCCCCCAACCTCCAACCACAAATGCAATCCAAAAAAAGATCTAGTTGACAAATATAAATTCGTGCAAATGAAGACAAAAAATTCAAACCACATAAATAAAGAAATTCCTGGGAATCAGAATAGAAAGTACCAAATCATCATACCTGCTGGAAAGACAGAACATCAGAGCTGAACCGAGTATGTTCCCCTTTGTCGCACTTCATAGATTTAGAAACATTTGGGATCAAAATTCCACCAGGAAGCACAATGTCCCTTCCTTGATCATCGTCAATTTCAATCAACCTTGCAGAATCTCCTTTACAATACTTGAGTCTCAGATCTTCAGCAATATCATACCCACGTCCAATTGACTGAATGGCAACTTTAGCAGCTTCCTCAGCTGGAAGTTTGAGCGCCATTACTCATAACATCACTCACTCAATCTCCAGATGTAGAGTCCAAAAACCGCACAATTAAACCAAATGCATGCAATATATACTAATTGTATGTCGATTATGAACCAAAAACTTCAACCAATTGAGGTTATTTTACCAAATAAATACCAGTAAAACACGGATTTCAAGTCAGACACTCAAACATGAGGTAAACACACGGATGAAATTTACACAAATAATTATTCTCCGGGAGCAATCTTTTGTGGAAGTTGAAATTGAAGCCGAGATCGATGTGAATTTCTTCCGACGACAGCGATCTGTGGCCAATTTCTTCACACTATATACAAAGATGTGTGGGGTTTAGATCCATAGAAGAAGAGAGAGAGAGGGGGCGGCGACCATGACAGAAGAGAGAGGGGGAGGCGAAGACGGGGCGAGGTATGTTTTGGGGAAGAGAAGCGACGCTGGAGAGGAGAGGGAGTAGAGAGACGGTGCGGGAGAGCACGGGAGGGAAGAGGGAGGAGAGAGAGAAGAAAGCGTTTGTTTATACTGAAGGGGAATATCAATGGGCGTCTTATTATTTTGTACGCTAAGTGAAGGGGAAAGTTTCCAGAATATTTCAAATTTGAGCGGGAAAAAAAAGTGTTAAAATCACTTCAGCCATCTATATTACAATAGGGAAGAGAAGTAACCGCCGAGACAAAGAGCGGCCCAGATTGATTCTCAGAAAATAGATCGGACGGCCTAAAACTAACCTAATTAACCCACTACTAATAACTTCTCTGCAGTTTCTTAACTTCTATTCATCTGCTATAATATGACATTTATTTGATGGTAGTTATTCATACATATTTTTAGTAGCCTGTTTCCATTACTAGAGGCTTGATCATAATAATAGGAAGGGTTAATTCCTCCAATATTCTTACATTAAATGTTTATTAAATATATGATGCTGAATCATTGTGAAAATGACTGAACTTAAAAAATAACAACTCGAGAGAATATTTTAGTTTCTTAAAGAAACCACTCTCATAGAATTTCAAAAACGATTTTGAAACTGTCCACTAAACAAAAGAAATTGTCCACTAACATTAGGGAAATAAAGGAAACTTGAAAATAACAAAATAGAATTTTAAAACAGAAAAAATTACGTTTTGCCCCTCATAACAAAATTGATCCAACGGCCTAAATTCTCACTCCCTCACTCAATCGTTTTTAACCTCTCCCTCCCCAACCGAAGGTTTTCTCTCCAACTCCCCATCATGTTCATCTGCTAATTCTCCTCCCTTTACCTTCTCTCACACACACTTTCACTCAAGAAAATTAAACCTCCCTCATCCTCCCCGGTATGTTTCTCAAAAGCACTAATTCTTTTCACTCCAAATTATACAGATTCTATAATCCACATTTTTTAATTTTAGGAACTCCATGGCCGGCCGTTTCCATGGGCGTCTTGGTCCAACTGTTCGACGTTGTCTTTCCATTTTGGCTGTTGTGATCTTTGGTAGTTCAGCAGGCATAGAGAAGCTTGGATGAATCTTCCTACAAATAATGTTAGGGTATTAGCAGGTTGGGTAAAAAAAATTGGGCAAATCATGGGATTAACATTTTAACATATGGAATGATATTTATTATTTAGTACTTCGCTCACATAATAAATGTTGCGTTTGATTTGTTCATTTTTTATGAAATATCCTTTGTTTGTGTGCTCTTTTGTATCATGGTAAAATTAAATTGTAGCATTGTTTATTTTCTTATTTAGAAATGTGATTTATTACTCTCTCCGTCTCCAAAATAATGTTCAAAAATTTTACTCTCGATTAAGATGCAAATACAAATTTTTTTGGGTCTGAAAGGGGGGGGGGGGTTGTTTGTTAAATGGAAACAAAAATGACAATATTTGTGTGTGTTTCACTTTTAGCCTTTGGAGTTGGATGAGGTCATTGAGCTATGTTATAACTTGGGATATGCAAAATATAATTTACCTTATATTTTAATTGACTATCTAGAATGTTTTGTAAATGGCCATGAGCAATTGATTCATATTTCTTTGGTGTTGTACATCTAATTGGTTACAAATTTTGTTATTTCTTTGATGTTGTGCATAAATGCGTGGTGTAATTGGTTGCATTTTTTTTGTGTGTTTTACTATTTTGATTTAGTATATTTCAAGTAGATCTTTTTAGTTGAATTATAATATATTTAGTTTTTTTTTAATCAAATGGGGGATGGTGTGTGCATGATAAAGAGTGGCTAAGATTAAATCTCAAAAATTGATCTGACGGCCTAAAATTGATCCAAAAATTAAATCCTAACCGCCTATGAAAACTGTTAACATGTTAGTGGTGTGAGTGTTTGTTTTACATATGAAGAAAAATTTGAATTGTAGGGTGTTCTTTCCTTTTTATACCGTCATCTGTTGATGATGAGTATGAGATTACTAAGACAATTTATAAATGGAGAGAAGTTGTTTTTTTTTCTAACTATTATTTTCTCAACTTCCTCTCTTTTTGTGTATTGCCCCGTGCCGTTGGCACGGGCATTGAGTACTAGTTATATTATAATAGATAGATTTCTTATATAAATATAAATTCATTAATACAGAAATTGAAATTAACGGAAAAGAAACGTTAATTCATTTTGAGGTCATTTGCATATTTTTAAATTTTAATTAGTTGAGTTACAGGTTTTAATATTTTGAGGCTTGGGACTATGTTTCTAATGTGTTATAGTTGAATGACAATGTTGAATATTTTTAAATATTTGTCATTAAACACTTTTTACAGTTTATGAATAGCACAATTATTATTATAATTTAATAAACAAATTACAATCAATAAATTGCAATGATTTTCAATATAAGGGTAAAAAAAGTATTTGAATATCTTTTAATTAAAAACGACACGTATTTCTAATAAAAAATTTAATCTTAAAGCGACTAGTTTATTGTTTGCCAAAATCGTGTAAAAAACGCGTTTTTTCATAAGCTTATGAAAAAACGTGTTTTAAAATTACGTTAAAATCCGTCGCCTGCGTCTTCTTAAATTTATTGGGGAAATTGGTGAGTTTCGGCGTGTGTCTTGAGACGACTAGCGATGGGTTTGCTTGGTGGCTTGAGTGCGAGCACATAATCCCTAATTAATCTAACATTTCTCTTTCTCCACCTGACGCGCCACATCATAAACCAAAATTGCAATCGGTTTACACAATCGCACACACAAACATGAATAATTGAATATTAGATAGAGAGAGAAACAGCCGATGATGTTGTCGAGATGTAGAGCTGTCAATTTGGGAATACGAAACGGGACGAAATTATGTTGTCCCACGAAGGGAACAGGACAGGACAAAACGGGACGGGCAGCGGCGGAGCCAGGAATGTCCGGAGGGGGGGGCAAGATTACACGGGGGTTAGGGGGCAGCGCTCCCGAAAAAAAATTTCGGGTCGGACAAGTAAAAAATGGGTCGGATTCATGAAATACAATGTATTTTAATTAAAAATGTAAAGAATTAAGAAAGTTAATAAAAATGATAAAAGTAAATAATTCAAAGAACGATTGAAATAATGTTGAAGTATTTAACGCAAACAATTTATTAAAATATATTACTCGTACAAAAAAAAAATTCAAATTTGCTAATTAAACTTGGGATAATAGGAGAAAGAGAAAAACAAAATTGTTAAGAGAAAGAAATAGAGAGAGAGAGAGAATAGCAAAGATGGAGGACAAATAAAATTAATTGAAAATGTAGGTAGCAGGGCTCGAACATGGATTTGAAAGAAAACACCAAAAGGCTTTAACTTCACCCCTTCTACCGCGGATTTGAAAGAAAACACCAAAAGGCTTTAACTTCACCCCTTCTACCGCTGAACCACACCACTCACTAATGTCAATCTTGAAGTTAATTATATATATACATATATAACAAAAAATATGGGGGGGGGCAAAAAAAAAATTTCCACTGCACTTCCGCCGCTGGGGGGGCGAGTGCTCCCTCCTGCCCCCCTGGCTCCGCCCCTGGGGACGGGACTAAAATACTCCGTCCATGTAACGACCCTAACCATAGGCACTAATTTAGCATCATATTGTGTGCTTTTAATATTATTGTTAATATTATGTGTTTATTTTTATATCCTTGATTTCTTGTATTAGGATAAAATGATAGGAAAATAAAATAATATTCTAGGAAAATATAAAAATAGGAAATAGATAGAGAGTAAGAGGAGGTTAAAATGAGTAAAATAAATAATGGGGATAAAGGATTTTAAATTAAAAATAGGAAGCCTTAAAGGGGGGGCCATACCCTTCCCCCTAATTCACTCATCCTTGTCTTAATTAGTCAAACCCACCACCATACCTCCCATACTTCTCTTACTCTCCCCTTACACCTCTAACCTCCTCCTTCATCATTCTTCATCTTTCTTCTTACACTTCTTCCATGGAAGCTCCATGTGAAGCCTTCCCTTCGCAAGTCATATAGCTAGCTCATTTCTCAACCATTTCCAAATCCAAGAGCATTTTTGAGGTGGGGACAACTAGAGGAACCAATCAAGCTAAGAAGATCAACCTTTCGCTCTAAAAACCTAAGGTGAGTTGTTATGACTTCCCTTCTTATGAATGTTCATAAACTCTTAAAGATTGTTCTTGTTACATTGATGGTTGTTTCATGCTTTGGAAACCTTATAGGAGTTGGATGATTGGTAAATGAAATAGGATGAATCTAATGTTTATGGAAGATGATTTAGAGGGTATGAAATGGGTGAAAGAGTTAGGGATGAATAATTTAAGTTTACATTATTATGGGTTTACTTGGTTTATGATGATCCTTGTAGAGCTAGAAATCCCTTTGGTGTTCATAAGTATAAAGAAGATTTCAAAGGAAAAGAAAAATGGCAAGAGAGGAATTTAGGAAATCTGGGAATTGCTGGAAAAAGCCTTGGGCGGTCGCCCAAGGGAGCATGAGCGGCCGCCCATGCGGCCAGAAACTGGTATGCCTTGGAAATCCTCTTGGGCGGTCGCCCAAGAGGTGCTGTGCGGTCGCCCAAGAGGGCAGAAGCTTAGGGTCACTTTAAAATCCACTTGGGCGGTCGCCCAAGTGGTATGGGCGGTCGCCCAAGACCCCAGGAACTTAATTTTAAATCTGAACTAGAATTAGTTTGGCAATCTTGTTTGGGCACTTATGAATTGTGACTCCCACTTGGTAAATTGAGCTTGAACCTTCATAGAAGCTATGTATTATTGTATAATGACCTTGTAGGATGGATTGATGATACTTCCTTGCCTTACATTGAGTTCATATACATTGTTTATATTATGCATAGTGTGTTGAATAAATGTGCACTATGATATTGATTGGGCATGAGTATATTTTACCATGTGGTTATATTGTTTATCCCCTTTGTGGATTATATTTCAAGTAACTATTATGTGCTTGATATTTGTTAATCAGCTGATGTTGGGGCCCGTGGGGGTATAACATAATACGATCAATTATGGAAGTGTGACCTAATGTGATCGGATTATGTTATATCTGTGACCGTCCCCTCCTGTGGCCACAAGTCGGGGTATAGCATCTGTAGTGAGCCAAAAGCCTTACAGAGTTGCTACTATCTTATTTGGTTCCCTGAAAAATGGGTCTTATAAGATGTGAGTATTGCTTAAGCAGCTCACTTAAGATTGGAGTATTATTATACCCAATGTTGTACGACTATTGTTCAGACGGGAAAAGGTAAACCAAGGTAATGGAATGTGTTTACAGCTTTTCCAATGTGTTATGTGCGACCTTCTATGTGTTGCATTTTATTTGGCATATTGCTGCATTCATAATAGCTTGCTGAGATTTATTCTCACCCCTCTCCCTTTAATGTTTTTAGATTCCGAGACAGGCGGACCGGCCAAGTAAGGACGGAAAGGAGTTTGGCTGTGAGCTTTTGGGTATTGTCGGGATACGTTAGGTTGGCGTAGAAAATATATTTTGTTATAATTCCTTTAAGGAGTTTGTAATTATAAACTTTACTTTCTACGTTGGAACCACAATCATTTGTTACTAAAACAGTTTGGTATTTTCAAAGTTAGTCCACTCTTCCTCCGGTGTGGAGAGTAGTGGAGTTGTTTTGAAATGATTATATTAATATAGCTATGTTTGAAAGTATATCCAAGTTTAAAAGTTTAGTAAATTTGGGTTAGTTTGGGGACGCTCCAACTCGGGACACGTGTAGGTTCCGGATCGGGGTCCTCACAGTTGGTATCAGAGCTCGGTTAGAGTTCTCGGGTAGAGTCTAGTTGAGTGAGAGTATGTGATAACTGACGTCGAGTGTTTAATGCAGGAGTTTGTTCTAATGGCGGGAAATGATGGCGATCAGGATCGGGCTTTGGGTAATGTTGGTAATCCGAATGCCGAAATGATGGATATGTTTCGAGTGTTTCTTCAGAATATGGCAAATCAGAATCAAGGTAGGGGACAACAACAAGAAGGTAGGCAAGGGCACCATGGTCTAGAGAAGTTTGTGAAGATGTCTCCTCCTAGCTTCAACGGAGATCCGGATCCGGTGAAGGCGGAGAGATGGCTTGAAGCGATGAATAAGATTTTCTTGGCTATGGAGAGTTCGAATGCAGAAAAGGTGAGATGTGCCGTTTTCAAGTTGGAAGGACCCGCGGAGCACTGGTGGCAGGTAGTGAAGGATGGTTGGGACCGGGATTTGACACCGCAGACTTGAGAGAATTTCACACGTAAGTTCCGGTTGTTCTGATGGTGACTAGAGATAAGAAGGAGGTTGAGTTTCTGAAATTGGAGCAAGGGGCAATGTCTATAGCACAGTATTCAGCGAAGTTTACGGAGTTAGCCCGATATTGTCCTCATTTGGTACCGAATGAAGAGAGGCGTATCTACAGGTTTGTGAAAGGCTTAAGGGTGGAGTTCCGGAAGCAGCTTTTGACTCATGACTTCGCCAACTTCCAATCGGCTGTGAACATATGGCGTATCGGATTGAGAATGACATAGAGGAGCATCGTGGTAAAAATGAAGGTGGGAACAGAAATAGATTCCAAAGTCAAGGTTCGGGACAGAACAGAGGGCAGCCAAGGACATTCACTTCGGGAGCAAATCGAGGAGGAAACGTAGCGGCTCCGGCAAATCGTTCGACTCCAGGTCAGTTTGGGACATTGTGTGGATATTGCAAGAAGCAAGGGCATTCGGAGGACAAGTGTTGGAGCAAGCAAGTCCGATGTTTAGAGTGTGGGATGACAGGCCATTTTCGGAGGAAATTGTCCCAAGTGGCAGAATAAGCAAGCTTCGGGTAGTGGTCAAGGGGGACAAGGTAGTGGTGTGAAGAGAGATGTCGACGGGAAACCAAAAGATAGAGTGCAAGGTCGAGTGTTTGCTTTGGGTCGAGGAGAGGTCGATCCCAATGCCGTCATTAGAGGTATAGTCCCTGTCTCAGGAGTTAAGGCCCGCATTCTTATAGATCCCGGGTCTTCCCATTCATTTGTGGCATCTCATTTTGCATTCTCATTGCATATTTTGCCTGAATCTATGCTTTATGTGTTGGAGGTCTCTACTCCTATGGGAGAGTGCCTTGCATCTTCTTTGATATATCGTGGTTGTGATGTGACTATCTGTGGGCATGTATTGCCGGTGGATTTGGTCGAGTTACCAATCTGTGACTTTGATGTGATCCTGGGGATGGATTGGTTGAGTCAGTGTCATGCTTTGGTAGACTGTCGTAGAAAACGAGTCTCATTTGCTATGCCTGATGTGCCCACTTTTATATTTGATGCGGATAAATCTATGTTCGGGTTACATGTTATTTCCGCCTTAAAAGCTAGAAAGATGCTATCTAAGGGGTGTACGGGTTACTTGGCTTATGTGGTAGATTCCAATAAGAAGTCCCCCGAGTTAGCTCATGTCCCGGTTGTGAATGAGTTTAGTGACGTGTTTTCTAGTGAGTACTCTATGCCTCCGGATCGTGAGGTAGAGTTTTGTATTGACTTAGTGCCCGGTACCACCCCTATCTCTAAAGCACCCTATAGAATGGCTCCGGCCGAGTTAAAAGAGTTGAAGGTCCAATTGCAAGAATTGCTAGACCGGGGTTTTATTCGCCCTAGTGTGTCTCCATAGGGAGCACCGGTTCTATTTGTTAGGAAGAAGGATGGTACCTTACGATTATGTATAGATTATCATTTGTTGAACCAAGCCACTATAAAGAATAAGTATCCTCTTCCGCATATAGATGATTTATTTGACCAACTCCAAGGTTCCGTTATCTACTCAAAACTTGATTTGAGAAGCGGATACCATCAGTTGAAGATTAGACCGGATGATATTGCCAAAACAGCTTTCCGAACTAGATATGGTCACTATGAGTTTGTTGTGATGCCTTTTGGGTTGACTAATGCTCCAGCCGTGTTTATGGATATGATGAACCGTGTCTTCAAGCCTTATCTTGATAGCTTCGTGGTGGTATTCATAGATGATATCCTCGTGTATTCTAAGTCCCGGGAAGAGCATGAAAATCATTTGAGGATTGTCTTGTCAGTTCTTCGTGAGAAGCAGTTGTACGCCAAGTTCAGCAAGTGTGAGTTTTGGCTTGAGCAGGTTTCTTTCTTGGGGCATGTTGTGTCGAGTTCGGGGATTTCCGTGGATCCTTCGAAAATTGAAGCCGTGGTTAATTGGAAGCAACCCTCGACTGTGACTGGGGTTCGTAGTTTCCTTGGTTTGGCGGGGTATTACCGAAGGTTTATTGAGGGGTTTTCTCGGATTGCAACTCCATTGACAAGGGTGACTCAGAAAGATGTATCATTCCTATGGGATTCCAAGTGTGAAGAAAGTTTTAATGAATTGAAGAAGAGGTTGACGACGGCTCCTGTTCTTACCCTTCCGGATGGTTGTGAGAATTTTGTGATCTATAGTGATGCCTCGAAGGCGGGTTTAGGTTGTGTTCTAATGCAAAATGGGAAAGTTATTGTGTATGCCTCTAGGAAGTTATCACCGGCGGAACAGAATTATCCTACTCATGATATGGAATTGGCGGCGATCGTGTTTGCGTTACATAAGTGGAAGCATTACCTTTATGGGGCGAAATTTGAGATATTCACCGATCATAAGAGTTTGAAGTACTTATTTACCCAAAAGGAGTTGAACAACCGACAAAGGATATGGCTTGAGTTCTTGAAGGATTTTGATTGTGTAATTTCTTATCATCCGGGGAAGGCCAATGTAGTGGCGGATGCGATTAGCCGAAAGGCGTATATGACAGCTTTGAGTTCCCGAGAATTGAAGAGTGGGGTAATCATTGCGAATGTTCGAGCCGTTCCTACATTGTATGGAGATTTGAAGGAAGCTCAACAAGGTGATCCGGAGTTGAAGAAAATTTTAGATCAAGTACAAGATGGGAAAGCCGGGGAATTTGCGTTGAATAGAGATGGAATTTTAACCTTCCAAGGGAGAATTTGCGTTCCTTCATCACCGAAAATCAAGAGGCGTGTCTTAGAGGATGGCCATAAGTCCAAGTTTGCGATTCATCCGGGTAGTACCAAAATGTATCAAGTCTTGAAGCGTGGTTATTGGTGGAATGGTATGAAGAGGAAAATTGCGGATTATGTATCTAAGTGTTTGACTTGTCAACAGATTAAGGCTGAACATCAGAGACCCGCGGGACTACTTCAACCATTGGATATTCCGGAGTGGAAATGGGAAGGGATCTCGATGGATTTTGTTTCGGGTTTGCCTCTTACCGCGAAGAAGATGGATGCTATTTGGGTTATTGTGGATCGGTTGACGAAGTCGGCTCATTTTCTTCCGGTATCAACCAAGTTTTCGTTAGAGAAGTTAGCCCAGTTATATATGAAGGAGATTGTGAAACTTCACGGGGTTCCGGTTAGTATTATTTTCGACAGAGATCCGAGGTTTACTTCTAGATTTTGGAGAGCATTGCATGAAGCCTTGGGTTCTAAATTGTGTTTCAGTACGGCGTTTCATCCTCAAACCGACGGTCAGTCCGAGAGAACTATTCAGATACTTGAGGATATGTTACGGGCTTGTGTGATGGATTTCCAATTGTCATGGGAGGATCATCTACCTTTAGTGGAGTTTGCCTACAACAACAGTTATCAGTCTAGTATTGAGATGGCTCCGTATGAAGCGTTGTATGATAGGAAGTGTCGATCTCCGATGTGTTGGGACGAGGTTGGTGAAGCGAGACTTTGGGGCCCGGATTTGGTTAGAGATTCAACGGAGAAGATCAAGGTGATTCGGGATAGATTGAAGACGGCTCAGAGTAGACAGAAAAGCTACGCCGACAATAGAAGATGGGATTTATCTTTTCATGTTGGTGACTTTGTGTTCTTGAAGGTCTCTCCGAGGACGGGAATCAAAAGGTTTGGTAATAAGGGTAAATTGGCTCCGAGGTTCGTTGGTCCGTTTGAGATTCTAGAGAAGATTGGGGATTTGGCTTACCGGTTGGCATTACCTCCGTCTTTTTCTTTACTCCATGATGTTTTCCATGTTTCTATGTTGAGGAAGTATTGTCATGATCCTTCTCATATCTTGAGTTCTCCCCCCGATGATGTCCAAGCGGACATGTCTTATGTTGAAGAGCCATTAAGAGTCTTAGAATTCCAAGTTAAGGAGTTGAGAACTAAGAGTATCCCTATAGTGAAGGTCCTTTGGAAGAATCATACCGTTGAGTAAGCAACGTGGGAGCTAGAGTCGGAGATGAGAGCGAAATACCCCTGGTTGTTTGAAAATCCAAGTAAGTCTTTTTAAAATTCGGGACGAATTTTCTTTAAGGGGGAGTGAGTGTAACGACCCTAACCCTAGACACTAATTTAGCATCATATTGTGTGCTTTTAATATTATTGTTAATATTATGTGTTTATTTTTATATCCTTGATTTTTTGTATTAGGATAAAATGATAGGAAAATAAAATAATGTTCTAGGAAAATATAAAAATAGGAAATAGATAGAGAGTAAGAGGAGGTTAAAATGGGTAAAATAAATAATGGTGATAAAGGGTTTTAAATTAAAAATAGGAAGCCTTAAAGGGGGGGCCATACCCTTCCCCCTAATTCACTCATCCTTGTCCCAATTAGTCAAACCCACCACCATACCTCCCATACTTCTCTTACTCTCCCCTTACACCTCTAACCTCCTCCTTCATCATTCTTCATCTTTCTTCTTACACTTCTTCCATGGAAGCTCCATGTGTCTGTGAAGCCTTCCCTTCCCAAGTCATATAGCTAGCTCATTTCTCAACCATTTCCAAATTCAAGAGCATTTTTGAGGTGGGGACAACTAGAGGAACCAATCAAGCTAAGAAGATCAACCTTTCGCTCTAAAAACCTAAGGTGAGTTGTTATGACTTCCCTTCTTATGAATGTTCATAAACTCTTAAAGATTGTTCTTGTTACATTGATGGTTGTTTCATGCTTTGGGAACCTTATAGGAGTTGGATGATTGGTAAATGAAATAGGATGAATCTAATGTTTATGGAAGATGATTTAGAGGGTATGAAATGGGTGAAAGATTTAGGGATGAATAATTTAAATTTACATTATTATGGGTTTACTTGGTTTATGATGATCCTTGTAGAGCTAGAAATCCCTTTGGTGTTCATAAGTATAAAGAAGATTTCAAAGGAAAAGAAAAATGGCAAGAGAGGAATTTAGGAAATGCGGGAATTCTTTGGAAAAGGCCTTGGGCGGTCGCCCGAGGGAGCATGAGCGGCCGCCCGTGCGGCCGAAACTGGTATGCCTTGGAAATCCTCTTGGCGGTCGCCCAAGAGGCTATCTTGATCGCCCAAAGAGAGCGAAGCTTAGGGTCACTTTAAAATCCACTTGGGTGGTCGCCCAAGTGGTATGGGCGGTCGCCCAAGACCCCAGGAACTTAATTTTAAATCTGAACTAGAATTAGTTTGGCAATCTTGTTTGGGCACTTATGAATTGTGACTCCCACTTGGTAAATTGAGCTTGAACCTTCATAGAAGCTATGTATTATTGTATAATGACCTTGTAGGATGGATTGATGATACTTCCTTGTCTTACATTGAGTTCATATACATTGTTTATATTATGCATAGTGTGTTGAATAAATGTGCACTATGATATTGATTGGGCATGAGTATATTTTACCATGTGGTTATATTGTTTATCCCCTTTGTGGATTATATTTCAAGTAACTATTATGTGCTTGATATTTGTTAATCAGCTGATGTTGGGGGTATAACATAATAGGATCAATTATGGAAGTGTGACCTAATGTGATCGGATTATGTTATATCTGTGACCGTCCCCTCCTGTGGCCACAGGTCGGGGTATAGCATCTGTAGTGAGCCAAAAGCCTTACAGAGTTGCTACTATCTTATTTGGTTCCCTGAAAAACGGGTCTTATAAGATGTGAGTATTGCTTAAGCAGCTCACTTAAGATTGGAGTATTATTATACCCAATATTGTACGACTATTGTTCAGACGGGAAAAGGTAAACCAAGGTAATGGAATGTGTTTACAGCTTTTCCAATGTGTTATGTGCGACCTTCTATGTGTTGCATTTTATTTGGCATATTGCTGCATTCATAATAGCTTGCTGAGATTTATTCTCACCCCTCTCCCTTTAATGTTTTTAGATCCCGAGACAGGCAGACCGGCCAAGTAAGGACGGAAAGGAGTTTGGCTGTGAGCTTTTGGGTATTGTCGGGGTACGTTAGGTTGGCGTAGAAAATATATTTTGCTATAATTCCTTTAAGGAGTTTGTAATTATAAACTTTACTTTCTACGTTGGAACCACAATCTTTTGTAACTAAAACAGTTTGGTATTTTCAAAGTTAGTCCACTCCTCCTCCGGTGTGGAGAGTAGTGGAGTTGTTTTGAAATGATTATATTAATATAGTTATGTTTGAAAGTATATCCAAGTTTAAAAGTTTAGTAAATTTGGGTTATTTTGGGGACGCTCCAACTCGGGACACGTGTAGGTTCTGGGTCGGGGTCCTCACAGTCCCATCCCGTCCCATTTGCGGGACGCGGGATCCCGCGGGACCCATGCGGAACCCGTTGACTAGGAGGGATAAGCGTTGACTAGGCGCCAAGGCCACGACGAAGGCCAAAATGCATTGCACTTACTCATAGTTTATTCTGTGATGGGTACAAAGCAGAAGAGGTCAATTATCTTCACACATGTTACAGTAAATGAACCATGCCACAAAATCATGAATACTTGACTTTCCTGCTTTGCGAGTAGCAGTTTATATATGGATTTACAATACAACCTTATAAGACAAGCAATGGTCAGACTGTTACACGTTTCATAAAGTTAAAGCAGAGTAGAACATCTAAATTTTGCAATTATTCAAGTAAAGGAAAATGTACACTTCTTGCATCACTGGAGTCTTTTGTCTCGACAAAAAACTTTTGTGTTTGTTGAATCAAGCTGCCAAAATAGAATATGAACATGTTTAAACATTAGTGGAATTCATATACAGGCCGAGATATGCGGGACGGGAACGGGACGGGCGGGACCGCACCATGTTGTCCCGCGATGGGAACGGGATGAGACGGGATGGGAGGAAACGGGACGGGACTAAAATACTCCGTCCCATCCCGTCCCAAATCTATTGCGGGACGGGACGTCCCGACGGGATCGTCCCAACTTGACGGCTCTATCGAGATGAGGTACGTTGTTGACGTATGGTAGGATGCTGGTGATGAGGATGTTTCGCTTGCCAGGAATCGGAAGCTTAGGGGCGTTCAGACCGCCGGTATTGTCAGTGTTGCCGGAGCTATCTCCCATATTCTGCCGGCGGTGTAATAGCAGGGACGGAGAGGAGGATGCAGCTGACAATAGTAGGGAAGAAGTGAGAAGGGTTTTAGGGCAAAGTGTAAACTAGGAAGTTAGCGACGAGTGCTAATATAACAACTCAATCTCAATCGCAGCTCTACTAGGCGTCGTCACCCGATGTTTGAGGTCGTTCATGAAGTTGCTAGGTAGGAGGGTATGTGAGTGCCAGCAAGTTGTATGGTGTGTGCCAGCATGTGAAGTAAAGAAACAATGTTGAGTGTATGTGTTTTTGAGTGTCAGTGCATGTGTTTTTGAATGCCAGTGCATGTGTTTTTGAATGCATGTGTTTTTGAATGCCAGTGCATGTGTTTTTGAATGCCAGCAAAAATGATTACCGGTGTTTGGGGTAAAAAAGTGTCAGCGATAGGGTAAAAAAGTGCCAGTGTAAAAGAGTGCCAACACATGTATTAGGGAGTGCCAGTGTAAAAAGCGTCAGTGCCAGTTTAGCAAAGTGCCAGTGTTAGTGTACTGACACTTTGTTAAACTGGCACTGAAACTTTTTACACTTGCACTTTGTTACACATGCACTGGCACTTTGTTTACACTGGCACTTTGTTAAACTGGTACTGACACTTTTTTACACTGGCACTGGCACTTTGTCACACTGACACTTTGTTAAATTGACACTGACACAAATGGGGAAACACAAAACACGTTTTTTCTAAGTGTCAGAAAAAACGCGTTTTTTATAAGACCAACTCTTATTATTTTGAAAAAATAATATAATTTATTTTTTGGTTTTCTCACTCAGATAATAGAGTACTAGTAGTTATTGTATACCTTTATACTCCCTCCGTCCCTAAGTAGTCTGCAAAAAAGATTTTTTTTTTCTTTTCATAGTAATCAACAAAGTCCTAAAATGGAAATAAATTTCACTTGTTATAATAACAACAGTTACCCACTTACTATTAACTATTCCGCTTTCTCTCTCATACCCATCACATTGGAGATGACCATTTTGGGCTGTGGCCCGTGGCCTGCGCCTGTCCAGCCCATGACCCTTTATCCGCTTGGCCCGTTTTGTACACGGGACGGGCTTGGACCAAGGAGGTTCGCACGGACCGGTCTTTGGCCCGCGGATCAGAAGATCCGTTTGGTCCGTGGCCCGTTGCAATGAGGTTCGCACAGACCTGTGTATAAATGTCTAAAATATCCTCAAATATATCCGTTAAAAAATTCGTTTGAGGGGTATTTTCGTTCAATTTACACATAACGGCTTATTTATCATATTTTAATTTTTTGGGACATAATTACCCCTCCCAACAACCATATTTAGGGGTAAATTTGATCCAAAAAAAATTTATAATTAGTACAAATAGAAGAGAATGTCTTACCATTTTTCTCACAAAAAAATTTCAATTCATCATAGAATTCTCTCAAACCCAAACCATCAAATTATTTCCAAGTCGAATATTTGTGATTATATCGTAAGATTAAAAGCCTTTTGGTAATTTTGTTGTTTTAATTATTTAATTGTTTACTCGCTAGTTAAATATTGTGTTTAGTAGTTAATTTTTTTTAATCTTCATAAATTTTGAAAATTCCAAAAAAAAATTACTTTTATTTCGAAATTTACAAAAAAATTATAATTGTTTACTTTTATTGTTAGTAAATTATTGCCAAAATTATTTAATCCTTAAAAAATTTTGAAAATTCAAAAAATATTTTTTTAAGTGTTGCATTTTAAATTTTAATTGCTAGGTAATTTATATTGCTAGTTATCATGGAAAATATAGTTAATGATATATTTGCATATTCCCCCCCCCCCACCACCACAAAATCAAATTCAAAATCAAAATGTACCCATTTTGGCCCGCCACTCAATAGATAATTCCCTTTTGCACCGTAATGATCAAATTATGTATGATCTAATTAATCAATCATCGAACCAAATCAACACCCCTCCATTTCGCGGCTATACTCCGGATTCGACCCGGGATTGGATGAATGAGCCCAACACAAACTATTCATCTAGAACCTATCATCACACATAAGACATAGATGAGGGTGGGGAGGGGGATGACGATGACGATGTACAAGTCACCTGTTGTCTCAGAACCTAACGATTCTTTTTATACCGCTCCCTCCATCCAGTTCGAAGCTTCACCTTTTACCCAAAAGGGTGTCCCGATAAAAGCTTCACCTTTCCTAAAATGATAATAAATGTGGGCCCCATTTGTCAACCCCACTCACTTTTTGCTCTCACATACTTAAATTGTGGGGCCCACTTGTCATATCCACTAACTTTTCTCCCTCACATATTTAAATTGTGTGCCCCACTTGTCATATCAACTGACTTCTTTCCTCTCACAACTCTTCTCCCACTCATCACTTTTTTTAATTTACGTGCTTCACCAAAATGGTGAAGCATCGGGCGAAACGGAGGGAGTATAATATAGCGAGTGCAAGTACGGGTTGATCCCACAGAGACATGGTTTGCTTAGGAGGATATTTGTTTTTATATAGATTTATAGAAATAATATTGGGGAAAATATGAATTGGTTTGAGAAAATACTAAAAACATACACAGATTTATTTAACTTAACTCTTATAAGACGAAGACGTTCTCGTGGTTGGGACTCAACGACTATTTGTTCATCAATTAATCATGCCTTTGAAATACCGATTTTCATCAAAATCAAGGATGGTACATTCAGGCTATGCTACTTCTCACGATCAAGCAAGTAGCATTTGTATTCTTCACTAATTATGCCCTATCTCTCGATGGTCCATAATTAGTAAGAATCCATTATTGCTTAAAAAGTCTACGTACTTTCCATTCAAGGAACATCCCTAGGCCATTAAACTACTCTCGTGATTAATGAACCTGGTTCCTTCATATGGTTCCTTCATATGGTTCCGTTAATGAATCATACAAGTCGGACGTTTCCAAAATGTAAGTCTTTTTATGTTTAATATGAAGAGAATTGCTAAAAAGAAGAGAAGACGACATGATTCTAAAAGTGATGAACAAACGTATTGAGTTTCCAACCCCGGAACTTGGGGGATTACTCATAACCCATAATTAAAAATAAGCAAAAAGAGATAATATAAAGATAATGACAGAGAAAATTATGCTTATAGAGGGACAAGTGCTGAAAGTGAACATTGATAATCTTATTGCTTCAATCTCCAAAAGTAACTCCAAGAACATTGATTGAATCTTTGAGAAACTTATAAATAATAATGATATAGTATTTTGCTATCTATCTATGTGTTTTCAGACAATTTTCGGATCTCTTCTACTAAATACAAGGGTCCTATTTATAGCAATTTTGGCTAAGGGTTGCATCTCTTGGAAAAAGACAGCTTTTGGCTGAACAGGGGGGAGGGGTGCAAGGGAAGTGCTCGGCTGAGCAGGTCTGTCTTCAGAAAGCCACTTTCTGTTCCTTCATGCTCGGCCGAGTCAAGGGAGTGCTCAACCGAGCAGCAGCTCCTTTGACTGGTCTTCTGCAATTTTCATTTCTGATCTCTCTATTTCCAAACCTTTTGCTCTAAGCCCCTTGTACTTCAAAATATGACCTAAAAGCCTGTAAATTTACACAAAATACCAACCAAACGTAAAATCGAAGATATAAAGTAAAATAAGCTTAATTTATACTTAATTGATATTAAATTTAAAGTAAATAATTAGATAAAAATACTATAAATGTCTATAAAATAGTCATTTACCAACTCTCCCACACTTAAACCTTGCTTGTCCCTAAGCAAGTTTGAGATAAAAAATAGAGAAGAAAAAAATAAATGGCCAAAAAGAAAGACAAAAATTAAATAAGTGATTCCCTTTCATATTTGATGTGTTGTTAAAGATTTTGTCTTTTAAGAAAAATTATTTTCAACCTTGAACATACCAAAAGTGTCGAGTTGGGCCAAACGAATAAAGCCCAATCATAGACAACCTTGACACCCACATTCTCAATGAAGCTAGCCCAGCCAGAGCAAGGCCCAAAGCCCATTTCAAGTATCCGTCGACTAAGTCCATGTCCGACCTACCAGGTCCCGACCTAACTTAGTCCGACCTCATGATCCATATAAATACATCATCACTACCAACGGTACAGAGGTAACTGCCATTTTGTTATCTGAATTCATTATTCAATACATTTTGAGCTATATACACCGTTATCTTACTCTCACGCCCGAGCGTCTTCGCCGGAGACACATCCGGCTAGTCGTGGGTTCTGATTTCAGGTCAAGGAGCCAGGTGATTGGTCCTGACACGTGGAGGACTACTGATAAGCACAATTCCTGCAGTATCAGTTTGGTTCCATTGCCGGGAACTGTGCTTAAGCTTGACCTCGAAACTCTTCTCAACCTACAACCATGGTAACCCCAGACGGGCATGTTGAAGATGCTTCTGAAGAATTCAATGAAGTGAACAACAACACCAATACAAACGCTGGAAATCTCAACGTCAATGCTGAAAACATGGATTTGCCTCCTCCCCCACCAAATCGCCCTCACGGTAGAGCAACGCGCTCTACCAGTGTCGTTGATGGCAGAGGATTGCCTGACACAAGGAGAGGGAAAAGGCATATGGATGGACAAGGAGCTCCACCCCCTTCTAAGCGTCCAACTGGACAGGTGAACATTGGAAACAGGGCAGGTCCCTCAATTAATCCCATGAGCAAGAAAGAAATGATGTTGGAGCGAGCCTGCATTCGGCTGATTTGATAGCTATGGAGGAGGCAGAGCAGGCCGACGTGCGCTCAGAAAGAGTGGCTCCCACTCAGGTCTCTGATAGGCAACAGGCCAGGAGTGCTAGGCCAAATGAGGGTGTGGGACAGAATGGCGAAAACAGGATAGTCCAACGAGCTCCCACTATCGTTCATGTGCCAAGTAACGACCTAAGGGCTAGCCTCACCAGAAATAGGGAGCAGGAAGCTCAATCTGATTTGAGGACGCGCTTAACAGCCAATCGAAGCCGACGTGGTTCCCCTGCCAGGACACAAAGATCAGGGTCTCATAGAGACAGGAATGGGCGCAGGTCGCCTATAGGAGGGGAAAGGCGCAGGTCGCCACTTGGAGATAACAGGCGCAGGTCGCCATCCGGGAATGAGAGGCGCAGGTCGCCCCAAAGGAATGATAGGCAAAGATCTCCAGTTAGATTGGAAAGGGCTCCTTCCCACAGAGATAGGAGAAGCAGGCAGGTGACTCCACCCAGGAGCGAAGGTCAGAGGTCAAATGCTGTCCCCCTACTGGAGAAGATAGACCCGACGCTAGGGAGTGGCTCCAATGGAAGAGAAAGTTTGAACAATGGGAGGAGGAGAAGAAAAAGGATACTGGAAAGGTCGAACGAATTGACTTTGCTCTTCGACCTCTATCCAAGGAGATGAGAGATAGTCGACCTCCTCCTAGTTTCAGGTTGCCCCTTCTAGAGAAGTACTCAGGGTCAACTAATGCAAAGAGCCACATACAGCATCTGGAAGCCACCATGTGTTTTGTAGCAAATGAGGACGACAATATGTGCAAAGCCCTCATAAGCACCCTCACAGGAGCAGCGTTGACGTGGTTCAATGGCCTGCCAGCTAGTAGCATCTCCACATGGATGTGTTTGAGGACTAAATTCTTGGATCGCTTCTCGACTGCAGGAGCTCGAAAGATGATAGTCATCGACCTAAATAACTTGGTGCAGTAAAAATGAAAGCTCGATGAGCTACTTCACCAAGTTCAAGGAGATGGTTGATAAGATAGAGGAAGACCCTCACCGATAGGAAGTCATCAATTGCTTCCGAAACGGTATTTCCTCGGCGGACATGGATTATGAACTCACAGTTCAGACGCATCACAACTCGACAGGAGTTGTTCGAAAAGGTGTATAATGTCGCTCTAGCTGAGGAAAGGAAAGAGAAGAAGAATGGTAAGAGCCCCAAGACTGAGGTCGCTGATGACAAGAAGGACTCCAACAAGAATGGAGGAAACAATAAAAATGGCAAGAACAGGACAAGGGCGACAGAGAAGGTGCCCGAGACTTTCACTCCCCTAACGGTGAGTCGAACTGAAATCCTGAATGCAGTCGAGTTGGCTCCACCTGCCCCAATGAACCCAGACAACAAGTTCAGAAGGGACAACAGCAAATACTGTGATTACCACAAGGACACGGGTCATCTCACGGAGGTTTGTCTAGGATTGAAGCGCATTATCCAAAGAATGGTCGAGCAGGGAAGACTCGACGCATATGTGAAGAGGCCTCAAACTGGTGGAGGCGAGCAGCCTGCAGGTGGACAACAGGGGACGAGGCAACCTAGATTGAATCTGGGGGTCATTACGGAGCAAGCAAGTAACACTGCCATCAAGCACAAGATCTTTCAACTCAGTAAAGCCACACATGTGCCTCCAAGGAGAGATGTCAGAGATGAGGTGATCAGCTTTTACCCCCATGAGTTGGCAACCAATATGGCAGCTAAGGAACAAATTCTCGTCATCCCAGGTCTCATAGACGGGTGTACGACGAGCAGACTCTTAGTCGACACGGGGGCCTGTAAGGATATTTTGTTCTACAAGACTTTCAAAGAGATGGGTCTTAATGACGAGCAACTTGAAAGATATGACGGCAGGTTGGAAGGCTTCACCAACCATCGAGTTGATGCTAAAGGCCGGATAGAGCTCGACGTCGACCTAGGCCAGCACCCTTACAGGGTCGTATCAAAGGTACAATTTATTGTGATAGATGTGAACAGTGACTATGCTGCTATCCTTGGTATTCCTGGCCAGGTCGCACTTGGAATGGTGGCATCAATACCTCATCAGCGAGTCAAGTTCCCCACACCTGCTGGGGTAGGCTGCGTACAAGGCACAGCTCGAGCCTACCTGGACCATGTTCTTCGGGAAAGAAAGAAGAGGGAATTAGAAATTGAGACTGCAGATGGTTACTTGAAGCTGTCCCAGTCGGTCACCAAAACTACTCGACTGTCAACAATCACTAATGTGGAGGAGTCGACCTATCGCTCAAATGACGAGGTCATGATTGAGTCAACACGTCACTCTGAAACCACAGAGGTCGATCCAGATGTAGTAATGGTCGACCAAGTCCTCATAGGCAACTTATGCCTCCAGATCGACAATAACTCGGGGGCCACCACCACCACCAGCGAGGTTGCAAATAAGCTGGATGATATGATAGCAGAAGAAGCTCCACACCTGGGGGCCGAGGAGAGACAAAGGGTCAGAGAAATCATCATTGAAACCCCAGCTCGTAGATGGTCGAGTTAGAAGATGTGGATGAGCTAGAGTCGCAATCACTAACCCTTCCTACCCCGACCAAAAAATTCAAATTGGAAAGCAGCTATCTGTTGAGGAGCGAGCAGAAATCATTGAGCTACTCAAGGAGAGTAATGACGTCTTCGCATGGAGAGTAGAAGACATGAGGGGAATCAAGGAAGAAGTCGCCGTTCACAGACTTGAAGTTAACCCGACCATAAAACCTAGACCCCAAAAGTTGAGAAGTTTTGCTCGCGACAAGGAAGAGGCTATAAAAACTGAGGTAAAAAAACTTTTGAGTGCAGGGATAATCAAGGAGGCCACTCATACAACGTGGTTGGCCAACGTGGTCATGGTGAAGAAATCAAATGGCAAATGGCAGATGTGTGTCGACTTCACCACTCTCAACCTTGCTTGCCCTAAGGACAGCTATCCTCTTCCTAGAATCGACAAGCTAGTCGATTCCATTGCTGGTCACTCAACCCTCAGCTTCCTCGACACTTACTCAGGGTACCACCAGATTAAGATGCATGAGGACGACATAGTCAAGACGGCATTTCAAGCGGCTGGAGGCATCTACTGCTACAACATGATGCCATTTGGTTTGAAGAATGCGGGTGCAACCTATCAGAGAATGGTGAACAAAGTCTTTGCTTCTCAAATTGGCCGAAATATGGAGGCTTACGTCGAAGATATGGTCATCAAAACTAAGGACGAACGTCACGTAGTCGACCTAAAAGAAACATTCGTCAATTTGCGAGCAAACGACATGAAGCTCAATCCCAGCAAGTGTGTCTTTGGAGTTGCAGCTGGCAAGTTCCTGGGATTTATGGTATCTCAACGAGGCATAGAGGCTAATCCGGAGAAGATAAAGGCCTTAGTCGACATGAAGGCTCCCACCAGTATCAAAGAAATGCAACGACTTAACGGGAGAGTAGCAGCTCTTGGTCGTTTCATATCTAAGTCAGCAGAGAGGTCTCTCCCCTTCTTCAAGGCGTTGAGGGGGACGAAAATTTTTGAATGGACGACCGAATGTCATTCGTCGTTCCAACAGCTGAAGGATTACCTCGCTACTCCACCTCTCCTGAGTAGCCCGACCACTGGTGAAACCTTATTTGTGTATCTGTCTGTAGGAGACAAGTCGGTTGCAGCAGTCTTGATCAGAGAAGAAGAAGGGCTTCAAAAGCCAGTATACTACATCAGTAAAGCCTTATCAGATGTGGAGAACAGGTACTACAATGCAGAAAAGGTCGCCTACGCTCTAGTTGTAGCTTCAAGGAAGCTACGAGCTTATTTCTTGGCTCACCCGATCGTAGTACTGACTAATGCACCCTTGAGAAAAATATTACACAAGCCGGAGAGTTCAGGTCGATTGCTCAATTGGTCAATTGCCCTTACTGAATTTGACATTGAGTATAGACCTCGAAAGGCGCTGAAGGCTCAAGCTCTAGCAGATTTCTTGGTCGAGCTTACGTTCACCAAGGAAGACAGCGAACAACGAGCTCCGAAAGAGAAAACTAAAGGGAAAGAGCCAGAGTCTCAGGTCGACATCAGTCTACCCGATGATTGTTGGAAGGTCTATTCAGATGGATCAGCGACCAAGAATAGCAGTGAGTGGGATAGTGCTAATTGAGCCGAGAATGCAGGACGGTTTACGAGGAGTCACTAAGGTTCAAATTTGATGCTTCCAATAACCAGGCTGAATACGAAGCCTTGATAGCAGCCATAGAATACGCAAAGTGTTTTGGAGCAACTAAAATCATGGCTTATTGTGATTCCCAACTGATAGTCAACCAGGTCAGAGGCGAGTACGAGGTGCTTAGTTCCACTCTGATCAAATACTGCGACCTAGTGAAGGAGCTAATAAAGGATTTGGAATTCTGGGAGATTCAGAGAATTGGAAGGGAAGACAACGAGCTAGCCGACCTCCTCTCGAAATTAGCCACTTCAGATGAGCCACATGAAGAGCCCATCTCTTTCCTCGAAAATCCGGCTTATGAGAGAATAAAAATTCAGTGTGTAGAGGACACTTCAAGAAACTGGGCTTATGAGAAGTGTTGGATCGAAGAAATGAAGGCGTACATAGAAAGTGGCGAGCTGCCCGATGACGAGAAGAAAGCTCGAGCAATCAAAAAGAAAGCTCCGAGATACGTCATTCAAGGAGGCAACTGCTCGAAGATCCTACACTCGACCATTGCTAAAGTGCATCCACCCTCAAGAGGTCGCCCTATTGATACATGAAGTACACAGTGGGATTTGTGGCGGACACCCGGGGGCCAGAACTCTTGCAGACAAGTTAATCACTTTGGGGTATTACTGGCCACACATGAGAGCTGATACTCATAACTTTGTTCAACAATGTGATCAATGCCAAAGGTTTGCCAACTTACCTCATATGCCTACCACCGAGCGTACTCTGATTGCAACTTGGCCATTTGACATGTGGGGTGTCGACTTGATTGGACCCTTCCCACCCGCCCGGGGAAATTGCAAGTATGTGATCGTTGCCATAAATTACTTCACTAAATGGGTTGAGGCCAAACCATTAGCTCGCATCACAGAGGAGAATGCCATCAACTTCATTCACGATTTCATTTGGTGTCGGTTTGGTTTTCCTCGAGCCATAGTATCAGACAACGGACTTCGCCTCCGTGAGCCTTCAAAGCAGAGATGAATCGGGTAGGGATCAAGCATTGGCAATCTTCTGTCGCCTATCCTCAAGGAAATGGACAAGCTAAAGCAGCGAATAAACTGGTCCTATCTTCACTCAAGACAGGCCTCGTAGGTCGACGCAATTACTGGTTGGACGAACTTCCCCTTGCTCTTTGGGCAGTTCGCACAACCACTCGGGGGCCTACGGGGGAAACCCCATTTGCTCTTACATATGGATCAGAGGCCATGGCACCTGCTGAGCTCAGATTTCCTACTGCTAGAGTGACTTTCTTCAATCAGGAGCAGAATGACATCAACAGATTGATCGACTTGGATCTAGTCGACGAGAAGCGAGATACAGCCTACCTTCGAATGGTCAACTACAAGCAGCAAACTAAAAGTTACCACGACAAGAAGGCCAAGGCAAGATCATTCCAAGTAGGAGACCACGTGTTGAGAAAGATTGAAGCAACGGGAAGGAGAACTCAGCAAAATAAGCTGTCTCCCAACTGGGAAGGTCCTTACATAGTCACTCGAGTCGTCAAGGAAGGAACCTACATGATAGCTCATCCTGGGGGAGAAGAGTTGAAACATCCTTGGCACGCCACTCACCTCATCAGATACTACTTCTAGTTTTCAGCTTCCAAGTTCAAGCTTGTTTTAGTTCTAGTTTTCAGATTAATGTAAGCGTGTTCGTACTTCAATAAGAATCTTTGTTTTGTTCGGCCCGATGTTGTGCAATCGGTTTTAACTAGCTCGACTCCCGCCGCCTTAGTTCGAACAAGCTCGATTCTTAATCGCCTTTGTTCTTTTAACAAGTCCGACTCAATGTCGACTTCGTTCTTATGAGCTCGATTCTTAATCAGCTTTATTCTTTTAACAAGTCCGACTCAACGTCGACTTCGTTCTTATGAGCTCGATTCTTAATCAGCTTTATTCTTTTAACAAGTCCGACTTATAGTCAACTTTGTTTTAATTAGCTCGACTCTTAGTCAGCTTTAGTCTTTTAACAAGTCCGACTCAACGTCGACTTCGTACACATTAGCCCGACTCTTAGTCAGCTTTAGTCTCATAACAAGTCCGATCCAAGGTCGAATTCGTTCTAATGAGCTCTACCCTATGCCATCTCTAAACAGGTTCGACCTTAAATCAACCTCGTTTATGAATTCTTACAAGGCTTAGGTCGACCCTTCCTAATATATCTAGCTCGACGTATATATGCTGAAATTAAAGGCATGAAACATACAAGGATATGAAGTCAGCTAAGATTAAACATGTTTAAGTCTCCCAAAAGCGGGCTGAGACTTGCAAAAGTATGATTACATGTTTCTATGCCTCCCAAAAACTGGGCCAAGGCATTCAAATAAATTTCAAAACAAAAAAGCAAAATACTGTTTGGAACTTGTTCATTACAATTCAACTGAATAATTCAAGAGTCTTGGCCGGCATCAGTTTGGTCGTCAGTAGCAGCTCGACCCTCCCCATCTTCTTGTTGCTGGGGGCCTATGGGTTTACCCGAATCTGAGTAAACTCCGTCGATCGTTCCTCTTCCATAGTGGCGGCGTCCTCAAGCTCTTGTAACCACATCAAAATGCCTCTCGGCAGTCGGGGGAGCTTCCCATTTCTCACATCCATCATCTTCATCTTCCTGAGCAATGAAAGCCAAATCATTTTCAAGGTAGGGAATGAGCGAGTGACCACCACGAGCTGCCATGTCGCATCTTGGGATTCGAGAGAACCAACGAGCTAATTGCTCGATGGTAATCGTGGCTGATGAATCCACCGGTGCTCGACGCGCCATGTGTCTCTTGCGGACCTCCGTAAAAGTCCTCGCGCCTTGGCCACGATGGCATTGTAGTACTCATCTCCCTCCTTAAATTTATCAAGCTGCCAGCCTTCGATAGCATCCTTAGCAAAGAACAACAACGGCGCCTGAAGGTCTTCTTGCCACTTCACCGTGCTCGTAGATGATCCTCATTCAGCTCGACCAAGAAGGTGTCCTTCTCCTTCAGAAGTTTGGAAACTGTTGCCAGCTCCGTCTTGGCCTTCTCAAGCTCTTTCTTCTCAGCATCCTTCTCCGCCTCCACCTCCTTGAGCTTGGACTACGCAGAAAGCCAGGGAGTGCGGGGCCTTAGCACTTCTTCGCGCCCATCTCCATTGGCGTCATACGAGTTATCCAAGTCATTGAATTTCTCTCTAAGCTCAGCCAGCTCTTGGGACTTCTTGGATAAGTCCTTGAGAGCCTGCCTCTCCCTCTCAATGGAGGCCCTCCAAGAGCATTTAACTTGCTCGACCATAGTAAGATTCTGCATCAAAGGAAATCAGAGAAGAGTTAGCTCGGAAATTAAACTGACAGGCTAAAATAATAAGCGACTAGACAAAAAAGGAAAGATGAAGGTATACCTCGCTATGCACCATCCCAGAGCGAGCTGAGAACTCTTCAGGAGAAATCCCCTTATCTGCAAAGTGAGCCAGGAGGTCAACATCAATGGCCCTCCTAACCACTACCTGGCCCAAGCTCATATCAGGATAGCGGCGACTCAAACTATTAACCCCATCGAGAGGAGGCACATCACTCAACCTCCTCATCTTTTCATCAAGGGACTCTTTGCTAAGGGGAGAAGAGGTTGGTGGAGGCAATTGACTCGAAGACACCGATTTTCCCTTCTCAGGTCGAGACCTCTTCCTCGTGCTCAGAGGACGATCGTCATCATCTTCCTTCATGACATCATCATCAATATTGACGACGTTCTGGGGACTAACCACATTTACCCCAGCACCCGAGGTTGTAGCATTGGCATCAGAGATTGGGTCAGAACTCAAGCTGGGTCTAACTGACCTGTTCGACTCATCACCTCCTTCATTGACATTGGCAGAAGGGGTCCCACTCAGCGAGGAATCTTCCAACTCAACCTCTTCCATGGGGATCATCCCAGCCATGTCCTTGGGCAGCAAATTGTTCCTCGCAGCAGCTTCCCTCTCTCTACTCGCCCTAGCATTGACCGCCCCATGGGCTTTCTTAGCTTTCTTCTTATCCGATACTCCCACTATTCGAACCATGGCAGCTTCTTGTTCGGGAGTCAAAACTGCACGACACCAAAGTAACCAAGTGTTAGCTCGGCAATTCAAAATAGTTCTATGTACGAGCTAGATAGTTCAACATACGAGCAAACAATTGGCGAGCTAATTGGTACAATTCCAAGCAGTTCTATGTACGAATTAACTGACTCTATATACGAGCATGCAATTTGATGAATAAATAAATGCAAGTCAAAATAGTTCTATGTACGAGCTAGATAGTTCTACATACGAGCAGGCAAGCGACGAGCTAATGAATAAAGACGAGTAAAACCTTACCACCAATGTGTTCTCCATTATCCTTGCAATAACCAGCTTTCTTCTGGCAAAATTGACAATTCTCCTCTAGTCTACCCAAAGAGTGAGTAACCCAATCAGGGTATACCTGACCCCTCAGTACTGGGACAAGAGGCTCCACTATCCCATCTCCAGGCATCATCCCTGCTTGGATATAGTTGTATTTAGTCGTCCCTAATGACTCCCAGCTGATGGGTCCGTTCTTAACAAAAGCACACAGCTTCCTATACAAAGTTTGATGCCAAGGAGGCTCCCAATAATTCTCCTCACTAATCACGTCAGACTCGCTATTTGGCAAAGGGAATTCCCATCCCAACCTACTCTCTACAAAAACCACGTATGAATTCCAGCTGCTATGCTTATTGGGAAGATTGGCAAACAACTTTGGAGAATTGGGTTTGGAAGGAGTACTAATCCCCCAATCTGCCTTGTCGAGCTTTGGAGCAAAAAATTCCTTGAAAACTCTCATGCAAGGCTCATGGCCTAGAAACCTACATACCATGGCAAAGCACACTAGTACCCTGCAAGTGTTGGCCCCAAGCTGGAGAGGAAGAGCATCCATACACTCTAGGAATTCATTGATGAAGGGATCCAATGGCAACCTCAACCCCGCTTCGAACTGACCATAGAAAAAAGCAACCCTAGTGGCATCAGTGGTGAAGGTGGCACGGTGCTTGGCCATGAAATCCGCCCTAGTAAAGATAGTTACCCTATAATCCGCCCTATTTATCCCACAAAGTCATAGACCGTGGAGTAACGGGACTCCATATTCTTATTCCCTCGCAGAGGCCTAGGAGGTACATATCCTCTCTCATTTTTCCCCGGTACAACAGAGGAGCCAAATGCATCCACTATCCTGGGACTTGATGAAGTTGAAGCTGTAGCTCCACCTTGAGTCGTCATATCTGTACAAACAAAAGAGGAAGCAGGGGAGTCAGTCCTATGATCACATTCAGTCGACCTACCTAAGGGCGACCTAGACTCCCCTGGAAAACCTATTATATTTCTAAGGAAGGAAGGTTTATGGACATCCCTAACATAGAACAAGGTGATATGGTCGAGTAGTTCATGGAACAGATGGAAAGTGACGATATTTGAATCATCGACTACTAGATTTTCAACGTCTCCTACAATGGGTAAACCTATCTCACTGAAATTCAACTCCCACCTAGTCAAGATAGAGGCGCATTCATCCAAGGACATCACTCTCCACTCACTGTTCACGTTCTTATACACCCTACGGTTAACAGTGCAGTACCCATACCAAGCACCAGGTTCACTATGAAAGGTTCTAGCCATGGCGAAAGTGTAAACAGAATCATAAACCCTAGAGCAAATATACAAGGGAAATACCTTAATTGATTGCAGAAAGGGAGTTCGTTGCTGAAGTCGTGATCTTGGATTAAATCCTGCCGCAATTCCGCAATTATCGCCGGAGAAGGAGAGTTTGAAGACGGTAAGAATTCGTTTCAAAAAGGGATTTTTGGTATTTATATTTTCCCAGATTTGGAATGGGAAAAGAAATTCAAAATTAATTTTCCAAAATTAAACGCTGAAGCGGTTTTCGAGAAAGACTACCAAGCGTCAGAATAGTAATCATTGCTGAAAAGCGGCGCTCCTTCATCTCTGACCGTTCATCGCCGACGTCCGGGATCATGCCACGTCATTTTGGTCGACTAAAGTATCAATATGAGTAGCGACCTGCGATTAAAGCAATTCTCATCAAAGATTTCCTTAACTTCCAAGCCGACAAAGTCAACTCGAAAGTTGGGGGCCACTGAACATACCAAAAGTGTCGAGTTGGGCCAAACGAATAAAGCCCAATCACAGACAACCTTGACGCCCACATTCTCAATGAAGCTAGCCTAGCCAGAGCAAGGCCCAAAGCCCATTTCAAGTATCCGTCGACTAAGTCCATGTCCGACCTACCAGGTCCCGACCTAACTTAGTCCGACCTCATGATCCATACTACAATTCGGGTACGAACCATGCTCTACCCATCAGTCAGGTCGACTATTCCTTAAATGGCGACCTCGACCTAATCCACAAGCGTCGACCTAGCAGACGAATGTACGTGAAGTCAAATCTTTCCATAACCGATTCCCTACGAATCAGGAGCCGTTATAGGACACGTTCACATTACTTGTAACTGTCCCTAAAATCTCGGAGCTCATGTAGCACCATCAAAAATA
Source organism: Adenophora triphylla var. japonica (assembly GCA_022495995.1). Classification (NCBI taxonomy): domain Eukaryota; kingdom Viridiplantae; phylum Streptophyta; class Magnoliopsida; order Asterales; family Campanulaceae; genus Adenophora; species Adenophora triphylla. The sequence continues at coordinate 263,739 of JAFEMH010001626.1, read as the reverse complement.
CAACGGTCATCCCCTATAAATACATCATCACTACCAACGGTACAGAGGTAACTGCCATTTTGTTATCTGAATTCATTATTCAATACATTTTGAGCTATATACACCGTTATCTTACTCTCACGCCCGAGCGTCTTCGCCGGAGACACATCCGGCTAGTCGTGGGTTCTGATTTCAGGTCAAGGAGCCAGGTGATTGGTCCTGACACGTGGAGGACTACTGATAAGCACAATTCCTGCAGCATCAAACCTTGATTCATATCATCCAAAATTTTTGAAAATATTTTCTAAATAGATCTTTTTTAAAGTATATTGGAATCTAGATAAAAGAATTATAAATTAGTCTTGCATAAATAAATGCTTTCCTAAGCAAGATTTTTGAAAAAGTAGAAGCTTGGATTTGAAAAAGATTTTTAAGATGAGAAAGATTCGTTTATGCAATTTTAAGGACTTAAAATGATGATTTTCATTTTTAAAAAGACACTTTAAAGATTTTAGCACAACATTTTTGGATCACAATTGATGGAAGTGTTAATGGACGTGGAAAAGAAGGGGTCAAGGCTAGATTTTAAGTAGCATTCTTAAAAGATGATACAAGTTTTTGAAATGCTATTATACCTTGCTTTTTTATTGTCTTACTCTAATAATGATTTATTCATTTTGATTCTCGAGTGAAGATTTTTATTGAAGCAAGGCGTGTTTCATTTTTATGCTTAACTAGCCTTGAAGATGAAATGTAGGTAAAAGGTGATCCAATAAATGGTGCATAAAGAGATTAGTGCCTTTCGAAAATGAAATTCAAAAGACGAAAGTCCCAAAGTGCAAAAGTAATCTTTTCGAAAATAAAGGCAGTATCCAATGCTTCATAATTTTCACAAAACAATGCTTTTTTTAGAGCAATTTCATTTATACTATATTAATTTATAACTAGTTTATCTATCTCCTAATATACCTCTAAATTCAATTTCTAGGAATTGTTTTAAAATTTTTGAAAAAAAATATGAATCAAGGTTTTAGAAACTGATTTTTCAAAGGTAATAAATATAAGTTTTTTAATGCTTAGAACACTTCATCATCATAGGGTTTTTTTTTTTTTTCTTTGAAAGTAAAAACACGCTTCTAGCAATGCATATATAGAAAAGAAAAAGAAAAAAGATCCTCCCCCACACTTAAAACAAACAATGTCCTCAATGTTTTAAAGGACTATAAAAGTATGGTAGGTAAAGAGTAGAGGAGACTTACAGAGACGGTGGTGGTGGCATACGAGAGATTAGATCTTTGAATGTAATTGATAACACTACTCCAATTGGATCCTCACACTACTAAAAACTGACCAATTATTGACGAAAATTATCGACGAATCGCGTCCATCAATATTACCGACGGATATTAAATGGTTACCGGCGAACCAATTCCGTCTTTAAATTGATGTATAAATCCAACCGTGTGTCTCCCTCCTAACCCTAATCGCTTACCCCTTCTCTCTCTCCCCTCCTGTGAAGCCCATCTTCACATTCTCTCTCTACAATCGTCGCTCCGTTATCGCCTCCACACATAACTTCCCTTCAATCTCTCCAAACCCAAACCCAAATCCCTAATCTCCATTCTATAATCCCCAAATCCCAAACCCCTAAATTCCCTCACATTTCCCCCAATTTCAGCAACACCCGCTTTTCAATTTCTCATCTTTTCTCCTCTAATCAACGGGACGGCAGCGATGACGGTGATGATAGTGTGGTGAACTAAGCGCACCAAAGGAAAATGGCATATTCAGCCATAACCGCACTCACTCGCTACACCATTCGGTTAACAATGTCACTGTCAACCCCTTCTTCATTCAATCACCTCACTAGACTACTCATCGTCATTCAACCTCGACAGCAGACCTGCAAAAGAATAGCTTCATCCACACCCACTCCTCCAACTATTGACAAGCTTACCGCACCTTACGGTTCCTGGAAGTCCCCTATTACCGCCGACGTCGTCTCCGGCACCGATAAGCGTCTAGGAGGCACTGCAATCGATTCCCATGGCCGCCTCTTCTGGCTTGAATCCTGTCTAGCAGAGTCAGTGTATGCGTTAAACAGTATATACATGTTTAATTGATATTTGTTTGCCCTTTCCTTTTTCGGGATTGTCTGTTGAAACTAATAAGCTCTTTAGTAAATGCTAATGGTTCTACTGTTGATAAGAATCTACTATTTTAATGTGTTCTTGAACTTTAAAAATCCGTTAGCCTGAGAACCAAAATGCAGATGAAAGAGTATAATGGTTCATAGTTCAACTATTAGGTGTATGCAATAACGTGTAAATCAACAACCTTCAGCCGTAATGGTTTCTCAGAAAATAGACTAGGGACTCTCAGATGAAAGAGTATAATGGTTCATAGTTCTACATCACCAAGTAACTAGTAAGTGTGTATAACTATCACATTTCTTATCTAATGACATGCCTTTAGCTGCCAAATGATTATGGTTATGCTTTCTATGCATATTAATAGAGTTGAATACGTGCACTAGAGGGGTTTTCTTCACCAGGATATAAAGCCCGACAATTTCCTTATGGGCCTGGGCTGCAAAGCTAATCAGGTGATTCATGATTGCTCATTTAATGTTATTCATTGTGGTTCTATCTGTTGCAGGTTCATTTAGTTGTGAAATATCTCTATAAAATTCGACATGCCGCCTTTTCTTTATTTTTAGTTAGTAATTATAATCTGTTTTTATAGAACTAGCTATATTGAAGATGTATATGCTATGCATAGATATGGAAGATGCTTATACTTTGATCTAGAGTCTCTTGGTTACATTCTTATGTTCTTCTTGAGAGGAAGGTGAGCATATAAGATTCCAGCCTCACGTGTTTTTTTTCAAATACTTGGTAATGGTGAGAGTAATGCATTTTTCAAGTCTTTTTATATTTATATATACTTGTCTTTGCCATCAGCCTTCCTGGAAAGGACTTAAAGCTGGGACCAAAAAGCAGAAGTACGACAAGATCAGTGAAAAGAAGATGTTAACTCCAATAGAGGTATAATTCATCAGTATGGATAACAAGTTTTTCCTTCTCACATATATATAGCTGGTGAATTATCTTTTGTTACAAGTCAAACATTAAAATATTGTCCCTTTACTTTACTTTTTTGTTAAAATGCACCAATGTTTTAGTAAATTGTGCTTATCATATAAGATAAACACCATGTTGTGAAAAAGAAACAGTATGAACTCTATGAAAACATGATGACTCATTAATTAAACATTCTCCTTTTGCTTTAAAAAAATAAAAAAACATTATTCTTTTTGCTCAAACCAAAGTGGAAAAGTATGAGTCTTCTTGGGACGGATGGAATATTACATATATTTTATTTTACTTTTGTCCTTGTTTGGGGTTGATGTTTCCAGGACTACAATACTAACTAGTTTCGATTATTTTCCCATTCTATGTTCCTTCAGGGTGCATGTGTTACTAAAATTGCTGGCAAAGGAAAGCTTGAAGATAGCAAAGCAACAAAACAGATTGTCACACTTACATATCTACGGCTGACAAGGTACGTGCATCTTCCTTGGTCATTCTGGACAAACGGTTTTGCATCTTATTAAACGAATTTTCCCTTTCCTTTTTAGGCTGAGGCGTTGTTTGAATTGTCCTGCCCGTTGTTTGAATTGTCCTGCCCAACAGGTTATGGTTTTCCATCTTTTCATGATTTACAAATTTTGCCAATTTTTGGTATTTCAAAACCCTAATGATGTCGATGTATGTATTTTTCTGTTCATGATTTGTCATTTTGATTTACGTTTTCTGCATTGGACCAAAGATAATGTTAGGAAAGGATTGATTTGTATTGTGAATTGATTAGGATAATTGTTATTTATAACAATCCGATTTATGTATATTTGTTTGATCGATCTGTATTGTTGATAGTGGTATTTCAAATGGTGTTTGTATCTATATATGTAGTGTACTTAGGTTTTAGTTGTTCATATTTGTATTCTGGGACTGATCAGTTCTCCAAAATTTAGTGTTTTGTTTGTTTGCTATCTGTTTTGCTCTGCTATCTGTTGATTTTTGTTTAAATTGCCTATGATATAATCATTAGTACTACTTTTGAGTCTCATTCCTGCATCATGTTCCTTCTATAATTCAAGCATCCAATGCTTCCTTAGTATTTCGGAGGAGTTATTGTTGCATTAGTAGACTGATGTGAAATAATTAAATTGCATAGATAACTTAATATTGCATATCTATTACTCCTCACTTCCCCAAAAAAGGGAGTCTTCTTTGAAAAGTGAAACTTTTTGATGTACCTGATTTGCATAATTTTTCTCGTCACTCTAGGATTACATATATTTTCACTGATATATATGTGTGGTAATTGATGGTGGTTATGCTATTAAAATTGTTCGCTGATCTCATTCAGCCATTGGTTATGGAGGTTTACTGTATTTTGCCTGCATTTTTTAAAACTTGAGGATTGTTAAGTTAACAATTGACATTATCTTTTCCTGCCAGAATTTAACTAAATGGGGTGGAGCTTTGCTTGAATTATCTCATTTTGGAGAGATCAATGAATCAAAGAATGATTAGAGGTACTATTTGTTATTTCTTCAAGTATTTTTAATCTTTTTGTCACATGGAAACAATAGAGGACTTGTATATACAATGATTTTTGTGAAGTTGATCTGACTTAAACATCGGCTACTGGTTACTGGAATAAATGATTGTAGATGCTACTTCTAAGCTGGAAAAGTTGATCTGACTTAAACAATAGAGGACTTGTAAGGTGCTTAATGTCACAGATACACTTCGCCGCTCAAGACTGTCATAGGTTTTAACTTTTTAGGCAACCAGTTCATCTTGGTGTCCCTTCATATCACTTGCAGATCCGTTAATTATATGGAATATCCTTTTGAGATATAATAGGCCTCTTTTTCTTTCCTTTTGGAAATGTTAGTCAAAAAGAAGTTGTTGACTCAATAAAGTGTCTGATTAAAGTGCATTTAATTTAATTTATATTAGCACTACAGCCTTCAGCCGTAATGGTTCTTCAACTATTATTACTTACATATTCTTGTTCTTGCCAATATTAGCCCTTCAGTTTCAATACTAGTGTCCTTTTTGACCTGGGAGGCATACTTAGCAAGTTAGAACAATGAATTGACTCCACTATAAATATTAGATAGTTGGATTTCCTGATCTTAGCTTAGCATGCTCTTATCCATAGTAATTGTTTTGAATTTTCTAATTTTGACCGTTCTTCAAATCCAAGGATTTATATCAGTTTTCTGTGCATTATACTTCCTGTATTATTAGTTTTGCATCACTATGCTAATCCCAGAAAAGTAAACTAATTGGGGAGAGGGACTTGGGGGATTAAAAGAGTGAAAAGTAAACTATCAGGTTTTACCCTTCTTCCAAAATAAAGAGTGAAAATTCCTTTATTAGGAATTCCTAAGTGTTCAAAGATGAGGGATGGATCTTATTTTGGATGTTCTTTTGCTTTATTTTGTTGTATTTCTGACTTCTGGATTTTGTATGTATTGAATTGAGTGTTCTTTCTTCTTCAGGTTATCAAATGGCTGTTGAATGTTCTCGCAATGCGTTGCTAGCAAAAGTTATGGATAATAAAATTTAAGTAGTTTTTATGTATTGAATTGAGTGTTCTTTCTTCTTCAGGTTTTCTGTGCATTAAACTTGTTTTTGGTGGATGTTTTATTGAGTTGTATTTGGATGTAGATATTTTTGAATTTGAATGCTAGTATTTTGGTATTTGAATTTGAGCAGGTTGTTGGTAGCTTTTTAAATAATTTAGATTTTTTTTAAAATTCTGAACAATTTACCGACGGAATAATCCGTCGGTAAAAACTGATAATCGATTTACTGCATTAATTACCGACAGACATGTCCGTCGGTAAAGGACAATTTTCGACCATATTTTTGCCTTTACGGACAGACGGTCCGTCGGAATTAGTGACGGAAATATCCGTCGGTATTACCAACGGATTCCGACGGACCAAGTCCATCGGTAATGCTCATTTACCGACGAAAATTGGACTTTGCCGACGAATTTTTTCGTCGGTAATTGCTGTTATTCTAGTAGTGTCAGTCATGTAGTGCTTTAGTCTTTCTGTTGACCTTAATTCACCTTTTACCTTGCTCCAAATAATGATGGCTCCGTATGGATATACTTTACGAACTTGGTACGGACCCGACCATCTCGACTTCAATTTTCCTGGAAAAAGTTTTAACCGGGAATTATAGAGTAGTACCATATCTCCTTCTTTAAACTCCTTTCGCACAATGTGTGCATCGTGCCATTTCTTTGTTCTTTCTTTATATAGTTTGGCACTCTCATACGCTTCGTATCGGAGTTCCTCAAGTTCTTGTAATTGCAGCCTTCATTTCTCACCGACATTTACCAAATCATAATTTAGGGCTTTAATTGCCCAATATGCTTTGTGTTAAAGCTCCACTGGTAAATGACACGACTTCCCATACACCAAACGAAAAGGGGTGGTTCTGATGGGTGTTTTGAAAGCGGTACGATAAGCCCATAAAGCATCGTTCAACTTGATTGACCAATCCTTTCTTGATCTAGCGACGGTCTTTTCCAAGATCCATTTAATTTTCCGGTTTGATACCTTCACTTGTCCGCTTGTTTGAGGATGATAACCGGTGCCCGTTTTATGGTGGACACCATATTTCTTTAAAAGTGCCTCAAATTGGCAGTGTGAGAAGTGTGAACCACCATCGCTTATTACCACCTTCGGTACTCCGAATATTGGTAATATGATGTTTTTGAAGAGTTTCATAACGACTTTTGAGTCGTTCGTTGGAGATGCTATGGCTTCTACCCATTTTGACACATAATCCACTGCTACCAATATGTATTTATTTTTGTAGGATGATGGAAATGGCCCCATGAAGTCTATGCCCCAAACATCAAAGATTTCGACCTCCAAAATATTGTTAAGAGGCATTTCATTCCTTCTTGATATGTTACTGGTTCGTTGGCAACGATCACAAGTAAGAACAAAATTTTGGGAATCCTTGAATAGTGTGGGCTAATAAAAACCTGATTGAAGAACCTTGGCGGCGGTTTTGGCTGTGCTTGCATGCCCGCCATAAGAAGAAGAGTGATAGTGATGAAGAATACCATTCACCTCCTCATTAGGTACACACCGCCTAATGATTCCGTCTGCGCATTGCTTGAAGAGGAGTGGGTCCTCCCAAAAATAATTTTTAACCTCCGAGAAGAACTTCTTCTTTTGTTGATAGCTCATTTCTGGAGGAAGGATTCTACATGCCAAGTAATTCACAATATCCGCAAATCAAGGGGTTTCGACATTGCTTATTGCAAGTAGATGATCGTCTGGAAATGAATCGTCAATGGAAAGATCTTCTTCATTGGAGATTTCCAAATTTTTGGAAGACGGGATAAATGATATGCTACTAAATTTTTTGTCCTTTTCTTGTAACTGATCTCTAAGTCAAATTCTTGGAGAAGAAGGATCCATCTTATGAGGCTTGGTTTAACATCCTTCTTTGCCAATAAGTACCTTATTCCTGCGTGATCCGTGTATGCAATCACTTTTGATCCCACCAGATATGACCGAAATTTGTCGATTGCAAACACTACGGCCAACAATTCTTTTTTTTTTGTGGTGGCATAATTGACTTGTGCTTCATCTAATGTTCGACTAGCATAATATATTGCATGTGTTTTCTTGTCTTTTCACTGTCCTAAAACTGCTCCCACTGCAAAGTCACTTGCATCGCACATTATTTTGAAAGAGAGGTTCCAATCGGGTGGTTGTACGATAGGAGCGGACACCAGTGCTTCCTTTAACCTGCTGAAAGCTTCAAGACAAAGACTATCGAACACAAATGGATTATATTTCATTAGTAGATTAGTTAAAGGTTTAGAATTTTTTAAAAAATCTTTTATAAAAACGCCGGTAAAAATCGGCATGTCCCAAAAAACTTCTTACCCCCTTAACATTTGTGAGCGGAGGTAATTTTTCAATGATTTCAACCTTTGTCCTATCTACTTCTATCCCTTCTTCGGACACCATGTGTCCAATAACAATTCCCTCATTAACCATAAAATGGCATTTTTCCCAATTAAGCACAAGGTTGACTTCTTCGCAACGTTGCAAAACTTTGGACAAATTTTGCAAGCATTCATCAAATGAGCAACCATAAACAGAAAAGTCATCCATAAATACTTACATTATATTTTATATAAAATCCGAAAATGGCCATCATACAACGTTGAAAGGTGGCGGGAGCATTGCAAAATCCAAACGGCATTCTCCTATAAGCGAAAGTACCGTATGGACAAGTAAAAGTTGTTTTTTCTTGGTCACTTGGATGGATAGGTATTTGAAAAAAATCGGAATACCCGTCCAAGTAACAAAAATGAGAGTGCTTCGCCAACCTTTCTAACATTTGATCTATAAAGGGAAGGGGAAAATGATCTTTTCGGGTGACTTTATTTAATTTCCTGTAAAAATGGTAACTTATCGCTAAACGTAGGGAATGAAAAGGTGAAATTTAACCTATCTAAATTAATAAAGAGTCCTAATCTTGAGAACCCTTGCTTGGATGTTAAAATGTTAGAATCAATAAGCAAGGAGCTAGAAAATCCCCAATCTAAAGATCCGTTAGAAAAAAGTCTTATAGATTGGAAGAGAACGTTTCATGATAAAGATGATGATGAGATTAAAGATTATGCAATGTTTCTAGATTCTAACCCCAAGAACTTGGGGGATTACTCATAACCCATAATTAAAAATAAGTACAAAGAGATAATATAAAGATAAGGAGAGAGAAACTTATGCTTATAGAGAGACAAGGGCTCAAAGTGAACTTTGATAATCTTATTGCTTCAATCTCCAAAAGTAACTCCAAGAATAATGATTGAATCTTTGAGAAACTTAGAAATAATAATGATAGGGTATTTTGCTATCTATCTATGTGTTTTTAGACAATTTTTGAATCTCTTCTACTGAATACAAGGGTCCTATTTATAGCCAATTTGGATAAGGGTTGCATCTCTTGTAAAAAGGCAGCTTTTGGCTGAACAGGGGGGTGCTCGGGCGAGGCAAGGGAAGTGCTCGGCCGAGCAGGTCTGTCTTCAGCAAGCCACTTTCTGTTCCTTCATGCTTAGTCGAGTCAAGGGAGTGATCGTCCGAGCAGCAGCTCCTTTGACTGGTCTTCTGCAAATTTTCATTTCTGACCCCTCTATTTCCAAAGCTTTTCCTATAAGCCCTTTGTACTTCAAAATATGACATAAAAGCCTGTAAATTTACACAAAATACCAACCTATCGTAAAATTGAAGATATAAAATAAAATAAGCTTAATTTATACTTAATTGGCATTAAATTTAGAGTAAATATTGACATAAAAATACTATAAATGTCTATAAAATAGCCATTTATCATCACCCACGAAACCCGCACAATTTCAAATACACCTACTATCGATGTTGCCTCGGGTAGTGCACCTAGTGGGGGAAGGGGTAAGGGTAAGGCAAAGGCACAAACTAGAGTGTCCAAATATGCCCATTTATATGATTTAGTAATTATTGACGGTGAAACAAAGGCCAAATGCAAGAGGTGCTCAAAAATTTTTAAACCCAACGGGTGTACATGATACCTCCCATATAAAGAGGCACATGGATAAACATGATAAGGAAGCCGCTAAAGGGATAAATGGTACCGTGCAAACGCAACTAAATATACCATGTGTCACTTACCTAAAAGTGGACGTCGATTTGATAACGATGTTACTAGTGAGTTGTCGATTGCCTCTTTCACTTTCGAATGATGATAGACTCACCCGCTATTCTAGAGGCCTCAACCCGTCATACCAACCAATGAGCCGCCAAACTATTACTAGGCATATAAAGAAGCTCTTACAAATTTGTCAACTTCAACTAGCGAGCGACCTCCAAAAATTCAAGGGTAATGTTTGCTTGACCACCGATGCTTGGAAGGCCACTCCAGGTTCTAGTTCTGAAAACTTTACTTGTATAACCGCTCATTGGATTGATGAGGAGTGGATGTTGCAAAAGAGGGTTCTTTCCTTTAGAACAATGTCCTATCCCCACACGGCTTTGCAATGTACAAGTCACATTAAGGATGTATTGAGTGAGTATGTTATCACTAACAAAATTTTAACAATATCCTTTAATAATGCGACTTACAATACCCTCACCGCCACAATGTTGATCCAAGATCTTAATCCTCCCCTAGATGACACTTTGTTTCATGTTAGGTGTGCATGCCACATTGTTAATCTGTGTGTCCAAGACTTGATCCACTCACTAAAGCCTGTCACCAATAGCATCAACACGCCCTCCCATGTTATCAAAAAATTCGACCCAAGGTTGAAAATTTATGTCGATTTGTGCGCCGCTTATAACATGAAATACAAGAAATCTCAAGTGGCCGAGGATATTAAGTGGAACTCAACATATAAAATGTTGAAGAGAGCTGTCGAATATAGGGCGGTCCTCACGGAATACTTTTCTAGTCATCAAATGGACAACCAAATTAGTGAGTATGATTGGTCGATAGTGTAGACACCCCATTCTGAATCAATAATTCATGATTACACTACTCTTCGTCTCTCTTTTGTGTTTTGATGAAAGCATATTAGTTACGTCATGTTTCGTTAAGTTTCTAATTAACCTCGTTAGTTTTGGACCTAAATGACTAACAGAATAACTGAAGAGGGCAAAATGGTCAAAAGACTAGTTGTCCCGCGCGGAACAGGCGTGTCTCGTGCGAGACAACCCCTCTACAAGATGTGCAGAATCACTTTCATTCTCCGTTTCAACCTCTTTTCTTGATAAAACTTATCCCATCCGGTCATCCAATGATAATTGAGTTTCAGAACCTTCCTAGGGTGGTTTCCCTCTCCACCTTTACCTCTTAAACCCCTATAAATACCTGATGGCTTTCAGTATTTCAGAGGTCCCCGATCCACGATCGAAAACACACAACACACACTATTTGTTGGTTTATTTCCACGAAAGACTCCTTCAAATAACTCACAAATAACTCCTAAATTCGTCCATCAACCACGTTGATTGACGAACGTCAAGATTCAAGTCTAGAATCAAGGCGAAACTCTTCCCGAATCACTTCTCGACCGAGAAGACACCTTAGAACCACGTTCTAAATCAAATACTTTCCAAACGCTAGGTAAACTCCTATACTTTTATTCTTCTTCTCAACCTCTCTATTGGCTTTTAGAGTAGTGTAACCCCATCAAAAGGGTTAGCCTAGAGTCCCTTCAATCGATGAAGGCGATCTCGAAACATACAACCCGACATTCCCAATTAAGAAATTAATTAGGGTTTGCTTGTTCTTCTTTATTATTATATTGTAAAGATTGATAATACTCAATTGGCAAGACCGATCTCCGGATTGGGTGGAATGGGTGCTCCTCGACCTTTCCATTCCATAACTTAACCCCCGAACCCTCAAATCTCCTTAAATCATCAAAAGGTTTTTCTTATTGTTTTCGATAAATAAATAATAAGTGGCGACTCTGTTATTCGAACAAAATCGAACGCTACAGATAGCTACCGAGCTTTTAGATTTACTTAAACCTTGGTGGAGGGCTGTTGGGTTTTACGGGTCCATGCGCAGCGGAATTAAGCATCTAATAACATAAAACCCAAGGAGCCTAGGATCCGTTCTATACAATTAACTTGAAATCCTATGAGATAGAAATAACCATCCTTAAACGCTTTCCGTTCTTGAGCTATTGAACAATGTATTGATGTGATTGTGAATACAAACTTCAAACTCTAGGCCTTGATCGTTGAACGAGTGAAGACCCTCTTTTGATATCCACACCTTCGAATGAACCAAGAACGATTTCTTGATGATTGCTAGATCCTTTAAACCTTGAAAGAGTATTGAGAATTATGTTGTGATTTTCATTTCAGAAATTCGGCTAGAATATTAGGGTTGACAGACCTTCATATATATACTACTTTAGTATGGTATTTGTTTCCTAATCAAATTAGGAAACCAGTCTGTAAACTGCCTTATGGCATGAAGTGTCGCACGACCAGTCGAAACCTATGGCCAAGTTCTGTCGCACGATTTCTTATGTCTGATAAGGAATTTTCTCAATCATTCTTCCTCTGATTTAATTAATTCATTCTTGTTGTGTGTGACCCAATAGGATTATATTATGTTGGCAATGAGCTCGATCATATCGACTCTCATAAGACATAAGCGGACTCTAGCAAGCCATTATGTCTACCCAAATAATATAACGTAAGAGTTCACATTTCCAATGGTGCACTTCCATTTCTCCCTTTGTCTCACGATGTTATATTGAACACAAGTCATGGTCCTCGTTAACTTGTCTTTGTTCAATGCTTTCTCGATTCCGAGTATAATGATAATCCAATCGCATTGGGGTATGGCCATACACTTTCATCATTATTACTCATCGAGGGTCCCAAGCAAAAACATCTCTCTTTCGAGGGACAAATTCCATCTTGACTTATCATCCTTCCCATCATGAATCCGATCATGCCAAAGATAGCCTTTATAAATATCGTGTTAAGATATCGTTTGACTAAAATCAAACATAACTTTCATCATATGTAAGGTCATGATAATCTCAGGTCTAGGGACTAAATGAAGTAACCTTATGAGATTTAATTATGACATTTGACCATGACATAAATCTCATATGGGTCAAGTCCAGTCACTTGTTCTCTAACAAGTACCCATAAATTTAATGTGCATCTCTATGCATATAATCATCATATGATTATCCATTAACATTTATACTAATTATTCTATTAATAATTAGGGACGGAGATTATTACAGACAAATATACAAGACATATAATAATCAAATAATAAACTTTTCATATAATAATAAATAATGTCAACACATAAGTCTATCAATCATAGGCCTAGGGCATAACACCAACAGTTTCCCTCTTGAACTAGGCCCAATCTTCCATGTATCGAATTCCCATGGACCTAACATGACCATCATTCTTAGCTTGTGGGAGAGCCTTAGTTAATGGGTCCGCCACGTTGTCATCAGTGTCTACTCTGCATATATTTACGTCTTCCCTTTCACATATCTCTCGGATAATGTGGAAACGTCGAAGTATGTGTTTGGATCTCTGGTGTGGCCTTGGTTCCTTTGCTTGTGCAATGGCACCATTGTTGTCACAGTAAAGTTCAATAGGATCTTTGATGCTTGGAACGACTTCCAAATCACTAATGAACTTTTTGATCCAAATGGCTTCCTTAGCTGTATCAGATGCCGCTATGTACTCAGCTTCGGTTGTAGAATCAGCGACGGTACTTTGCTTGAAACTTTTTCAACTCACAATGCCTCCATTCAGCGTAAACAAAAAATCCTGTCTGCGATCTGAAATCATCTTTGTCGGTTTAGAAGCTAGCATCTGTGTAGCCTTTTACTACAAGATCTTCTTCCATTCCTCCAAAGACCAAGAATACATCCTTAGTTCTTCGTAAGTACTTGAGGATATTCTTGACTGCTATCCAATGTGGTTCGCCGGGATCCGATTGGTACCTACTCGTCATGCTTAGAGCACACGAGACATCGGGTCTAGTACATAACATAGCATACATGATAGAACCAATTGCCGAAGCATATGGAATACCATTCATTCTCTTTCGCTCATCATTAGTCTTAGGACTTTGAGTCTTGCTAAGAGATACACTATGCAACATTGGCAAGTTTCCTCTTTTAGAATTTTCCATTTGGAATCTTCTAAGAACCTTGTCAATGTAAGTACTTTGACTTAAACCAATCATCCTCTTAGATCTATCTCTATAGATCTTGATACCAAGGATATATACAGCTTCGCCCATATCTTTCATTGAAAAGCACTTTCCCAACTAAGACTTTACAGTCTGTAGTGCAGGAATGTCATTTTCAATGAGTAAGATATCGTCGGCATACAACACTAAAAATAGTGCTACGCTCCCACTAATTTTCTTGTATACACAAGGTTCATCTTCGTTCTTGATAAAGCCAAACTCTTTGATTGCTTCATCAAAACGTAGATTCCAACTCCTAGAAGCTTGCTTCAATCCATAAATGGATTTCTGCAACTTACACACCTTGTTAGAATTTTCTCGGATCGACAAAACCTTCAGGTTGTATCATGTATACATCCTCAAGTAACTTCCCATTTAGGAAAGCTGTCTTGACATCCATTTGCCATATCTCATAGTCATAATATGCGGCTATGGCAATTAAAATTCTAATAGACTTAAGCATAGCTACAGGCGAAAAAGTTTCATCATAGTCGATGCCATGAATCTGCCTATATCCCTTAGCTACGAGCCTAGCCTTATAGGTGTGCACCTTCCCATCCATCCATGTCGGTCTTCTTCTTGAAGACCCATTTGCACCCTATGGTTTTTACACCTTCGGGTGGATCAATCAAGTTCCAAACTTGATTATCAGCCATGGATTGTAATTCGGACTTCATGGCCTCTTGTCATTTTTTTGAATCAGGAGCGGACATCGCGTCTTGATAGCAAGTAGGTTCATCGTTTTTGATTAACTCCACTTCATCACTTTCCGTAACGAGAAATCCATATCTCTCGGGTTCGGATCGTGACCTACCACTTCGGCGAAGGACTTGTGCATCTTGAACCGGTTCCACAATTCCTTGTGAACTTGGTTCAGTTTCTACCATTGGTTCAATGTTGTTTTCGGGTTCTCGAATTTCTTCGAGATCTATTTTACTCCCACTGGTTCCTTTGCGAAGAAACTCCTTTTCTAAGAAAGTACCATTTCGAGCAACAAACACTTTGTTCTCGTTTCGGTTGTAGAAATAGTATCCTTTGGTTTCCTTAGGATAACCCACGAAAACACATTTATCAGACTTGGGTACTAGCTTGTCAGAAGTTAACTTCTTGACATATGCATCGCAACCCCAAATCTTCATGAAAGACAAACTAGGTTTTCTTACATGCCACATCTCATATAGGGTGTTTTGAACCGATTTGGTAGGAACTCTGTTTATAGTAAAAGCAGCAGTTTTTAGTGCATGTCCCCAAAAGGATAAAGGAAGCTCAACTTGACTCATCATAGAACGAACCATGTCCAACAAGGTTCTATTCTTCCTTTCAGATACACCATTCCATTGTGGTGTTATGGGTGGAGAGAGTTCTGAAACGATTCCACAACTCTTAAGATGACTGTCAAATTCTTGGCTCAAATATTCACCACATCGATCGAATCGAAGTACTTTAATAGTTTTGCCAAGTTGATTTTGCACCTCATTTTGAAATATTCGAAATATCTCAAACGATTCACTTTTATGTTTCATTGGATAAACATATCCAAATCTACTATAATCATCAGTGAATGTTATGAAGTACCGAAATCCTCCCCTAGCATCGCTACTCATAGGTCCACACACATCGATATGTATGAGGCCTAATAAGTCGCCCGCCCTTTCACCAGTTTTGGTAAATGGGTCCTTAGTCATCTTGCCAAGTAAACAAGACTCGCATGTCTCATATGATTCATAATCATGTGAGTCTAAAAATCCATCTTTGTGGAGTTTAGAAATGCGTTTCTCATTTATATGGCCAAGACGACAATGCCATAAGTAAGTGTGGTTTACATCATTGGGTTTAGATCTCTTGTTAATGTTATAGACATCATTATTACGATTTTCAACATCAAGGATATAAAGGCCATTGAATGAAATAGCAGTACAATAATGCATATCACTCTTGTAAATAGAAAACTTCTTATCACATATAAGAAAAATTAATGCCTTCATTATCCAAACATGAAATCGAAATAATATTCCTACTTAAAGCTGGAACGTAATAACAATTGTTCAAAACAAGTATTAGTCCACTAGGTAAAGTAACTTCATAAGTTCCTACGGCTAATGCATCAACTCTTGCTCCATTCCCCACACGTAGGTCCACTTCACCTTCCTTAAGCATCCTTCTGTTCTTTAAACCCTGCACATTTAAACAAATGTGAGTTCCACATCCAGTATCCAATACCCAAGAACTAGAAGTAGATAGGAATATATCTACAATAAAGATACCTGAAGTCGAAGCAACTCCTTTGCTCTTCTTCAGTGCTTCCTTGTATTTTGAGCAGTTTCTCCTTCAATGTCCAATCTCATTGCAATGGAAGCAGACTGCGTCCTCTTGGGACTTGGGCTTAGCCTCTTTGGGTTTGGCACCCTCTTTGGGTTTGGCAACATTTGCCTTAGGATTAGCAACTTTTGCCTTTCCTTTACCCTTGAAACCCTTACCCTTGTTAACTATCAACACTTGTTCGGCATTCCTTTTGACAATATTGGTTTTCGCAGTGTTCAACATTTGAACTAACTCGGAAAGGTTCTTATTCATGCCCCCCATGTTATAGTTCATTATGAAATTACTAAAACCTTCGGACAATGAATTCAATATCATGTCAGTAGCCAACTCTTGGCTAATTGGAAAACCGAGCCTTTCAAGATGCTCGATGTGGCCCTTCATCTTCAAAGCATGAGGACCAACAGCTTGTCGTTCACTCATCTTGCATGAGGTCAGGGCCTTAACTGTGTTATACCTTTCTTGCCTTGCTTGAACTTGGAACATTTCCATTAGTCGATTGTTTAGGTCAACTGTCCCCAAGTGCTCAAGATCCTTCTGAAGGCTCTTGCACATGGCAGAGAGCATGAGGCAACCAACATCAGTAGAATCACGCTTGTGCTTCAGATATTGATCCCTCACTGCCCTAGTAGCATTGACAGCATGTTCAGGTGGAATAGGTTCCTTGAGAACGTACAATTTCTCCTCTTGCCTGAGAACGATTCTCACGCTACGGATCCAATCCATATAGTTTATACCATTCTCCTCCAACTTTTCCTTCTCAAGGACAGATCGCAGTGACAAATGATGATTATTGTTTGATGCCATTTATTCTACAAAAAGATATGCATAAAATATGAACACATATAAGCAAACATATTATATGAGAAGTATAATGCATTTACATAAAATACTCCCACTAAATTATACACCTTTCAATGCAAATAAGCATAATATACATTTAATGGGCTAAGATCTAACTTTAATTTAATTTCAAGTTTGCTATGACAAACCGCTCAAAACTAAATTAATTAGGTAGAAACATCAATCATATCATATATATGACTCTTAGATCTTTTATGAGATTCATTTAAGACATCATATGTCTAAGCATATTTTAATCTCATCTTATGCCTTGGGTCCAAAACCATTTTGATAACCCAATTAAGTTCATTCACTTTAAATGTATAGGAACCACCATTTCCTCATCTTGATCGCAAACGAATAGAATCAAAGCACCTTGCTATGGCAAGCCCACCCAAAACTATCTGAATGGTCTCAAGTGTTTTAATTATGAATTGACATAAAGAACTTAAAAATTAAATGAAGGTTCTTTAAAGTAGATTATAAGCATGTCAGCAAAGATAATCATAATTGTGCATCAGGTAAGTTCCCAGAAAGATAGGTGAGCTACAAGGACTACTTAAGTACCAAATCTCTCCTTCGACAAAACTGTCCTAGACATGCACAATCAGAAATCAGCTCTGATTTGCAACATAATCAACACTTTGAATAAACAATCAATTTCCTTTTTGAATTTTGCGTAAAATGACTTGTTTCTCATAAACAATCAGAAAATCAAAATTTCAATGTTTCAATCTAAACATTCAGGAAATTACAATACAATGTTTCAACTAAACATCTAACAAAATTCTTAACACGTAAGAACACATAATTCATGCATCGCAACAATTAATAAAATCATATTTTAATTAACTAAGCATGCATAAACAATGAATTAATCTAGCATAGCCCTATAAACTTAATTTCCAGAAATTTATAGCATCCAGATTAATACATAAACATATCAGATTGTAAACACATTCACAGATCAGCAGCATTGTTTAACAAACTGATTTTGCCCAGATTGGGCTAGTTTTGTCGCGTGACAGAGGCAAGCTTTGTCGCGTGACACAAGCATGTTTTGTCACGTGACACAGGCCTCCTTTGTCGCGTGACACAAGGTTACCAGATTGCAGATTTCCAGTTTCAATCAATTCTAAATCACAGAGCAATTAAATTATGCAAACAACTTTTAACAGATTTAATTCAATATCGATAGAACATGATTTAGGCATATTGTTTCAAAAACAATCAAACTATCGCATACAAAACATGCAAAAACCATATAAACAATTTATATTAATTTTTCTAAGCATGTTACTTCAAACATAACCATACGAACGGGGCTCTAATACCACTGTTGGGTTTTACGGGTCCATGCGCAGCGGAATTAAGCATCTAATAACATAAAACCCAAGGAGCCTAGGATCCGTTCTATACAATTAACTTGAAATCCTATGAGATAGAAATAACCAACCTTGAACGCTTTCCGTTCTTGAGCTATCGAACAATGTATTAATGTGATTGTGAATACAAACTTCGAACTCTAGGCCTTGATCGTTGAACGAGAGAAGACCCTCTTTTGGTATCCACACCTTCGAATGAAACAAGAACGATTTCTTGATGATTGCTAGATCCTTTAAACCTTGAAAGAGTATTGAGAATTATGTTGTGATTTTCTTTTCAGAAATTCGGCTAGAATATTAGGGTTGACAGACCATCATATATATACTACTTTAGTATGGTATTTGTTTCCTAATCAAATTAGGAAATCAGTCTGTAAACCGCCTTATGGCATGAAGTGTCGCACGACCAGTCGAAGCCTATGGCCAAGTTCTGTCGCGCGATGTCTTATGCCTGATAAGGAATTTTCTCAATCATTCTTCCTCTGGTTTAATTAATTCATTCTTGTTGTGTGTGACCCAATAGGATTATATTATGTTGGCAATGAGCTCGATCATATCGACTCTCATAAGACATAAGTGGACTCTAGCAAGCCATTATGTCTACCCAAATAATATAACGTAAGAGTTCACGTTTCCAATGGTGCACTTCCATTTCTCCCTTTGTCTCAAGATGTTATATTGAACACAAGTCATGGTCCTCGCCAACTTGTCTTTGTTTAATGCTTTCTCGATTTCGAGTATAATGATAATCCAATCGCATTGGGGTATGGCCATGCACTTTCATCATTATTACTCATCGAGGGGCCCAAGCAAAAACATCTCTCTTTCGAGGGACAAATTCCATCTTGACTTATCATCCTTCCTATCATGAATCCGATCATGCCAAAGATAGCCTTTATAAATATCGTGTTAAGATATCGTTTGACTAAAATCAAACATGACTTTCATCATATATAAGGTCATGATAATCTCAGGTCTAGGGACTAAATGAAGTAACCTTATGAGATTTAATTATGACATTTGACCATGACATAAATCTCATATGGGTCAAGTCCAGTCACTTGTTCTCTAACAAGTACCCATAAATTTAATGTGTATCTCTATGCATATAATCATCATATGATTATCCATTAACATTTATACTAATTATTCTCTTAATAATTAGGGACAGAGATTATTACAGACAAATATGCAAGACATATAATAATCAAATAATAAACTTTTTATTAATAATAAATAATGTCAACACATAAGTCTATCAATCATAGGCCTAGGGCATAACACCAACAAGGGCAACCAAGATTTTTTCGGGAAGTTATTATCCCACCTCCCATCTTTTGTGCCGTGAAATAAATGTCCAAAATGAAGTTATTATGCAATTTAGATCACATGCCTTGTTTGGAGTTGCCGTTATGCAAATGGAAAGTAAATTCACAAAATATTATGAACATTTTTTCGTAGTTTCCCAATTAGCGACCATAATGGATCCTAGGATTAAGTTCTTCTCATTAGGTGGCTTGTTTGACGAATTTTATGAGAACAAGAGGCCCGACCTTAACCCAGATGCCGTAAACACTTTGTCCAAGAGCAAACTTAGGGAAATTCACACAATCCTATATCGTTTGTTCGACCACTATTGTAGAACACTAAAGGGACCAAACACAACATTCGAAAGAAAAGAGAATGCAACAACAAAAATGTTAAAAAAAAGGATGAGATTTCATGACAAAAGGAAAAACTTCATCCTCATCTGGTTCTCAAAGTGGTGTAGATGAATTACACCAATACCTTGAAAGCCCATATTATCCCTTAAATGGTGCAAGTTTTGAAATTTGAATGTCTTACAATGGTGGAAATCACATGCTAATATTTATCCTATTCTTTCGGTGATGGCACGTGATCTACTTACCCCTCCGGTGTCCACGATAGCATCAGAGGCTGCTTTTAGTGTTGCAGGAAGAGTGGTGACGTCAAAGCGAAATCAACTCAAACTCGCTCTTATCGAGAGATTAATTTGTCTTGCGAATTTGGATGACGCGGATTTGAGAAAACAAGGCACATTCCGGGATCTTGAAGATGATGATTATGAAAGCCTTGAAGAAGATAATCTCAACGAGGAGTTTTTGCGAGAAGGATGCTAGAAGAAGAAGAAGAAGAATTCAACAAATTCAAAGACTTTGAAGCAATAACAATATTGAAGACCTAAAGCTTTTTGAAGACTTTGAAGATTTGAAGACCATAATTAGTTTGAAGATTTGAAGACTCATTTATTTTCAAGACTTTGTTAAATTTGAAGACTTTGTTAAATTTGAAGATCATAATTACTTTGAAGATTTGAAGACTCATTCGAAGATTTGAAGACTCATTTGAACATTTGAAGACTTTTTATTTTAAAACTATGTAATTTAAAATTGTATCATTTGAAGACAATGAAAATTTCTCCCAAAAAATTATGAAATAAATATTTATAGAGTTTCTATTATTAAATTGATTACATTATTATCTCATTTTCTTTTATATACTTTCATTTGTTTAGTTTTTTTTTTTTTTTAATCTTTTTTTATATACCTATTTGTAAAAAATATCAGTAATAAAAAAAGTCTAAAATATTATTTCCTAGTCAATAAAAAATTAATAAAAAAATAAAAATAAATAAAGGATAGTCCGTCCCTCTTTTCTTTTATATACTTTAAATTGTTTAGTTTTTTTTCTATCATTTTTTATACTCCCTCCGTCCCGCCTGAAGCTTCACCTTTTACCCAAATGGGTGTTCCGGTAGAAGCTTCACCATTCCTAAAATGGAAAAGGTTTATTAATATTCTATTATACTTACCACACTTCTTATACTCACATTCATAAATTATGAGTCTCACTTGTTATACCCACTAACTTTTCTCCCTCACACATTTAAATTATGGGTTTCACTTGTCTTACCCACTCTCTTATTCTCTCTCACAACTATTTTTCACTCAATACTTTTCTTAAATTTTGTGCCAACATCAAAATGGTGAAGCTTGGGCTGGGACGGAGGGAGTATACATTTTTGAAAAAAATATCAGTAATAAAAAAGTCTAAAATATTATTTCCTAGTCAATAAAAATTAATAAATAAATAAAATAAATAAAGGATAGTCCGTACCTCTTTTCTTTTATATACTTTAAATTATTTAGTTTTTTTCTATCTTTTTTTATATACCTTTTTGAAAAGAATATAACTAATAAAAATGTCTAAAATATTATTTTTAGTCAATAAAAAATTAATAAAAAATAAAAATAAATAAAGGATAGTCCGTCCCTCTTTTCTTTTATATACTTTAAATTATTTAATTTTTTTTATCTTTTTTTATATACCTTTTTGAAAAAAAATATCAGTAATAAAAAAATCTAAAATATTATTTTCTATTCAATAAAAAACTAATAAAAAAAAAAATAAATAACGGATAGTCCGTCCCTCTTTTATTTCATATACTTTCATTTGTTTAGTCTTGTTTTTTTTTATCTTTTTTTATATACCTATTTGTAAAAATTATCAGTAATAAAACAGTCTAATATATTATTTTCTAGCCAATAAAAAATTTAAAAAATAAAATAAAAATAAAGGGTAGTCCGTCCCTCTTTTCTTTTATATACTTTCATTTGTTTAGTTTTTTTTCTATCTTTTTTTATATATAAAATAACTAATTTTCTTATGTCAAAGTGATTTTATATTTTTTAAAACAACTTATTAAATAATAAATTAATCTTTATTTTTTCCATATTTTTTTTTGACTTTTTTTTAATAGGAAAACCCTTTCGGCCAGTGGATCTTCAGATCCGGACCAAACGGGCTGGCTTGGACATGGATAATGAGACGAGCCGGGCCGAATTTAAGCTCGTTTCATCAGAGGGGCTGACGGGCTTTGTGAGCACCCCAACCCGGGACCTAAAGCGTATCCCGAGCTTGAGGAGCCCAACTAGGAAATCTCCTCTCTAAATTTTAAAAACTTTTATTTTCCTTTTAAAAGAAAAACCATTTTCAAATACCAATTAAACCAATTAATAATATCACCATTCCACAACTTCCATAAACCATAAATGATTTCTTACATCGAAACTCATACTTAACTTTGTTTTACAAAAGAGTTCATACACATCTTCTCAAAAGAGTTTTACTAAATAAATACACCCAGACAACCAATTTATACACTTAACCTGACAAGTCCCCAAAAGCAAAAGTCCACAATTTAACCCCGGCCTCACTGGTTCCAGTCACCTGTCTCAGCACAATCTAAAACAGTAAAAGGGAAGGGGTGAGAATAAATCTCAATGAGCTATTATGAATGCAAAGCAAGATGCCAAACAAGATGCAACACATAGCATGGTAGCACATAACACATTATAAAAGCGGTAAACACCTTACGTTACCTCATTTTACCTTTTCCCGTCTGAACAATAAGTCGTACAACGTGGGAGTAAAACTCCACTCTTTGGTGAATTGCCTCCAGCACATTCACCTCTTATAGGACTCATACTCAGAGATCCATATAAGAAAAGATACCTATAATAGAGTATCCAACAATAATATCGCTAATCGTAAAGCTTTAGGCTTAATACGAAGCATCCCCCCGTACACCAATTGCAGCAGTGCAAAGCCTTTTGGGTCAATACAGTCGTTAGCACACCCACTCTGTGGCCACAGAGGGGACGGTCCCAGGTATGATGAACCTTCAATCACTTATAGAACAAATCCATAATTGATTGAATTTCATTATACCCCCGAATATCAACATGTTCAAGCACAATATAGATACTTGAAACATAATCCACAAAAGGGATAATCATGTAACAACATGGTAATGTATACTCATGAAATCAATACCATAGTGCAACAACCATTTAGTACACTATGCATCATAATATAACAACATGGTAATGTATACTCATGCTAATCAATACCATCAATGAATATAAATTCAAGAAAGGTAACCATATAACCAAATAATCCACACTTGGGATGCAATGTAACAACAAGTCAAATATTCCACACTTGGGATGCAATGTAACAACAAGTCAAATATTCCACACTTGGAATGCACATAACAGTATGTCTAATAGTCCATACTTAGAATATTATGATAACCATATAATCAATAATTCCACAACTTGGAATAACAATGCCACAAGGTGATACATACCCATTACTAACTAGCTCAATAGTGAACCTATAGCTTCTATACTATTGCAACTACTCACCAAAGATATGGAGTAAGTAAGGCCACTATGTATCATAAACCATTCCTACATTTTCATTATACAACCTCGAATAACCTTAATAAAAGTTCAAGATCTATTTCCCAAGTTGGAACTATTGTGGTGAAGTACTAATCAAACTTAACAATTGTTTCCTGACAATGATCCATATTACAAGGTCCCGATAGAGATTCAAGTTAAGTTATTAAGTTGTAGTCACAATGCTTAAGTAGCCCAAGTTCTACTTTAATCTAAGTTGAGAAGGGTTGATTAATATCCGAAAGTGATTAGGTTCCATTAATTTATAGTGGTTAGGATTCTCAATCCATCCTACAAGATCATTATATAATAAGACAAGGCCTCTATGAAGGTTCAAGCTCAATTTACTAAGTGGGAGTCACAATCTATAAGGGACCAAACCAGGTTGCTACACAAATTCTGGTTCAGATTCAAAGTTCAGTTTCCTGGGGTCTTGGGCGACCGCCCATACCTCTTGGGCGACCGCCAAGAGGGTTTTTCAAGCAATATAGTTTACGGACACATGGGCGGCCGCTCATGCCCCTTTGGGCGACCGCCCAAGTGCTGGCCGAAATTCCTAAGTTTCCCTTTTTGTCTCTTACCATTTTTTCTTTCCTTTACCATACTTCTTATACTCATGAACACCAAGAAATTTCTAATTCAACAAGGTTATCATAAAATCATATAAACCCAAAATAAGTGATTCTAAATTATTTATCATTATAACCTTCACCCATTTCAAATCCTCTAGGTTATCTTCCAAGATCACAAACTTCATTCTATTCCATTTACTACCCATTCAACTCCTATAAAATTCCCAAAGCATGAACCCAACATCAAAGAACAAGGAGAACATTAAGGAGAGTATGAACAAGTAAGAGAAGGGAAATCATAACAACTCACTTAGCAATTATGAAGTGGAATAAGAATCTTCTTAGCTCAATGTGTTCCTCTTGACTCCACGAATCCAAAAGTACACCTGGATCTTCAAATGGAGGAGGCTTGGATTTAATAGAATTTTTGGAAGGATTATTTAGGAAGGCTTCCATGGAAATTAGAAGAAGGAAGAAGAAGAAGAAGATGAAGATGAAATGATGGGGAGGATGGAGAAGTATGGGAGGTGAGGCTTCTTTTGACTAAAGAGGGGGGGGGGACAAGGTGAGGGATTTAAGGGGAAGGAATGGCCCCCCACCAATACCCTCCTTCTTACTCTCTTTTTCTATTTCTATTCTTTACTTTTCCCCTACACAAAATATCTACCCACATTTTATTTATTTTATCCATTTCCAATATTATAATTCTCCCCAGAATATTATTTTATTTTCCAATTATTTCATTTTAATATTAAGAAATCAAAGATATAAAATAAACACATAATATTAAAAATAATATTAAAAGCACATATTATGATACTAAAATAGGTGCCTAGGTTTAGGGTCGTTACATTCACTCCTTCTTAAAGAAAATTCGTCCCGAATTTTAAACTTGATTACCTTAATGATCCATAACAAGGGGTACCTTCCCAAACATTTCAATTTACCACTTTCAACTAGTTTCCTCAAGTCATGATTCTTATGTACATTATCAACACCCTAGAATTTAATCCCGGAATTGAAATCCTAATAACTCTCAACGTTTTCCCCACATAATTCAAATTTGTCTAAACATCCTTAATTGCAGAATTCCACACGTACGAAGGATCATAAATAAATTTTCTCATACCAATCTTTAGATAATACCCATTCAATGCTAGACTAAACTGCTATTATACTAAACTCCCTTAAGATTAATAGAACTTCTCCAGTTGAAAAGAAATTCAACACACAATCTATTTTTCAAAATTCTGGATAATCTCCTCATCTTGTGACTATCCTCTAATTCCATTAAATTCTGAATCACCGTTGGACTTCCTTTAAAGTCTCCACATTCTATGGGCCTATCCTGACTAATTGCAACAATGTCTCGCCTTAATACTCAAAGGATACGCTTGACGACACATAAGCCTTTCGGCAAATCGCATTCGAAATCACAATAACTTTTCCGGATAATATAAAATGACGCAATTAAAATCTTTTAATAGTTCCAACCATCTCTTAGGCTTATAGATCTCTCCCCCTCGAATAACTAAATTCTCCAAACTCATAGGATCGGTCACAATTCTCAAAAGGAAACTTCAAAAAGATAAGATTCTTACTTAGATAACGCAACACAATTGTAGTCACTCTTAAGTAAGGAATAAGAAAATTTCCGCTTTATCTAAGTTAACTTCCTCAAAGCATACGCTATCACTTTCACATTTCTCATAATTTTACAACCAATTCTTCCTCTAATACGCACTTAAAACTCACAAAGTTCTCACATTCACTAGGTAAGGTAAGGATCGGATCTATAGTTAATCTTTTCTCCATTTCTACCAATATTATTCACTCTTATTACATCTTACACCATTGACGTCTTTCCGAGTTATCTAAACCAACGATTTTATAATTCTCGAGAATTCCTTGAAAATTCCTTTTGTAGCACTTTGCCAACCTCAAAGATTACGGACACAATTCTCGTAAGATCCATGGTAACTTCCAAGCTTAAAACTATAGAACCCCAAATTTTGAAAACTTCTCGAGCCAACTCACACTAGCTAAACTTTGCATACAAGTACTTCTCACCAAGGATTATTAACCCTATCCTTCAATGATTTTCATGATCCTCTCGGAACTTTAATTAACAAAGAGACCCTCAATTCTAATTACCATAAAGCCATCAAAATAAGGCTTAAAAATTCTGCTTATCATACTTAGAATCAACACATACGATACCTTGATGAAAATACAATTACCATCTACTCACAACTAGCACGAAAATTTTCCGGAAAGACTTCTTATGCAAGTCTAACACCAACCAAATACCTTTTACACTTTTTAACCAACATTTTTCTGGCTTAAACGCATATATAACAAGAATACCATATAAAGGTTTATCTATATCAAATACCAATATAATCAAATTGGGTATAGAAAAGAAGACTCATTTCTTATGATAGTCTACCAACATAACAACTACTTAACCCTCCAGGTCAAGTATATCTCCTATTTACAAATTGGTAATCATACCAAATCAACTGGCAATACATACTCAGTCATGACCACATCACTATCGTGGTAAATCAAGGGAGGTTCGAGGTATCCTCTCATAAGAGCAGAATCCTCTAACAATAAAACAACATCTCAAACAATGTATGTCACATATAAGCAAAATGTGATGCCAAACATAAATGATATGCAACAGGATCTATAAAATATGACCCCTAATTCTGAGACAGGGAAATATACCTCTAGTAACCTCTGAGGAAGCTATCTCTCCTAGGTTCGAAACATGTACTCGACCATAGACCTTCTCTTTCGGTTCTCCTTCGCTATCTCTTTTGGTACCACCTCTTTGACGTCCACCCGGCTGACCGCTGCTTGAAACTCGTCCCTGAAGAAACTTTGGACAATTCCTCCTAAAGTGTCCCATTTCTCCACACTTAATACATTTACCTTGCTTACTCCAACAATGATCTTCGGTATGCCCAATCTTCTTGCAAAATTTACACTTCATCCCATATTGTTTGGATTTTGGCCTAGATGAAGAAGCTACAACAAACTCTCCTCTCACACTTCCTGAAGTTAAAGTCCTTGGTGTCCTCTGCGATTTTAGATCCTTGTCCTATACACTTTGACTTGTTTCCAATCTCACTTCCGGATCTTCCACTATTTTCCTCAATGTCCTTTTCGACCTTATATGCCCTATCTATGATCGTCGATAATCGATGAAACTATCAATCCATAATTTCTTCCTAAACTCACTCCTCAAACCTGTTACAAACTTCGAACCCTTTTCACTTCATGCGATACCAAATGAGGGCAACACTTAGCTAATTCCTCAAATCGGACCGAATGCCGATTCACCGTCATGTTCCCTTGTTTTAGTCTTAAGAATTCAATCTCCTTCTTATCCCTTGTAACCATGGAAATGAAATAGTCCTCGAAGCTGTTGAGTGAAATTATCCCAAGTCAGGGCGTATGATCCCGCCTCCCAACTTTCCTTCACAATCCGCCACCACCGATCAGTTTGGACCTTCAAGTTTGAAAACGGCATACCTAACTCTCTCTTTGTTGGGACTTCCTATAACCTCGAAAATCCTATTCATTTACGCTAACCATTTTACGCCTTTAACGGATTCGGATCTCCGTAAAAGCTCGGTGGGTTCATCTTCACAAATCTTTCTAATCCATCACTTTGGTATCCCTCAGGTTGATTCGGAACCGATCCTCTATTCTCCATATTATGTACAAACATCCTGAACAATTTCATCATCTCTTCATTCTGATTTCCACCTATACCCATATCTCCTTCATTTTCTAGAACCCTTCGTCGATCATCATTGCTTCCGGCCATTAGAACGAACTCCTGCATTAAACACTCGGCGTTAATTACCACACATTCCCCCTTAGTTTAGACATCTACCCTTGACCTCTAAACTAAGATCTGATACCAACTGTGAGCACCCCAACCCGGGACCTAAAGCGTATCCCGAGCTTGAGGAGCCCAACTAGGAAATCTCCTCTCTAAATTTTAAAAACTTTTATTTTCCTTTTAAAAGAAAAACCATTTTCAAATACCAATTAAACCAATTAATAATATCACCACTCCACAACTTCCATAAACCATAAATGATTTCTTACATCGAAACTCATACTTAACTTTGTTTTACAAAAGAGTTCATACACATCTTCTCAAAAGAGTTTTACTAAATAAATACACCCAGACAACCAATTTATACACTTAACCTGACAAGTCCCCAAAAGCAAAAGTCCACAATTTAACCCCGGCCTCACTGGTTCCAGTCACCTGTCTCAAAGACAATCTAAAACAGTAAAAGGGAAGGGGTGAGAATAAATCTCAATGAGCTATTATGAATGCAGCAAGATGCCAAACAAGATGCAACACATAGCATGGTAGCACATAACACATTATAAAAGCGGTAAACACCTTACGTTACCTCATTTTACCTTTTCCCGTCTGAACAATAAGTCGTACAACGTGGGAGTAAAACTCCACTCTTTGGTGAATTGCCTCCAGCACATTCACCTCTTATAGGACTCATACTCCAGAGATCCATATAAGAAAAGATACCTATAATAGAGTATCCAACAATAATATCGCTAACTGTAAAGCTTTAGGCTTAATACAGAAGCATCCCCCCCGTACACCAATTGCAACAGGTCTGTAAAGCCTTTTGGGTCAATACAGTCGTTAGCACACCCACTCTGTGGCCACGAGGGACGGTCCCAGGTATGATGAACCTTCAATCACTTATAGAACAAATCCATAATTGATTGAATTTCATTATACCCCCGAATATCAACATGTTCAAGCACAATATAGATACTTGAAACATAATCCACAAAAGGGATAATCATGTAACAACATGGTAATGTATACTCATGAAATCAATACCATAGTGCAACAACCATTTAGTACACTATGCATCATAATATAACAACATGGTAATGTATACTCATGCTAATCAATACCATCAATGAATATAAATTCAAGAAAGGTAACCATATAACCAAATAATCCACACTTGGGATGCAATGTAACAACAAGTCAAATATTCCACACTTGGGATGCAATGTAACAACAAGTCAAATATTCCACACTTGGGATGCACATAACAGTATGTCTAATAGTCCATACTTAGAATATTATGATAACCATATAATCAATAATTCCACAACTTGGAATAACAATGCCACAAGGTGATACATACCCATTACTAACTAGCTCAATAGTGAACCTATAGCTTCTATACTATTGCAACTACTCACCAAAGATATGGAGTAAGTAAGGCCACTATGTATCATAAACCATTCCTACATTTTCATTATACAACCTCGAATAACCTTAATAAAAGTTCAAGATCTATTTCCCAAGTTGGAACTATTGTGGTGAAGTACTAATCAAACATAACAATTGTTTCCCGGACAATGATCCATATTACAAGGTCCCGATAGAGATTCAAGTTAAGTTATTAAGTTGTAGTCACAATGCTTAAGTAGCCCAAGTTCTACTTTAATCTAAGTTGAGAAGGGTTGATTAATATCCGAAAGTGATTAGGTTCCATTAATTTATAGTGGTTAGGATTCTCAATCCATCCTACAAGATCATTATATAATAAGACAAGGCCTCTATGAAGGTTCAAGCTCAATTTACTAAGTGGGAGTCACAATCTATAAGGGACCAAACCAGGTTGCTACACAAATTCTGGTTCAGATTCAAAGTTCAGTTTCCTGGGGTCTTGGGCGACCGCCCATACCTCTTGGGCGACCGCCCAAGAGGGTTTTTCAAGCAATATAGTTTCTGGACACATGGGCGGCCGCTCATGCCCCTTTGGGCGACCGCCCAAGTGCCTGGGCCAGAAATTCCTAAGTTTCCCTTTTTGTCTCTTACCATTTTTTCTTTCCTTTACCATACTTCTTATACTCATGAACACCAAGAAATTTCTAATTCAACAAGGTTATCATAAAATCATATAAACCCAAAATAAGTGATTCTAAATTATTTATCATTATAACCTTCACCCATTTCAAATCCTCTAGGTTATCTTCCAAGATCACAAACTTCATTCTATTCCATTTACTACCCATTCAACTCCTATAAAATTCCCAAAGCATGAACCCAACATCAAAGAACAAGGAGAACATTAAGGAGAGTATGAACAAGTAAGAGAAGGGAAATCATAACAACTCACTTAGCAATTATGAAGTGGAATAAGAATCTTCTTAGCTCAATGTGTTCCTCTTGACTCCACGAATCCAAAAGTACACCTGGATCTTCAAATGGAGGAGGCTTGGATTTAATAGAATTTTTGGAAGGATTTATTTAGGAAGGCTTCCATGGAAATTAGAAGAAGGAAGAAGAAGAAGAAGATGAAGATGAAATGATGGGGAGGATGGAGAAGTATGGGAGGTGAGGCTTCTTTTGACTAAAGAGGGGGAGGGGACAAGGTGAGGGATTTAAGGGGAAGGAATGGCCCCCCACCAATACCCTCCTTCTTACTCTCTTTTTCTATTTATATTCTTTACTTTTCCCCTACACAAAATATCTACCCACATTTTATTTATTTTATCCATTTCCAATATTATAATTCTCCCCAGAATATTATTTTATTTTCCAATCATTTCATTTTAATATTAAGAAATCAAAGATATAAAATAAACACATAATATTAAAAATAATATTAAAAGCACATATTATGATACTAAAATAGGTGCCTAGGTTTAGGGTCGTTACAGGCTTAACCCGTCCCGCCCGCGGGTTGGTCCACACGGATTGGACCGGGACGGGCCAGCCCGTTTGGACATCACCACATCACATATAGACTCACAATAAATATTCTTTTACACTTTTCTCATTAATTATTGTGCCAAGTAAAATTGTGTATATTTTTCTGGGACGGAGGAGGGAGTATATTCTTCTCTCTAACAAGGTGACTTCATTGAGGAGCGGATTTATAATTATAAGTATTGGTGCTTGTAATTAATAAGTTTGTCTAGTTTAGTGATAAATTGCTAAATTTTTATTTTTGAGATTGTGTATTTATATCTCATATTTCCTTCGTCCCAAAATGTTTGTCTTATTTGACTTTTTTATTAAATTTTGATCACAAATTTTTGAGAGATTAATTATATTCATGAAATTCTAAAAGTTGTTGTTGCTAAATATGTTCTGAGATTGGCCAGTAAATTCAACTAATGTGAGTCGTTTCTCTCTCTCTTGTCATAGTTAGCATACAACTCAAAATTTCAAAACAAACCCACTTCTAATCCGATCCAAACTTTCATGGCAAAACAGATCAACTTGGTGTACATGTGGGATGGGTTTGGTAAGGACCAAACTTGATTTGCATTCGATTAGTTGACATTACTAGTTGTTGAACTGAACAAAATTAATGGGTTATGTCCAACAAACTAATCCAAGGTCTATCTCAACACAAAAATATGTCAGCTAAAGTGGGCCTACCAAGCATCCTCGATTATACCAGCCCATCAGTTGAGATCAGTCGATCAAGCTCATTGTCCGACGTTTTTTGGTCCTAATCTAGATTCGTCGAAATATGATTCCCTACTTGTGTGTTCTCTGCCTATAAGTATGAGTGTTTCACACATATTTTTCAAGGATGATTTTTTAATTATTAGGATTTGTATCTTTCTTATTTTTAGAATATATTTATAAATATCTCTTTAGTTTATTTAGTTATTTATTTTATTGACTAATTTACTAAAAAAATATGAATTTGTTTTAGTATATTTTATTTATTTATGTAGAACTCTCACACATGAAAAAGAAGTCTAAAGGCCGAGGATTGCTTTAGTGGATAAAAGGGATAAAGAAGATTAAGTTGAAGAGATAAATTCCAAGCTTCAGTCATCCACATCCGAAGACTCCTTGGCTATAAATATGATGATCACACCTCAGTTAAACACACCTTTTACAGACTCAATTGCTGAAGAATCAGAGAGTTTGCAGAGTCTTTTTGTGTGAGAGTTATTTGGTTATTTTTGTCTTCTCTTAGTTTGCATTCTTGTATTCGATTCAAAATCATTTTAATAAGAGAAGTTTTATTGTCTACAACAATTGCTGTAGATAAGTGTTATTTTTTGTGTTTAAATTCGTTTTAATTTCATTATTTCGTTGCTGTTTATCGCTAATGCTAGTGCTGGTGTGATAACATCAGTACTCACATCAGGCGTCTGTAACTTCCTGTGCACTTACTAGCCGCTCAATTTCTTTCAATTGGTATTAGAGCTCTACTCGATTACACTGAGTGAGATCCAAGAAAGAGTGGTCATTATGAAATGACACTTGAATTAATACCGTCCTCCTGTTTTGGATGGAACTAATTATGTTTTATGAAAAGCTAAGATGCGTCTTTACATCAAAGCAATTGATGAAAGGGCGTGGCTTAGTATTATTGTCCCAGGGTCTCGTTCTAAGGTTGAAAACAAGGATATAGTGGGTGAAACCTCTAAAAAATCCTACAAACTTAAACCTGAGGAAGACTGGACTACGGTTGAAATTACCCTTGCTAATTATAATTCTAGGGCTCTTGGTGCTATATCAAGTCATGTGGATTAACACATGTTTAGACTTGTTATAAATCAAAATGTAGCAAAAATAGCTTGGGATATTTTGCAAGGTCATTGTGAAGGTGATGATAGTGTAAAGGCTACTAGGTTGAGAATTCTCATGACCAAGTTTGAAAACTTGAGAATGAATGAGATCGAAGACATAAAAAGCTATTCTGCTAAATTGAGAGAAATCTCAAACGAATGTCTCTCCCTAGGTGAGCCTATATCTAATGCAAGGCTAGTTAGCAAGATGTTAAGAACTGTTACTGATAAATTTAATATTAAAATTGCTGCTATTGAAGAAGCACATGACACTACAATCATGGGATTAGATACTCTTGTGGGTAAACTAATCATGTTTGAGATGAACACATATATTCAGCAACAACATAAGGCTGAAAGTATTGCTCTTGCTGATGCTCTTTCCAGTGCCTCCAAAGTTTCTAAAGAAATTGTAGAAATTTCTAAAGATATAGAGATTTCTGATTTGAAAATTGAAGATGTGGCTTTACTCACCAAAAGGTTTACATCTTTTTTAAAAAACAAAAAGGATAACAAGTTTCCATCAAAAAGCCAAAACATATCAACTATTGAATATTTTGAGGAGGTTACTGAAAATACTTTTAAACAACCTAGAAGTTTTTCAAAAGGAGATCTGATTCTGTTCAATGTAGAGCCTGTAAAGGCTTTGGTCACTATGTCAATGAGTGTGCCAACACTCTGAAGAAAAAAAGGAATGAGCTTTTGTGCGACTCTTAGTGATAGTGAGGACGATGATGAAACGCTAAACTTAACAATCATGGAAATCTCGCCTCCTAGTCACAAACATCAAGCTGATGTAGCTTCAGATGTAGTCACACCAACCATCACATCTTTCGACTCTGTGTTCAACTGCTTTAATTCTTCTATTTCTGAAAAATCAGAGGATGAAGAGGAATGTGATGGTAATTTTGAGGAACTTCATGAGGCATATACTGATCTTTTTGCCGATTGGCAAAAACATATTGAAAAACTTGATGTTTTTGAAAAGGTCAATGTGAAACTCTCAACTGAAATTTCTTCTTTAAAATCTGATCTTGAGAGAGTGTCCATTGAAAATGACAACCAAAAGGATTTCATAGCCAAACTCGAAGTCATGCTTACTAAGCGTGATATTGAAATCTAGAAAACCAAAGCTGAACTTTAAAAGGCGAATGGAACTTTTAAAAAGTTAAACTCTGGAAAAGCTAAACTTGAAGAAGTTTTAAACTTGGGAATTCAAACTAAAACTGGTCTTGGCTATGAATCCACATTTGTAAAAGAAGGTGAAGGTACCTCTAAATCTAAAGATTTTCAAAAGGTAGAGTCCAAACCTAGGAGAAGAAAGTTTGTGTGTCATTACTGTTTTGCTCCAGGTCATATCAGACCCTTTTGTTACCAAAAACTTCATGATCTTGGAAAATCTGCTCCGCAGATGAGCCTCCGGATGTACTCACATCACCACTCACATCACCAGAAATCTGAGCAGTTTGTGTGGGCTGAGAAGAAGGATGAGAAGTGTAATGTTGTTTTCACTTTTCGAAGAGCATTGTGTCTAGCTCTTGGTATTTTGATAGTGGTTGCTCTAGGCACATGATAGGAACAACTGAATCCCTGTCTAATTACTCTCCTATGAATGGAGGAAAAGTGAAATATGGAGGTGGAGGCCAAGGTAAGATTGTTGGTAAAGGAACCTTGAGTGTTGAGGGTTTACCTAATCTTCATAATGTTCTTCATATAGAAGGCCTTAAGGTCAATCTCATAAGAATTAGTCATTTGTGTGACAATGATATGCATGTGAAATTTGATAAACAAGTCTGTGAGGTTTTTGATAAAACAAACCATTGTGTCTTTAAAGGATTTAAAACTTCTGACAATTGCTATAAATTTTGTGATGTTACAGGTTTTGTTGAAGAGCTGGAGACCGCCAATGAAGAAGTTACAGGTTTTGTTGAAGAGCTAGAGATCGCCTATGAAGAATTTGAACAGAAAATTCTGGAGAGGAAGCAAGAGAATGCAGAAAAAAACTGATGTACCCCGTGATGTGATCACATCGCAGCTCACATCACCAAAATCTAATGGTTATTCAGATTCAGAGGCATCTTCCAGCAGCTCAGACAGTGTAGAAGCAGGTATGGATATGACCAGAGACATTTCAAGCAAAATACAAATGGACCATTCCATCTCACAAGTGCTTGGAGACGTGCATGCAAAGGTAAGCACCAAACCAAAGGCTAGAGTCAATTACAAAGACTCTGCTGGCCTAAACTGGACATCTTCTGTGTTACCCAAGGTAAGTGTTTGTCATTATTTATCTCATCTTGAGCCCAAAATTATTGAAATAAAATATGAGTGGGGTACAAATGAATTGAAGAGAAAAATTGGGGGTTGTTTTTATCTTGAAAATAACATGGTCTCTTGGTACAATCAAAACTATGCTTCTCACTCTATAGGCAGATATTGCTCTCAATTATTTTGGATGAATAAGAGGATTAAGGACCACGGGTATAAAATTAATTTCTTAATTGTCTTTTGTGATAATCTAAGTGCTGTACACATTTTAAAAAGTCTTGTTAAGCACTCTCGCACTAAACACGAAGACATTAGACATTATTTTATTCGAGACCTTATTGAGCATAAACTTTTTAGCCTAGACCCTATAAGAACTGAAATACAATTGGCTAACTTTTTCAACAAGGTCATTGATTTTGAGAGACTTTACACTCTAAGAAAGTCTCTATGTTTGTGTGTTTTTTGATGGTGTGATCCCCTGTGTGGTCACATCATGGTCTACACCTGTATATTTTATTTCTAACAAAAAAAATAAAAAAATCAAAATAAAAATATGCATTTCATGATGTTTCTCAGTGTGGTCACTTGTATTACATCTTTGACTCAACTCCTCTCTGATTTGTGAATTCTTCTTAAAAAGTGTCAACAACTGTTGACTCAAAATTTATCCTATTGAATGTCTCTTGGTGGGTGCCTAATCTAAGGGAAACAGCTGCTCCACTCTTGGTATGAAGTCATTTCAATGTGATCAAAATGACATCAAGAGAAAGTTTGAGTCAAATTGATAAGATCATTCGAAAGAGGGCTATCCATGAAGGTAAAGAAGAGTGAAAGCTACCCACAAATCTTTTTACACAAATAAAAAATGGGTGGGTGCATCCTAGAGGCCGAGCTAGACAAGAATTCAATTCATTGACTTTCTTAGAGGAGACGTGTCCCCTGATGTGATCACATCTCATACCACACATATACTGAGATTTATCTTTCACTTGCGTGTGCATTATGCATCATTGTATAGTCATAAATTTAGGTCATCCTTGTTCTTGGGAAAATATTACTCAAGTTTTTTTTTGTTCTTTCCATAAATATTTTTTTCGACTAAAAACTTGTGATCAATGACTCTCCAATTAAATTTGATTTTTGTCTAATAGTTTGTGGTTAGGGGAGCGTGCTCTATGGTATTGTTTGATATTTTTATGGCAGGTACATTACTCGCAAAAGAAAAGTTTTTATTGCCAATTTTTTTGAAGTCCTTAATCTCCATGAAATTCAAAATGATGGAGAAGCAGTTTTGGTAAGTACCATTCCCTGTTATTTTTGTTGGAGGGAACACAAAGTGTTGCGTATGGTGTGAGTTCTGATGTGGCCACATCTTGACTCACATCCTGATGCATTTTTATATTGATATTCTCCATTCTGGTCAAAAAGGGGGAGAGTAAGTTGTAAACAAATTAAGTAAGCTGTAACAAATTAAGGGGGAGTTTGATCATTTGATAGTTTAGGGGGAGTTTTATATATTTGGTAATTTGGTTGATTTATTGGCTTGTGTATATAATATTTATCAAATCTTGGTTTTGACCAGAAAGCTACAAATCAGGGAGAGATTGTAAGTATGAGTGTTTCACACATATTTTCCAAGGATGATTTTTTAATTATTAGGATTTGTATCTTTCTTATTTTTAGAATATATTTGTAAATATCTATTTAGTTTATTTAGTTGTTTATTTTATTGACTAATCTACTAACAAAATATGGATTTGTTTTAGTATATTTTGTTTATTTATGTAGGACTCTCACGCATGAAACAGAAGTCTAAAGGCTGAGGATTGCTTGAGTGGATAAAAGGGATAAAGAAGATTAAGTTGAAGAGATAAATTCCAAGCTTCAGTTATCCACATCCGAAGACTCCTTGGCTATAAATATGAGGATCACACCTCAGTTAAACACACCTTTTACAAACTCAATTGCTGAAGAATCAGAGAGTTTGCAGAGTCTTTTTGTGTGAGAGTTATTTGGTTATTTTTGTCTTCTCTTAGTTTGCATTCTTGTTAAAGGTAATTATCTTCCTTGATTCATCCAATACCATTCCAGCCATATATATAAGAGTCCCTAGCTAATATCTTGCCTATAATTAGCCTAACAATATTACATTCACACTTATCAAATATACACTTGCCTAATCTATGAGATATACACTTAATTACACACGTGATTCTCTCAATTACAAATATATGAATATTTACTATTACTAACAGACCCCCGCAGTCGAAGCGGGAGGGGGACGGATGTTGAGACTGGAGCGAAAATCATCAAAGAGTATACGCAGAAGCCCTTTCATGAAAATATCCACCACCTGGAATCTGGAAGGAACATGGAGTACCCGGACTTGTCCTTTTTCGCTTTCTCACGAACAAATAAAATATCCATTTCAATGTGCTTGGTATGTTGGTGTTGGACAGGATTTCCGGACAGATAAATAGCACTTATGTTATCGCAATATACAATAGAGGCTTTTGTAATCGAAACATGCAACTCCAATAAGAGATTCCGTAACCAACAAGATTCGGAGACGACATTAGCAACTCCCCTATACTCGGCCTCGGCACTAGATCGAGACAGGGTAGGTTGTCGCTTAGACGACCAAGAAATCAAATTGTCTCCCAAGAAGACACAATAGCCGGATGTGGATCGTCGAGTGTCAGGGCACCCACCCCAATCAGCATCAGTATAAGAAGTGAGAGAAGAGACTGAGGAACGAGATAAATGAAGTCCCAAGTGAAGAGTCCCTCAGAGATAACGTAATATGCGTTTCAAGGCCGACATATGAGTGTCCCGCGGATCATGCATATGAAGACAGATTTGTTGAACAGCATATGAGATGTCGGGTCTGGTGAATGTGAGATATTTTAATGCCCCTGCAAGACTTCGATACAAAGATGGGTTCTCGTAAGGAACACCACTGAGACTGCCAAGCTTGGCCTTAGTCTCAACTGGTGTCGCACAA
Organism: Adenophora triphylla var. japonica; assembly: GCA_022495995.1. Lineage (NCBI taxonomy): Eukaryota > Viridiplantae > Streptophyta > Magnoliopsida > Asterales > Campanulaceae > Adenophora > Adenophora triphylla. Next base: position 225,624 of record JAFEMH010001626.1, on the reverse strand, counting down.
GAAGACATTCCGGCCCTCTCAAGTATATCCTCGGCATTTTTTTTGCTGGCTTAGAAATAATCCGCCATCATAATGAGTAACCGCTATGCCCAAAAAATAATTTAAAGGACCAAGATCCTTCATTGCGAATTCAGATGCAAGAGTGGTCATGATGGACTGTCGGAGTGAATCAGAGGAGGAGACTAATATAATGTCATCCACATAAAGTAATATATATGCAATATCTCGACCCTGACCATAAATAAATAGAGAATGATCTGATTTGCTATGAGTGAAACCCATATCGGCGGTACCAAGCTCGGGGTGCCTGTTTTAAACCATACAGAGATTTCTTGAGTAAACAGACAAAATCGAGGTGAGTAGTGTCCCAAAAACCCATCGGCTGATGCATATACACAGTTTCCTGCAACGTGCCATGAAAAAAGCATTTTTAACATCCAGGTGATGAATGGACCATGCCTTAGAGAGGGCAAGATTGAGGACAGTGTGGATGGTAGCCGGTTTAACAACCAGACTAAATGTTTCCGTGCAATCAATACCAACTTTTTGAGACCTGCCATCACAAACAAGGCGAGCCTTATACCGCTCAAAAGAACCATCAAATTTCTTTTTGTGAGAAAATATCCACATACATCTAATCACATTCACATTAGGGGGACGGGGTACTAAATCCCAAGTCTTATTTTTAATTAAAGCATCAAATTCATCTATCATGGCCATTTTCCAATTAGGGTCGGACAACGCCGCTTTAGGATTCAATGGAATAGGTGACGGAGAAACTGATGAGAGAAGATTAAAATGAACCTTGGGTTTAGAAATACCATGCATGCTTCTTGTGACAATGGTTCGGGAATTGACAGGAGGTGCCGGAGTAGGAGGAATGTGAGAAGAGAGAGGTGGAATGGGCTGTGGTGGAGGAATAGATGAGTTGTTCGGCGGGCTAGAATTGCTGGATAGAGGCGGCAGCACAGTTGACAAGGGAGCTGTTTGGGCCGGAGTGGTAGTGGACTGGTGAGACTGAACTTGGGCCAGTGGGGCTGCAAGTGACTCCGAAGGTGTTTCCTGGACTAAATTTGGGCCAGGTGAAGGAGTAGATAGTTGGGTGTGGACCTGTTGAAGCACCAATGGGCTTAAATCATCATTGAGAAAATTATAGTCCCTTGGCAATTTATCAGTGACCATTGATGTGGCAAATGGGAATTGTTTTTCATCAAAAACAACATGTCTTGAGAGTATGATTTTATGTGTAGTAAGGTCATAACATTTATATCCTCGGTGGTTTGGAGGATACCCCAAGAAAACACATGGATTGGAGCGGACATGTAATTTATTAATGGTAGATGAGGGAATAAGGGGAAAGCATAGACACCCAAACACTCATAGATGTTCGTATGACGGGATTCGAGCATAAAGAAGTTGAGTAGGGGATAAATTTTGCAACTTTTTATGAGGAATGATATTTAGTAGATAAGTTGCCATGGCTAATGCATGATGCCAAAAATTAGCCGGCATAGAAGAATGAGCAAAAAGGGTACGCACCAAATTATTGGTAGTGTGAATGGTGCGTTCGGCTTTTCCATTTTTTGAGGAGGTGTGAGGGCATGAAAAACGAAAAAACATCCCATTATTTAGACAGAAGGAGTGAAAATTTAAATTGTCAAATTCCCTGCCATTGTCACACTGAAAGCATTTAATAGAACGTTCGAACTGAGTTTTAATCAAACGACTAAATGTGAGAAATAAAGGAAAAACTTGAGACTTGTTACTTAATGGAAATGTCCAAAGAAAATCAGTGAAATCATCAATGAACAAGACATAATATTTGTGACCCGAAGAGCTTAGGATGGGAGACGTCCACAAGTCACTATGAATGATATCAAACGGCAAAAAAGTAGTCGAAGTAGAAGCATAAAATGGTAATTTAACTTGCTTTCCAAGCACAAAAGAAGAACAAATACCATTAAACGAAGAAGTTCGACAAGTAATTAATCTAGAATTGCAAATGGAGCTAAAGACAGGTGCTCCGGGATGACCTAAACGGTCATGCCATAAGCGAGGACATAAAGTAGCAAAACTGGAGGTAGCGGAAGCGGAGGAGATGGAGTTGGTGGTGAAGGGGTACAAGTCACCGGTCCTATCACATCTCAGAATGGGTATCCCGGTCCGGATATCCTTCACAGAAAACCAAATGCATCAAATTTGACAGTTACGTTATTATCGGTTGTAAACCGATGAACAAATACTAAATTCTTAATTAAATTGGGGGCATGAAGGACATTAGACAATTTAAAGGGGGGAGAGGTGAGGGAAGGCAGTGTTGTCCATAACCTTTAAAGGGAATAGTATGACTATTACCAACAATGATAGATTTATTATGATTGCTTAAATCAAAATAAGATGAGAGCATACCTTGAGAACCCGTCATGTGTCATGTAGCACCAGTGTCCATATAAAGGCGATCATCTGGAACATTCAGCGACATGGTATGCATAGCCGCCTCAACATATGTGGGCATGTAAGAAGAAGAATCGGACATTGGATAGGTGTGGGCTGCATAAGCTTGAGCCGAGTGGGCTGAATAAGGTTTGGTCGGCCTCTGTCCCAAAACTCCACAAGCATTAGACGGATGGGGAGCTGGTACTGTTGGGTAGGGGCATGGAGGAGGTGCAGCCATGTAACCAGGTGGAGGAGGCGTGCGTCCAGCAGAGTAATTCCACCATGGGGGTGGGGGATGCCACGCCCTAGGTTGGCCTTGCTGCTGTTGTTGAGACCCACGACCGCGACCACGACCTTCCTGATTTTTACCCTTATTACCACTGCTACTGCCACCATGATTCTTCCGACCCTTGCCATTAAATTGACGAGGCTGCCCACCATTGACGAAATCCGAAGAATTAACAGAAGCCCCATGATTTGTAGCCACCAATGCAGTGCTGGACAGATTTGCCGCCATAGCCGCCTGCTTCGCTTTCCTTGTCTCCTCCAAAATCAGCTTCGACCGGGCTTCATAAAAAAGAGGGAGGGGGTTGCTTTGTTGTAGGAGAGTGGCTACCCCATCATAACTCTCGAACAACCCCGCAATCAATTGAAGCACCATTCGGTTGTTGGAAACTGGAGCTCCAACGTTAGCCAATTGATCTGCTAAGACTTTGAGTTATTTGCAATAAGAGGAGACATTTGGGAAATCGTCTAAGCGAACCTGCGAGAACTTATTCTCCAAATACACAGCCCTAGAGTTCTTGTTGTCATGAAAAATGTTCGCTAAACGCTCCCACTATTGTTGAGCAGTGGCATTCGATGCAAGGATGGTGGTCATCAAATTGTTAGAGATTGTGCCGTAGATCCACTGTAGAACTATGGCATCAAGACGAGACCAAAGAACATCCTCCTTTGTAGGTGCCTTGGCCTTTGCGACGACAGTTGCATCATCATCAGAAGTCTCGATCACCGTGACCGTCTCAGGGGGAGAAGGAATGATATGATCGATGACCAAAAAGGCACGACAGTGGATGCGGAATAGTTTGGCCCATGACGAGTACTGCCCATTCTCCATCTCAAGAACAAGAGGGATGAAGTTCTTGATTTAGTGACAGTAAGCGCCGGGTGTAACTTGTATTGATCTGCCATGAAAGGAAAGAAGAAACTCATAGAGAAAAGAAGAAAATGGACGAGAGGGAGAAACCTGGCTCTGATACCATTAAGGTAATTATCTTCCTTGATTCATCCAATACCATTCCCAGCCATATATACAAGAGTCCCTAGCTAATATCTTGCCTATAATTAGCCTAACAATATTACATTCACACTTATCAAATATACACTTGCCTAATCTATGAGATATACACTTAATTACACACGTGATTCTCTCAATTGCAAATATATGAATATTTACTATTACTAACACTTGTATTCGATTCAAAAGCATTTTAATAAGAGAAGTTTTATTGTCTACAACAATTGCTGTAGATAAGTGTTATTTTTTGTGTTTAAATTCGTTTTAATTTCATTATTCCGCTGATGTTTATCGCTAATGCTAGTGCTGGTATGATAACATCAGTACTCACATCAGGCGTCTGTAACTTCCTGTCCACTTCCTAGCCGATCAATTTCTTTCACTGCCTAGCCACGACACTAATTTAGGTCGCCTTGATCATCCAGGCGAACTCGATTAACCAACACGTGCGTACATCTACATCGCTATTTGTAACCGCCTTCTATACTCTCGTAGACAGTTACGCCAACAACATCTCCATTATTTTTAGAGATTTATAATGATCCAATAACGCCACTATATATAACAGACAACATCATGCGTTAAAATGTAATGTCATCTTAGATATTTGAGATTAAGTCATTTTCTATACAGTTTTTATAACTCGTAACACTACATCTAATCATCATGTCGGAGGGTATTAGCCGGATACCATACCGGCAATTCATTTGTTCGTGGTTTCAGATTCTAATATCTGGAATACAACCTATTGCTGGACTAATGCTGATCCAGATCGTTTTCTGCGTCCAGTAATATCACATCCCTAATATTAAAATTTCACTTTCTATACCTTAAAATTTATGAAAACTACATTATAAATACCGATTTTGTCAATTTTAATCCTTAATTTTTTATTAGTTTGTAATTTGATATCATTTTAGGGGTCTAATTTTCTATATGACAAGTGTATCTTTTATTTCCGTAGCAATATTGACTCCTTGCCACAAACAAGTCGTTCTACTGTCTTATAATACTCCCTCCCTTCGTGCTAATTTAATTTAAGATTTTTAATTTCCTTTTTGATCTTTCTCAATTTCTCAATTTAAGATTTTTAGTTGCTTTATTATCTAAAATTAGTGCTACACCCGTGCGTAAATGCACGGTCAAAAATTTTTAACAAATATTAGAAATTAAATTAAAGGAGTTACAATAAATATAAAAGTTATTTTAGAATATATTTTTTTAGAATACAATGGCAAAAATGTATAATTTTTTTTGACTATCCACTTTTTAAACATTTAGTTTTTCAAGTATATAATGATTAGATGTCTTTTTTTTTTTTTTTTAATTAAAGTATGCTAATTGTAAGTGATGTAAAAGGCCTTCTCAAACTATTTCACAAGACAAAAACTCATGTGAGAACATGAATACCCGTCTCATTCATGAGACGGGTCGGATCCATGACCCGCGCCAAGGTGTATCAGCGCTCGCCCAAGTCATTCCATGCCTTGCCAACAGCCTTGTGAAAAGTAATAGTTACCATAACATAATGTAATAATTGTATGCATATAAAGTAATAGTTTGTATACATTAAAGTAATACATATATACAGAAAAGTAATAGTATTTTTTCCTGCCCTTGCCCGTCTCGTGTAAGTATACACGAGACACATCTCGTGTGAGTTTACACGAGACACATCTCGTGTGAACTCACACGAGATGTGTCTCGTGTAAACTCACACGAGATGTGTCTCGTGTATACTTACACGAGATGTGTCCGGGCTTCGGGTCATTCCGACCCGTCTCATTCATGAGACGGATATAACTGTTCTCACGGGAGACCAGCTCATTCCACAAACACAGATGACAAGCATTAAACAGAAAATTGAGAATAAGTTTTACCACAACTTTTCATGAATTTGCATTTAGCTGATTATCAACAAATCACTTTGAAAGATCTTGTTTATCCAATTTAGTTGTCTATAAGCAACTTCTTTACTTCAGCATGAATTATAAATTAAACAGAAAGTAAGAAAAAATTTGAAGTTAAGATTGAAATAACGAACATCTGAAATTACGATTCGTTCTAACCCGTTCTAACCACAGAGTTCCTACACTCACAAAATTATTTGCAGAACAAATAAAACTATTTCCCACATAAATAAAGCATATGTGAACGATACGTGGAATGCGCAAAAGATGACAAAAGAATAAAAATAAAAAATAATAATCTATTACAAATGTTTCATATTCTTCTGTTACATTGTATTGTAGAGGCGTTAATGTACTTTACTACTCCCTCCGTCCCAGCTCATAAGGCACAAAGCCAATCTCGCACGCAAATTAAGGAAAGTGATGTAGGAAAGAGAAAAAGTTTAAATGTTGTGAGTATGAAAAATTAAATAGGAGAGAGAATGAGTGGGAGGAATAGTTAGGAGAGAGAATGTTGTGAGTGTAAAAGTAAAGTAGGAGAGAGAATGAGTGGGTGGAATAGTAATAAAAACCTTCCTTTTTGGAACTGTGCCTTTTTAAATGGGACACCCAAAAAGGAAATTTGTGCCTTTTCGGCCGGGTCGAAGGGAGTATATCTTATATTTTGCGCTGGCTGGTAGTGGAAGAAGATTTTATACAAATAATAAGACTATTGCCGGTAAAACTAAAGCATTGTGCATCCTACATATTAAATGCAACAACATTGCAATTATAAATAATCATTTAAATCTGTTACATTGTATTGTATTGTGGACGTGTTAATGTACTTTACTACTCCCTCCGTTCCACTTCAAAGAGCCCATGGTAATATTTCATAATTTTTAAGATTTTTTTTTATAAAATGAATAAAGAATTGAAAGTGGGTAGAAGATTAGAGGAGAGAGAATGTAAAAGTTAAAAACATTTAATAGGAGAGAGAATAAGTGGGAGGAATAGTAAGTTAATGAATGATTTTTTTGTAAATATGTTAACATTATAAGGGTATAGTAATGGTTTTTTTTGTAAATATATAAACATTATGAGGGTATAAATGTCCGAAACACTGTACACATATTTCCATTTATGGAATGGGCTCTTTGAAGTGGGACGTCCCAAAAAGAAAAGTGGACTCTTTGAAGTGGGACGGAGGGAGTATATCTTATATTTTGCGATGGGTGGTAGTGGATGAAGATTTTATACAAATAATATGAATTTTGCCGGTAAAACTAAAGCATTGTGCATCCTACATATTAAATGCAACAACATTGCAGATTATAAATAATCATTTAAATCTGTCCAAAAAAGAAAAGAAACTGAAATCAATTATAATAAATTACTAATTGATATAGCAGAAATCACTTGCAGACAATACCTAGAAAGCTAGGCACTATAATAAAACCTTGTTTGTTAAGCTAGAGAGAGGCGTCATACTGTCAAAACATTGACGGGTGAAAAGTTCAAGCCATCAATCAAAAAGTTTCAATAACATGTACTAATTTCCAATAATGTTAAATTGAGGCTCAATGAACATATTGCTTGATAAGTAAAATCTAATTTATGATGAACAGATTATGTACACTGTCTCAATAAACTTACAAAAACAAAATTAAACAAAGCAAATAAAGTGACTATAACTATGAAAATGAATTTAAGAAACTAAATTTTAAAAGTAATTGATTGAAGAAAGATATAATTTCATTACTACAATAAGTCTTGCATTATTTCGTTTCCCTCGAACTCGTGGATGTATCAATTGACCCGGGACCTCGATCCAAGCCTAGCTAAGACGGAAGGAGGGCTATTCTCTAGACTGAGATTTGACTCTCATACAGTCTTTTCTAATCCCACATAGAAGCACCTGGTGGTCATGTAAGAATGGGGGGGGGGGGGGCTATAAGACTACTTTCATCGAGTACTCCTAGGCAAAGAAAGGCTCTTAAAAAAGACAAAAAAAAAAAAAAAAACTGATAAACATCTCTTAAAAATAAACATTTCAGCAAACAGATTTCTAGCTTTAACATATCACAACAAACTATGAGTTTCTGAATTTATTTGTGCCCAATACCAAAGCTTAGTAAAGATTTAAGAGCTTCCCCTTCCTCTGTAAATACATCGACCCTTCCTCAGCAAATACAGTGTGGACAAACTCGTAAATATTCTTAAATCAAACAATAGCAAGCACACCTAATAAGATATTATTTGATGAAAAAAGAAAAAAGAAAAACGTCTGAATAAGCTTTTGCATTATCAAAACAAATGTTCTCCATATGGTCGGCCATCAGTTTGCTGCCATTTGTGGCATATCTCAGTCTTTGTACCCCCTATGTCAATCCATGAAATTCAAGTGATTGTTCTTCTTTCTTCCTCCCATGCATATACGCCATTCGCTACATTTCAAAAAAATAAAAACTTTGATCATATACTAATGGAGAATAGAATTGAAATGAATGATATCATTCAATCAATGAATCTAGTATTTGTAGAGACGGAATGATTGCTCAAAGTTAATTCAAATTAACAATGAAAAAAAAAGGACTAACTTTCTAGGATGTAAGGAGTAATTATGCTTAGAACTTGTTAAATGTCTAAGGTTTCTGGCTATGATTTGCAAAACATTGGGGAAGGGAGGTGATATCAATTTATATAATATTTCCTTTTCTCATCTAAAGGAAAACATATGGCTTGCTAGGAGGGAATTTAACCAAAGAAAAAAATGAAAATTCATGACTCAAGGTCTGTGTGGTCACTGCAAAAATTCTAGTCAGTTGCATTTTATATATCATTTAAAATAAGAGCTGAAGTAATGTACATACCGCAAATTGTAAGATCTCGCTCCGCTTCTTTTCACTGCCACTAAATCCTTCATTAGCATTCCTATTAAAAAATTATGGCTTTATATTAACCAGTTTAAGTTTCGGCATTAAGTAGCCATAAAACTGCAAGAGCAAATGATTTTTAGTAATGAAAGTAAAATGTCTGTCTGAATATAGAGCGAAAACCTAATAATTGCAAAAGAGAAGAAAAAGAAAATCTATTCATAGGAATACACAATTGATTGTTAGATATATATCAAACTGGTGAGAAGACTACTAATGCTCTATGAAAAAAGAAAGTATTTATATGAAAGCTCAAGAAAAGCCTTGCAAGAGATCTTTTTTCGACTTCCATCTCAAGCAAGTTCTCACCCTTAAAGGCAATCGTGCCTCTTGTAACTTCATGAACAACATATGGATCTAGACAAATACAAACCACATCAATGCTTTTATGTTTACAAAGAGGATGTAGCATGGAGATATACAACAATTGCGCATCTTCGACATGCTCTATATACAACCTATATGGCATAGAAACAGGACGGGGAGCAATCAGACTACTTTCACCTGTTGAAGAGCTTGATGAAAAATATTGTCTTAAAGGTCTCAACTTTGTACAAGCAGATAATAATTTCAAGTAAGTGAAAAGGTCTCAACTTGTACAAGTATTTCTTTATTTTACGCTCTCTAATTAAGAGGATTGATGTTTACTAAGAGTTCTGCATTTGTTTCTCTGACTGACGCAACTTTGTACTAAGTAGTGTTTGCACTTCAGCCTTTATTTAGTTATAGATTTGTTTAGTGTGTTTAAAATTATTGAATATTCAGCGATCATTCACATGTATCTCTTAAATGCCTGACTTCATTAAGATCCATGTCCAGTACGCAGTACTTCAGGTATACTATTTCATTGAATTAAGATAATATTTTCCTAACAAAAATATTTCTTACGGCTCAGAATGATTGAACTTAAGTGGTCAAATTCTTATTATGCTTTTTGAAATCTCAAACTCCCTTAGTTCCAAAATGAATGACCATTTTGAATTTAAGGTTAATTTTCAATGTCGATCTTTAATGGAAAAAAAATCAAAAATGTTCTTGCTTTTCACTTTCAAACTTTTAGTTTTGCTAAAATATAATGAACTATGAAAAAAAAAATGGAAAAAAAATCATTTAGGAACATTTTTTTTTTTGTAGGAAAAGTTTCAAAGGATCATTCATTTTGGGACAAAAATGGTCGCTCAGTTTGGGACAGAGGTAGTAGCATTTAAGGATTAAGGCATCTGAATATAGACTCACAAGTAGAGCAAACAATCATTATGTCAATATGTGCTTAATGCATTAAGTCTTTACTATCTATAAAGATTTTCTACCAATTCATGACGAAGTTTGTTGCTTTGTTCAATAGCAGTAGCTTTTTCCTCGATCAACCTCGAAATAAGAGCTCTTACCTGTAAATAAATAAGTCTCCACTCATGTGAACGGAGGGATTATATATATATATATATATATATATATATATATATATATATATATATATATATATATATATATAAAGTAAACTAAATATTCTCGATATGATTCAATTATTTACTGGTTTGACTCAATTCTCATACTACCAACAGTTTATTATCGTAAGTTCTTTTTCTACATGTATATATTGCCAATTATTTCACATGACAAGACATCAAAGCAATCATCTCAAACTAAAGAAAGTAATAGGGCAGAAAAAAAGTGAAACACGAAAAGGTAGATGCAAAGACATAAAAACACAGAGCATGGCACCGTAAACTTAAAGCTCAAACCTTGTCTTCCTCTGGATTCTCAGAGTTAAAAGCATCAGATATTTCACAAAGTACACCCTTCAATTTTGTTTTCAATTCTTCTTTGTTGTCAAGTTCCTGAAATATTAAAGCAAAGGATAAAATAAGAAATAACATCCAATCAAGTTGATGCACTGTAGTATTTAATGAAAATGAGTTCATGAATAAATGGAAATGACTAAACAGATTTGACAATGACATTCTGCATATAGCAATAATGTCATATTAAAGAATGCACATCATGTTTACAAAAAAAATAATGGAAAAAGATAAGTCCATGGAGATTAGCCCAACTAAACTTGCATATTCAAATTGCATGTGTTATTGTGAGTTAGGAGTGCATACATCAATTTCATGATTTCTCTCAGCTTCAACAATAGCAGCACCAATAGTAGATCCAGTAGACAATCGTGCAGCTTTTTGGGGGCGGTCCTGTTGATATGGTGAAGGTTAAGTACCTGAAGCGGGACGAGATCCCTGAAACCGACCAACTGGAACCAAGGACTCGGGTGTCATCTGTGGTTCAGCATCATCACCTCTCTTCTTTTGACCTTTTTCACGCTTAATCCTTTCAGCTTGTCTCTGAAAACAATAAAAAAATCATAAGATAAGAATCCCAATTTTAGCTTCAGGAATGAGCAGCCAGGGAACTACTACGATATTGTGGTTAAATCAGAACATCTACAAGTATATTCTTGCCAGTTAAGGGTATATTTGATTCAACAAAAAGAATCAGTATAATGATAAATGGATAACATAGGATTTTTCACTATTTGCCTTCATTTAGGACGGAGGGAGTAGCATGATGGTTCTTTTAAGAGACCAAGTACTAGTCAAGATATGACAGATCAGTTGTATCTTCCATCGCCAAGCTTGTAGATCAGTAGGTAATGGGTTGTTCTAGCTTAACCAAGTGTCTCGAGTTCAAGCCTTGGAAATGCAGTAGCGTTAGAACATTGTAGGAAGAGCTTTACCGCCCATATGGTCCTACCTAGCTCGAATCCGGTTTTGTCAGCACCCAATAAAGTAGCGGGATACGGAGTTCCAAAAGAAAAAAATTAGTTGAATCTTCCGACTATCATTCTTTTGTTCCGATGAGATACAACAAAATAAGCAATTTTGAGTAGCAAAGGAAGGAATGGAAAATTCAATGTCGAAGAAAAATGGTTTAAATAGGCATGGCAAGTGTTCAACGTGACAACTCCTACCATATGCACTCCAAAAAGATGAAGATGCACATCAAAGTGAAGGTTTATCATGAATAGTGTCACATACTTCAAAACACAGTTGAGGCACATTAAACATCTAATTCAAAAAGATAATTTTGTTAATAATAAAAAGGCAAACCTGATGCAACCGAACTCTTTTCTGAAATATTTTATCCTCATACGTTCCCACTGCCTGGATAAATTGTTCCACATTGCTGAGATCTGGCTGAGAAATAGGAGGGTAGATACCAATGATAAGAGCATCGCATGAGTACTATAAATCAAAGCCAAACCATTTATGCATTCACTTATTCTCTTAATGTTGATATTGTGACTATAGTTTACTTAGTTAGCAGGAGGCAAAAGACAGTTTTCTTTCAAGTAGCAGCCAATTCCATATGATCTAAGCCTAAATAACATTGGCTGACCAGAAGTGACAGATTTGCCATCATTTGGTGCATATCTAACTATCCCATACTTCAAGAAAATTCGAGATTAGATTTTTCAATTCATTCCACAGGAAACACATCCTCTGGAACCATGATGCACGGTAAGGGATACGGAAAAGATATGGCAACATGACAGAATCAGAAAGGATTACATGAACTCTTAATCTAAAGATTCTTTCCAACTAAAAGTAAAAATAAAAATCAGAAAGATGTATAAGTATTTCTTTATCCAGTTCACGTTTATTTTCATTATTCCCCAATTGTTGTAGCATCTAAGAGACAAATCATCCGGAACCTAAATCTAGTCTTCATGCTCTCAACATTTAAAATTGTTACTGACAATATTTATCACCCTATCCCCCAGAAAACGAAAATGGCAAGTATTATATGTTCAGTCATAATCTCTAATTTCATGACAGGTAAGATTTACAAAGGGACGTAGAAGGTTTGAAATAAATTAACAGCCTTTTACACCTATATAGCTCTATTTATTAGAATAATGCTCTGCTATCCATGTGTCCAGATGATATGTGAGCTTGGTCAAGTTCCAGACAGCCATTCCTCACATCATTTGTAACTTTACTCTCTGCCTATCCTTACTGAGTATTTGCATAAAAAGCCTAAAACCCATTAATTGGCATTTTTCAATTGCACCATCAAATCCAAACTTTGCAAAGAATAGTAGTAGAATCCACCAGAAGCCTGATGGAGTTTGTAATACAAAGTAAAGCAATTCAACCTAACAATTACACTACAGAAGTTACAATAAATTAATCGATCTTGCAAATTGCTATTAAGACTCACCAATAGTTGGAATGGTCGCGCCAATCTCTCCAAGCTTGAGCTTGTACAAAATGGTAGTCTTACCGGCGGCATCGAGACCTACCATCAGAATACGCATCTCTTTCTTAGCAAAAAGCCTACTAAACAGCTTCGTGAAAGTCAACCCCATCTTAGCGTACCCTTAGCTGGTGAATAATTACTGGACACTATTCAGATATAAAAAAACACACATCAATATATCAGAGTTTTTCCAAAGTAAAGCATAATCATCACAAAAGCAACTGTGGCAGCAATCAAAACACAAGTGATAATGAGCAATTAAGACCAAGCAAATGAATCAAACCAAAATAAGCTGCAAAATCATCAAAAAATCAAATATGCACAGATGTCAAGTGATTTGTTAAATTCAATCATAATTATGTGGACTCCTGGGAATATGTAAAAATGCTTATAAAATAACTTATTCAACTACACAAAAATCTGAATCAAAAAGGGATGGGAGTAATACTACTTGAAACGTTGTAATGGGAACAAAAAGTGTGAATAAAACTAACATAAAAATGGAGAAAAGGCAGGCATCAATAGCCAATACACATTCAAATATGGGGCAAGCATAAATATATGTTTCATTGAGGCATTTTGACAAACAGTTTACATTCAACATTAGAAGGAGAGATTTTCGCTGCTTTCGCCCTTGATTTTGATTAACATAGCACTAATTTGAGAAATCAAAACTATGAAGAATTATTTTTTTCACACCAAGATAAATTATAAACGAAACTGGAGAATGAAAAGAGAACCTGTTCGACTGCGATTGCTGGAGAAGAGGGTGTGTTCAGAGTAAAGTAGGGATGATGGGACTGCGCTGTTTGGGATTCACCCGAATGGAGTCTGTAGTGTTCATGATTAGCAGGGGAGAGGCGCATAGAAGCGGCGATGGTGAGAGATGAGGTCGACGGAGGTGGCGAGGGGAGATTGTTGCTGCAATAGATAGAGTGACACTGGAGAGGGAGTATAGAGAGATCAAGAAGAGGTAGAGGATGTTTTGGGGAGGAGGGGCTTTTGGATTTTTGCAGTGACGAGGAGAGGGAGTAGAGAGACAGATCGAGAAGAAGATGAGCCGCATGAGCGTTTGGAATTGGAATACAAAATGCCTCGGGCTTATCAGGTAAACTACATAGACGGGTGCAGTTTGGGAATTTTTTGAGCGGGAAAATGACTGTGTCTAATTCACTTGTCTCATTATATTATTATTATTATTATTATTATTATTATAGATTATAGATTATTATAGATTATAGATTATAGATTATAGATGAACAAAGAGACTCACTCATTATCACAAGAAATTCACTTTCTCTTTTCTACTTTATTTTTTATACTTACAATATTTACTTTTTTTTTAATTCATGTGTCAAGTCAAACTAAGAAATTTAAATCGGGACGGAGAGAGTAATAAGTATTGCAGTTTTTTTAAATCCGCTTTAAAATAAGTATATATCATTTTAAATAGAAATAATCTTAGTGCAAACCAAATTTATATTATGATTCAAATAAGCCAAAATCTCAGGAAAATACGTTTTTTCTGGCACTTAGAAAAAACGTGTTTTGTTTTCCCCGTTTGTGCCAGTCCCAGTTTAACAAAGTGCCAGTGTGACAAAGTGTCAGTGCATGTGTAACAAAGTGCCAGTGTAAAAAAGTGTCAGTGTCAGTTTAACAAAGTGCTAGTGTAAACAAAGTGCCAGTGCATGTTTAACAAAGTGTCAGTGTAAAAAGTGTCAGTGCATGTATATTAAGTGTCAGTGTAAAAAGTGTCAGTGTTAGTGTAAAAAAGTACCAGTGTTAGTGTAACAAAGTGCCAGTGTAAAAATGTGTCAGTGCATGTGTAACACAGTGCTAGTGTAAAAAAGTGTCAGTGTTAGTGTTATTAAGTGCCAGTGTAAAACACGTTTTTCTAAGCCTAGAAAAAAATGCATTTTTTGTAAGACCAACTCTTCAAATAATATACAAAGAAATAAAATATTTTTTAAAAAAAGTTTAACAATTCAGCTATGACATTTTATTATGACAAAAACTCATGTGAGAACATGAAAACCCGTCTCATCCATGAGACGGGTCGGATCCTGACCCATCACCCGCCCAACAAAGCCAACCCGCGCCTCCGCCCAAACTTTTTGCATATGGGCGGTCGCCCAAGCTGGAATGGGCGGTCGCCCAAGCTGGAATCAGCCCACATTTTGCCTTGGCCCAATCCTTCAGCCAACATAAAGTAATAGTTTGTATACATTAAAGTAATAGTTTGTATACATTAAAGTAATAGTTGGTATACATTAAAGTAATACATATATACAGAAAAGTAATAATGTTTTTTCCTATGTTTTTTTCGTTTGGCAAAAGTAATACTTAAAGTAATAGTTTGTATACATTAAAGTAATACATATATACAGAAAAGTAATAATGTTTTTTTCTATGTTTTCTTCGTTTGGCAAAAGTAATACTTATTATAGAAATATGTTACAATTTCATCTATCAAAGTGTTACATTTACTTGTATAAACTATTACATTCATATACATAAGTTATTACATTTCAAAAATAATACATATAGTTTGTATTACATTTGAAAAAAATGGGTAAAAACGAGCTTTTATTTTTTTAAACACAAAATCTGGGGAGAAACGCGTTTCTCCGTCGCTTCCGGAGAAACGGGGCATGTTTTGTCGCGCGACATACTTAGCCACCACAACTGGATATCCTTTCCAAAGCTTCTGGATATCCAGAAGCTAGCTTCTGGATATCCAGAAGCTTTGGAAAGGATATCCAGAAGCTTTGGAAAGGATATCCAGAAACCAAATATTTTTTCTGGCTATTCTTTTCAAAGCTTCTGGATATCCATATTCAATGTTCTGGATATCCAGAAGCTTTTGAAAGGATATCCAGAAAAAATATTTGGTTTCTGATATCCTTTCCAAAGCTTCCTGGATATCCTTCCAAAGCACGGATATCCAGAAGCTGATGAAAGTATATCCAGAAACTGGCTTATTATGTCGCGCGACAAAACTAGCCCCGTTTCTCCAGAAACACGGAGAAACGCGTTTCTCCCCAGACCGACTCTTTTTTAAAACAGGTATTACGTTTACTTATGACCAATGTTACTTTATATGTATACAGTCATTACATTAAGAGATGGTAACTATTACTTTTGCTCTGGAAAAAAATAATATAAAAAAAAAAAAAAATTAAAAAAAAAAAAAAGGCCTATAAAAGGCTGCCACGTGGCAGGTCATGCCCCATGGGTCATGAGTCGACCCGTCTCATGCATGAGACGGATCATGACCCGTCTCACAGGAGACCGCCTCTTTTATTATATAGATTAAGTCATTCTTTTACGAAAAAAAAAACTTACTATAAAACTAAGGAAGTTATACATTAATAGCCAAATATTACAATACTCACTTTCTTAAGTCTTCGTGATTTTGCAGTGATTCAAAAGAAATAAACACACATTACCCATAAACCAGAAGAGAAAAATAAATAAATAAGCTCGCTAAAATAATAACGGCAACGTTCCTGTCCCATTTGCTTTCTGCAACCCTAGCAATTATCTGGAGCAGTGAGGTTGCATTTAGAAGGCAAAGCCATAGCAAGATCAGGATCAATCCCAAGAGCAGGCAATACATAAGAGTTCCTATATGAACACAAACAAGTCAAATCCGCCCCCGATAATGCCCCGCAACACTCGGTCGTAGGGTCCACCGGATCCGGCTTTGTCACAGATGGCTTACATGCATTTAACCCGTCCTCATTCATGTTACACAAGTCAACACCTTCTAAACCACCCATCACCGCCATCAACACCACCGCAAAGACCGCCACCTTGACTTTTCCGGCCACCATTATATATGTTACTAGGGACTAGTGGTGTACCAATCAATATTGGTCACTAGGTGTGTTATAACACTTGTGTGGTTGTGTGAGTGGGGTTTAGTTGATGGTTTGATTTATAGGGAAATGTGGGAGGGGTATAGTTAAGAGCCCGTGAAGGGGAATTGGATTGGTCTGACAAGGAGTCACGAGTGTGAATTGGGCTATTTTGAGTCGTGGATTGCTGGCCATTGGTTTTGTTAATGGGGTATTTTCATGTTTTGTTATTTACTCCCTCTCCATTTGTCTCCCCGTGTTTTGGATTTCAAAATAAATATTGCATTTTTTTTATTCATTTCAAGATAAATACTCCCTCCGTCCAATTACTTGCTTCACAGTTACTGTTTATACAGTTATTAAGGAGAGAGTATTATATTGAAAGTGTTATGAGTGTGAAAGTAAAATAGGAGAGAGAATAAGTGGAGGGAATAGTAAATTATAATGGTATTGTGAGTATTAAAATAATGTAGGAGAGAGAATGAGTGGGGTAGGGTTAATATTTTAATAATATAAAGTTTCCATTTTAGGTAAAAAACAAAGTGTGAAGTATGTATTTGGACGCCCAAAATAGAAAGTGTGAAGTAAGTAATTGGACGGAGGGAGTATATTTTAGGTAAGAAAAGTGACTTGATACAATTTTAACATTGTATAAATAATGTACAAACTAGCTAGTAAAACATACTTTCTCCAATCCTAAAAAATTGTCCTGTTGTACATTTTGTAATTAGGAAGAGCTTCATCTTCTTGTATCTTAGTAGATTTGCACTAACATTCATGTCTAAGTTTAAAAATGGGACATATTTTTTGGGACAAGTCAAAATGACAAATGAAACAATCTTTAATCTTTCAGAGAGAGATAGAGGAAGTATTTTTTTTTAAAATTAACAAGTAAACTAATTAGATATTTATTATAGTACGAATTAGAGTACTAGGTAGGCATATAGCCACATTTTTGAGCCAGTTAATCTGGTCTATTGTTAATCTCTGATGGTGAGGAATGAGAATCTCCCATGAATGTGTTGATCAGTATGTTGATGGTCGTTCCTTGATGTTGGAAAATTAATTATTTTTTATTAATTTTTCTTTTTATTTTTGCCAAATAACAACATTTTAAATATAATGTGCAATGGGAAAGGATCATTTGAACTCTGAACGCAAGTACCTACTCCCTCCGTCCAATTTGTTACAGTTACTGTACTCACGTAAATTAAGGAGGAAGTATTATATTGAAAGTGTTGTGAGTGTGAAAGTAAAATATGAGAGAGAATGAGTGGATGAAATAGTAAATTATAATGGTGTTATGAGTATTAAAATAATGTAGGAGAGAGAATGAGTGGGGTAGGGTTAATATTTTAATGATATAAACTTTCAATTTTAGATAAAAAACAAAGTGTGAAGTATGTATTTGGACGCCTTTAGAAAGTGTGAAGTAAGTAATTGGACGGGGGAGTATATCATCATTGAGCCAAAGCCTAATCGACTCGACGATCTTGAATTTAAATAGCAATATCTTTTCAAGAACGTTTATAAAATATATTGATAAGTTAAATGTGATACTTCGCACTTCCTTCATTTAAGATGAGAGTCACACACACACACAAACACACGTATATATGTTGGGTTTGGTGCCATTTAAGTTGGGAACGCATAAATTAGGAAATTAAAACAACGAAATTCGAAATTTCTGACAAGAGCCAAAGGGGGAGCGACCACGCGGTATGGGGCGCGCGATCGCGCTGAGTTACTGAAAAAAGGGGGCGATCGCACGGTGTTGCTTTATGGAGATGGGGTGATAGCGCCCTATGGCGATTTGGCCTGATTCAGCGGCAAATTCAGATTTAGGGTTAAAACCCTGCAGGATTAGGAGTAGGGCATATAAATAGCCTACCCCCGACCACATATGTTAAGTTCTTTTACTCATCTGTTTCTCTAGGTCTAGGATTTGCACAGACAAGAATTCCTTGCAAGGATTCGTGTACTAGATTAGAGATTGTATTTGGTTGATTTCCAGAAGATAATAATATTCTCTCCCTCTGCCCGTGGACGTAGCCAAGTTGGTGAACCACGTATATTCTTGTGTTGTGTGACTGTTGTTTGTTTCTATCTTCTACATAGACTATGTTCTAACAAACTGGTATCAGAGCCGGTCAGGTTGAGAAAGGTCTAGGGTTGTTCCGCTGCAGAAGAAGATGGGAGGAGGAATTGAATCACCAGTCGACAAGTTTAACGGTAAGAATAGTTTTTCTCTATGGCAAATCAAGATGAAAGCCTTGTTGAGACAAGGGCTTATGGTTCCAGTGGCTGCTGCAATCAGGGATTGTCAGGATCCAAAGGGCAAAGTAGAAACTGTTCCCACCGGGATTGTCGCGGATGCAACAACAGAAGGTTCGGAGAAAGCGAAAAAGATAGCAAAGAAGGAAGAGGCAGATCTGGTCACGCTATATGAGAGGGCCCACTCTAAGATTATCAGGTGTCTAGATGATGAAGTTCTAGCGGATATTTCAGGTACCGATTTCGGAGGTGTTTTGTGGCTTGCGTTGGAAGACATGTATTTGACACGATCATTGACCAATAAGCTATATCTGAACCAGAGGCTATATTCTCTCCGAATGCAGGAAGGTACGCCCATTAGGGATGACCTAGAGAGATTTACATTTTTATTACTTGAACTGCGTAATATAGATGCTAAGGTTGATGATGAGGATGCTGCATTAATGCTTCTTTGTTCTTTGTCTTTATTATATGAGCACTACGTTGACTCTAGCAGTAAACAAAGGAAGAAGAAATCTTCTGGCAAGAGGGGCCCGAAATCGGATGATGTTTATAATTACTGCAAAGGAAAGGGACACTGAAAGACAGATTGTCCTAGAAAGAAGCGAGGCGAGCCTCCAAATCGCAATGAAGCTAACGCTGCTGCAGTTGATACGGGCAGCTCTGATGGGAATTATGCTCTAGTGGTAGAAGAGTCGGCAAAACAGTCGGATACGTGGATTCTTGATTCTAGGGCTTCTTATCATATCAGTCCGAGGAGAGAGTGGTTTACAACTTATGAGCAGGTAGATGGTGGTAATATTTATATGGCAAACAGTATTACTTGCAGGTTGGTTGGTATTGGCTCGATCAAGCTACGAACTCATGATGGTAAGTTCTGCACTTTGAACGATGTGAGGCATGTTCCACAGACGACAAAGAACCTGATATTTCTTAGTCAGCTCGACATCTAAGGGTACAGTTTCAAAAGTAAAGGTGGAGTAGTGTATATCTACAAAGGTTCAGAAGTGATTCTGAGAGGCCTTAAGCGGGGCTCCTTGTATTTCCTCTAAGGAAGGACGCTTTCTGGATCAGTATTGGTTGCATCATCTGAAGTGGTCAAGGAGGATATGATAAAGTTGTGGCATATTAGGCTTTGGCACATGAGCATCAGAGAGATTCAGATATTGGCTAATCATGGTCATTTGTGTGGCCATAAGGTCAAGGACCTTAAGTTCTGCGAGCATTGTGTACTTGAAAAGATGCAACGGACACTACTAGAATCAGGCCTTTTACCGACGGAAATTTCCGTCGGTAATTCCCCAGATCCGTCGGCAAATTGACATTACCGACGGAATTAGTCCGTCGGATTCCGTCGGAAATAATTCGTTGGTAATACCGACGTACCATTTTCGTCGGTATTACCGGCGGATTGTCCGTCGGCAAACAGAAAATTCCGCCGGAAACCGTCCGTCGGCAAGCAGGTACGCCGGCCGATTTGCCGGATCCATAGCCGGAGGTTACCGACGGAAATGTCCATCGGTAAATATTAAAATAAAAAAATATTAAAACCCCTTACCGACGGTTAAATCCGTCGAAAATCGTAAGTTTTACCGGCGAATATGTCCGTCGGTAATTTAAAACGTTACCGGCGGAAATGTCCGTAAGTAATGAATTTTATTTTTTTATTTTTATTATTTACCGACGGAAATATCCGTCGGTAAAGAGATTAATTATTTTATTTTTTGTTATTTATCGACGGAAATTTTCGTCGGTAATTTACCCAGATTTAAAAAAAAAAATTATATTTTATTATTAAACCACCTGTAAACCTGTCAAACCTGTTTTAAACAAATCCCAACAAACAAAGAAACACAAACAACCTGTTTCGCTTGAAACAACCATCCAAATCAAGCGAAACAGGAAAGGGGTAAAGGAAAAGGGAAAAGGGGAAGGAGAAAAGGGGAAAGGGAAAATGTTTTGTTTAAACATCAAATAACGAAAAACTGTATCCAACAACTAAAAGCGAAACGGGAAAGGGGAAAGGGAAAGGGGAAAAGGGGAAAGGGAAACTGTTTCACTTGGGAAAAAGAGAAGGGAAAGGGAAAGGGAAACAAAATATGTTGTTTGATTACATGCCAAATAAAATGAATGTTTAACTACCACTACCACGACCACGAGCGCTGCCGCTACCGCTACCGCTACCACCGCCACTTCGCCTAAGGTATTGACCTACTGATGAGTTAGAAGCATTACCGCTATTACGTTGATGTGGTTGCTGTGGTTGCAAATTCATGGTAGCCAAGTATTGTTGCATGCACTGCTCAAGCTGTTGCTCCAATATGCTCTGCACCTGGGCCTTCACTTGGGTCTGCACCTGGGCCTGCACCTGGCTCTGGATCTGCTCCACTCGCCTCTCAACCTCTCTGTTGACCCGATCATCAAACGCCTCTTGATCCACATGCTGACTGCCGTCGGAGGAAGAAGATGAAAAGTATTGCGTAGTAGGGCTGCGGAATGGCATGTTAAAATACCCAGCACCATGTCCTCTGAATCCAGTCAAGCGGTCTCCCTTTGGATGCTTGTCTCGGAGGACAATGGCCGCCCAAAGCTTTTCACGAAAGGCGGGCCGCTCGGTGCTCTCAGGCGCCATACTTCCTTCTTCAATAGCCTCGTCACGAGCCCGCCTATCATACTCTTCCTGAAAAAAAAATACATTATACACTATGGTAGTGATTTTACTAGCAAAAAAGCACAAAAAATGTATTCAAAATTAAGGACTCATCAAGATAATCAGATAGTGATATTACTGTTTCAGGCTTCTCCTTTCTCCAGTCAATATCATTGTTTCAGCTAAATCACCTAAGGATTCACACAGAGGGAAGAAAAATTTATTAAAAATAAAGATATCCTGGCTAGGGTGCTAAATGACTGGAAAATATCACAATTTAGGACTTAGAACTCTAATGCAATATTCAAGACCATTCTCTTCCCAAAGCTGTTGTTCTATTAAGAGATACAAATCTCACTACCTTAATCTCTTATCATCTTTTAGTAAGTGAAAAATGAAATGGAAAGGCACTAATGCTAATGCAGCGAATGTTCTCTTGAAGTACTCTCATCCAAAAAATAAATTACAGTTTCCATTTGGTTGTTCTCAAAAAGGAAGGGCTTTTCTAAATTTGAAGCTTCAAATTTCCGTATTTTTCAACTCTTTGCTTTTTCTTTTTCTCAAAGAAAGATATGGTGATTTCAAACGTGTCATACTAAAAAAAATAACTTTATTGAAGTTCAAAAGAAATAATATGGAAGAAAAGGTATGATATTAAAAATATAATAGAAACTTGGATGATAAACAAAAATTCCATAAATAATCCCTTCATAGAGGACAATTTCTCATCTCTCAGATTCAATGAACATGCAAAATTGACTGATACCGATTCCGATTCGGATTCGGATAAACAAAACTACGACAAATTTAAACAAACACCTAAATAAAATAAGAATAAAAGAAGAGGTAGCAGTAACATTCACTCCGAATCAAAATGTCGAAATAAACAAATATTTTGCTAAATTTCGGAAATCAAAACCTGAGAGTGACAGCGATGAACGGAGAGCGAGGGCGAGGAACGGCGAATTCTGAGCGGGACTACGATGTGACTAATGAGAGAGAGAGAGAGAGAGAGAGAGAGAAAGTGAGTGAGAGAGAGAAATCGAGTGAGAGAGAGACAACGATTGAGAGAGAGAAAGCGAGTGAGAGAGAGAACGTACCGGCGACGGCGAACGACGGCGAACGAAAAGGCTCGGCGACGGCGACGGCGTTGTTCCAGGTAGCTAGGGTTCACCGTTGTTTGCGTTGTGGGGTATTTAATTTTGACTGAAGGCGTAAATGGCTGAGGAAGGGAAAAAGATTTTATTTATAGGGCTTTTTATCGACGGACGAGATCCATCTGTATTACCGACGGACGTAGTCCGACGGTAATTCCGACGAAATTTAATATATTACCGACGGACAAAACGAAATTTAAAAAAAAAATCCCGGTACATAAAATTTAAATTCCGTCGGTAATTGAATTTTTTCCGTCGGTAATTTTCCGTCGATAAATGCCATGTTTCTAGTAGTGGGAGGAAGTTTCCTAAGGGGGTTCGTAGAACGAATGGAAGTCTGGACTACATTCACTCGGATTGTTGGGGACCTTCACGTCAGGAATCATTGAGGGGTCACATGTATTTCTTGTCCATGATTGATGACTACTCAAGGAAGACTTGGGTAATTATCATGAAGCACAAGAGTGTAATGGGTTGGAATTCTGAAGTACTGAGTTCGATGAGTTCTGTAAGCAAGTGAGAATTTCTAGACATCTCAGTGTTAGGGGTACACCACAGCAAAATGGTGTAGCAGAGTGCATAAATCAGACATTGTTGGCTAGGGCAAGGTGCATGCTCTCCAATGCAGGGTTGTTGAAGCGGTTAGAACAACATGTTACTTGATAAATCGCGGATCGCATACAGGTATCAGTCTCAAAATTCCCAATGAGGTATGGTCAGGTAAACCTATTGATTAATCTAATTTAAGGGCTTTTGGTTGTACTACTTATTATCATGTGGATGATGGGAAGTTGGAGCCGAGGACTAGAAAAGGGGTCTTCATGGGTTATGGAGATGGTGTCAAGGGATACCGTATCTGGTCTCCATATGAGGGTAGGGTAATAATAAGCAAGAATATTGGTTTTGATGAAAACTCTGTGCTTAACCCTACTATGAGATCTGTGGTTGTATCAGGTATTGGTAGTATTGATAAATAGGTGGAGCTACAAGATATTTCAGAGTTGAGCAGTTCACAATCAGATGTTCATCAGGATCTACCGACAGAAATAGAAGCACCAGAAGTTCATCATCAGTTTCCGAGGAACATGGGTTAGCTCAAGAGAGTTCTAGACGAGCTAATTCCGGAAAGCCTCCAGTGAGGTATGGTTTTGAAGATATGATGTCTTATGCACTTCAGGTTGTCAAGGAAGTAGAGCCCGATGCTTCGGAGCCAACTACTTTCAAGGAAGCAGTTACATGTTCAGAGTCCGCTCAGTGGCATGCAGCTATGGGGGACGAGATGGAGTCACTTCACAAGAATTCGACATGGGAGCTAACCAAGAGGCCAGAGGACAGAAATATTGTGACTTGCAAGTGGGTTTTCAAGAAGAAGGAAGGTATGTCACCATCAGAGGGGGTCAAGTATAAAGCTTGTGTAGTTGCAAGGGGTTTCACACAGCGGAAGGGCGTTGACTACAATGAGATTTTTCACCAGTGGTTAGACACACTTCTATAAGGGTGCTATTAGCAATGGTGGCATATCAGGATTTGGAGCTCGAGCAGCTAGATGTGAAAACAGCTTTTCTACATGGAGAGTTGGAAGAGGAGATTTATATGATACAACCAGAAGGGTTTCAGGTTCCGGAAAGAGAAGACTACGTGTGCAGGTTGAAGAAGTCCTTGTATGGACTCAAGCAATTGCCTAGGCAGTGATACAACCGGTTTGACAGCTATATGTTGATCCCAAAGGTGGAAACAAGGGTGAAAACAGCTAGAGGGGGGGTAAATAGCTGTTACAAATTTTTCGCCCTCTTTTAAAACTAAACCTCTTGGCTTACAAAACTGCTTGCAGTGAATAAGAAACTGCAAGTAGAGTTGCAAAATGCACAGCAGAATATTAAAGTTATAAAGTGGTTTTAGAGGTGCAATTTTGCAATGCGATTTTCAGTGTGGTTTATAAAACTGAAAAGTGAGGTTTTGACAATAGTTAACTGCAAACACAATTTCACAATAATGGATAACTGAGAATAAGATCAAAACAAATAAGACAAAATAATTAGTAAGCACAGTAAATAATAATGCAGAAATAAAGAATACAATATTTGAAGTGGTTCAATCGTAAATGATCTACGTCCACTATCAAGATGGTTAGTCTTGGATTTTCTAAGAGTTAGATTTTATATTAGAGTATGAGTGATTACAAATTACAAAGATCAATACTCAAATCTAAAATCTATTCTATGAAGATCAATCCTAGACTATAATCGGTATATCTCAAATGAATAATCTATGTGATTAAACAAGTGAGGTATGCATGTGTATACAAGATCAAGGCTCTTTGAATCTAAGAGATGTAGAGCACAATGATTCTTGATGGTGTTAAAGGCTTGATTTCTTGGCTGGGAATTTTTCTTGAAGGAAGAAGATGAAGATTCAAAGGACTGAATATTTTCTAGGCAGAGCTTCAACTTCGTATGAACTCACAGCAATTTCAATTTCTCAAGCCATCTTCAAGTGTTGACGATTAGGGGTATTTATACCCAAGCACCAAGGATATAGCTGTTGGACACAGCTGTAGCAAGTACTGTACTGGTGCATTCCCATTGGTCCACAAATCCACGCTTGTCCTTTGATACAGCAGTTGCAGGTAAATCTGATCAGACTTCAGCTGCAAATAAGGTAGTTAGGACACCTGTCACCTTTTCAAGATCCTTGCAGATCTTGTCTGATACTTGGTCACGTGACAAGATTTGGTGATTGACTTTTGATATTGCTGATGTGGATTCCAACGGTCAAATGTGGTTCACTTCAAGTATTCAATCATTGGATGCGGTCTGGTGTGGATGCGGTTGGATAAGTGCGATTTCACAATAAATAATAATGCAGAAATAAAGAACACAATATTTGGAGTGGTTCAATCGTAAACGATCTACGTCCACTACCAAGATGGTTGGTCTTGGATTTTCTAAGAGTTAGATTTTATATTAGAGTATGAGTGATTACAAATTACAAAGATCAATACTCAGATCTAAAATATATTCTATGAAGATCAATCCTAGACTATAACCGGTGTATCTCAAATGAATAATTTATGTGATTAAACAAGTGAGGTGTGTGTGTATACAAGATCAAGGCTCTTTGAATCTAAGAGATGTAGAGAACAATGATTCTTGATGGTATTAAAGGCTTGATTTCTGAGCTGGGACTTGAAGGAAGAAGATGAAGATTCAAAGAACTGAATATTTTCTCGGCAGAGCTTCAACTTCGTATGAACTCACAACAATTTCAATTTATCAAGCCATCTTCAAGTGTTGAAGATTAGGGGTATTTATACCCAAGCATCAAGGATATAGCCGTTGGACACAGCTGTGGCAAGTACTGTACTGGTGCTTTCCCATTGGTCCACAAATCCATGTTTGTCCTTTGATACAGCAGTTGCAGGTAAAGCTGATCAGACTTCAGCTGCAAATAAGGTAGTTAGGTCACCTGTCACCTTTTCAAGATCCTTGCAGATCTTGTCTGATACTTGGTCACGTGACAAGATTTGGTGGTTGACTTTTGATATTACTGACGTGGATTCCAACAGTCATAAAGTGGTTCACTTCAAGTCTTCAATCATTGGATGCGGTCTGGTGTGCATGCGGTTAGATAAGTGCGGTTTCACCAGAGGAGGTTACTAAGAGCGGTCAAGATATTGGAACTGCAATGTGGTTTACATAGAGCAGTTCACTACTGTGATTTGTACTGGTGTTCAAGAGCGGTTTCAGATAGAGAATTTCCACAAAGCAGTTTGGTTGGAGCGATTTGCTAGAGTGGTTTGATGGAGCGGTCTGAAACCTTTGAACTGCAACCTCTTATCCAATGAGTCTTGTGCAAGTCTTCAAGCCTAATTAAAACCTATTCTATAAAATGGACTTAGCTAAAAAATTGAAGTCTAAGCTTCATTACATATGGGCCTAAAGTCCTTAAAATAGAGATGAGGTTATGGTATCAATCAAATCTAATCTAAATCTAGGAGGGTTAAAGTATGCATATCCAACACTATCTGATAGAGATTGGCTACACAAGGAGCGTGTATGACTGTTGTGTGTATCACAATAAGTTAGTGAATGGTTCGATCATCTATATGATTGTTTATGTTGACGATATGTTGATAGCAGCTGTCAAGAAGTCAGATATTCAGAAGTTGAAGGGTCTACTGTCTGCAGAGTTCAAGATGAAGGATTTGGGTGCGGCGAAAAAAAATTTTGGTATGGAGATCTACAGTGATAGAAGCCAACGGAAACTGTTCTTATTCCATAAAGGTTACATCAAGAAAGTTTTAGAGAGGTTTGGCATGTCTACAACAAAATCGCAAGATTCTCCGAGTGCAGCGAATGCACGTCTGTCGGTCGCTTTTGCTCCCAAGTCGGATGAGGAGAAAGAGTACATGACTCGAGTACCCTATGCTAGTGCAGTTGGTAGTTTGATGTATGCTATGGTTTGCACTAGGCCAGATCTCGCTAATGCAGTTAGGGTTGTTAGTAGGTTCATGGGGAATCCTGATAAGGAACATTGGCAAGCAGTGAAGAGAATCTTCAGGTACCTTAGGGGTACATCAGATATTGGGCTCATTTATGGAGGTGGTATAGAATGTACAGTTGAAGGTTATTTTGATTTAGACTACTCTGGGGATGTTGACACGAGGAAATCTATGACCGGGTATGTGTTCACTCTTGGTGGGTTAGTTGTCAGTTGGAAGGCTTCTCTACAATCTACAGTGACTTTGTCTACTACGGAGGCGGAGTACATGGCAATGACGGAAGCTGCTAAAGAGGGAATATGGCTAAAGAGTTTAATCAGCGACCTTGGGTTACATCAAGATCAGGCTACAATATTTTGTGACAGTTTGAGTACAATATGTTTGGCCAAGGATCAAGTTCATCATGAGAGGACCAAACACATAGATGTGAGGTATCATTTTCTAAGAAGTGAGAAGAAGATCAAGGTAAAGAAAGTGGGTACTGCGGACAATCCTGCTGACATGTTCACGAAATCCGCTCCGACTAGCAAGTTCATACATTGTTTGGACTTGCTGAATGTTCGCAGCTATTTCACTACAAGAAAAACAGGTTTTAGCGACGGAAAAATCCGTCGCTAAAAGCCAGATTTCCGTCGCTAAAGCTATTTAGCGACGGATTAGCGAGAGATTTATTCCGTCGCTAAAAACCTCGTCGCTAAAGTTTAACGGCGAAATTCCTGTCCGTCGCTATATTACCAACGGAAAAATCCCTCGCTAAATGATTCAAAGCCGTCGCTAATAACATGGAAGGGACGACGAATTTATGATATTTTACGATGGAATAATCCGTCGTTATTGTTTAAAATTCGTCGCTAAAATTTATTACAGATTTTCATAATTTTATTAATTTTTTTAAATTTTCTTTTTTCAATATTTTTTATTTTTGGTATACCAAATTACCGACGGATATTTCCGTCGCTAATTTGATATTTTTTATTAAAAAATTATATATATATATATATATATATATATATATATATATATATATATATATATATATATATATATATATATATATATATATATAGAAATATATATTAATATATTTTTAAATATATTAATATATATTTCTAAATATATATTAATATATTTAAAAATATATTAATCGTACAAAAGAAATCAATGGCAGCCTCCCTCAATTCAACATACAATGACAATCAAACATACTCACAGATTATTCTAGGCAACTTTCTTGATGCAAAAGCAATGCTCTATACAAAAATATTATATGAAAACAAACTAATCCATCTCTAGCCCAAGTGAAACCCTAAGATACATGCTAAACACTATTATTTATAATATTAAACATACTCCGTAAATAATTCTAGCAGAATGCCAAGAACAATACCATTAACATAGCAGAACCCAGACGCCTCTGACTTCTTGGCATGATGCAATCCACCGGCCCAATTGATCGCTATATCGGCGTCTTCCCGGTTGAGTTTCGCAGCGGCGCCGATGGATCCGTCGGCGGAGGCTTTACAAAAGTCAAAGAGACCTTCAAAAATAGGACAATCATTGCCGACGTTGAAGCGCTTGAGGTTGCGAGCATGGGTGTGGTCGATCACGGTCTCCGGCGTGACTCTGGAGAGGAATTCAACGTAATCGGCGGAGTGAAACCGTCGAATGTCGTTCTTATCGGTGGGGAACGGACGGATGATTTCCATGCGTCGGTGAAGGGAGTAGTGAAGAGAGAGAGAAGATGAGGGAGACTGCCATTGATTCCGGCCGGTGATGTTGAATTGAGGGGGAAGATGAAGCTTGCGTTTAGAGAGATTAGAGAGAGAGAGAGTAATGTTAGCGTGAAGAGAGAGAGAGAGAGCAGATGAGGGAGGCGGCCCTAAAGAATAAAAGGAATGTGGGTAGGGTTTTGATCTAGGCCATTGATTTAAAGTAAATGGATGGTTGAGATGATAATCCAAGTGAAATAGTTTATTAAAATGTGAGCCATTGGATCCAAGTCAAATGTATTATTATAGATGGCTAAGATGGTGATCCATGTCAAAGCTAAAAATTTAATAAAATAAATGTCAAATAGTTAATAATGCTTATTATTAATAACCATTATTTATACTTTCATTTGTTTAATTTTTTTTTATAACTTTCTGTGAAAAATTTCAATAGTAAAAAATTTCTCAAATATTTATTTATATGTAAAAAAAATTAAAAATATATTGCTTAGTAATATATTTGAACCCCTAAATCCCACTCTATACCCTAAATAAATTACACCATAAATCTTATACCCTAATAACTATAATAATTTAAAAATTAATAAAAATAATTACTTATAACTCTAATAATTTAATATATGATATAATTTCATAATAATGGGTGTATAATAAGTAATAATATTTAATAATAACAATAGTGATAATGATAGTAATTAGTAATAAAAACAAGTAAATATTAATAATAATTATTAATATTTTTTTTATATAACTTTTTGAAAAAATATTCAGTACTAAAAAAAAGTCTCAAATAGTTTTTTATATTAAAAAAAATTTAAAAAGATTATACTTACCCTATACACTATACCCTATACTCCCTCCGTCCCACTATAGTTGACACCCAAGGAGTGGGCACGGGAACTAAGAAGAAACAATTAAATAAAGAAAATGTGTGGTAGAAAATGAAGAGAGAGAATGAGTGGGGTAAATAGTAGTGTTGATTGAATAAATTGAGTGGTGGAAAATGAAGAGAGAGAATTAGTGGTGGGGTCCATCTAATATAAAAATATAAAAACTAGGTTATTTTTGGAAGGTGTCAAGTGAAGTGGGACGGCCCAAAATGGAAAGAAGTATCAAGTATAGTGGGACGGAGGGAGTATACTATAACATATACCCTATACCCCATACCTTATACCCTATACCCTATACCCTATACACTATACACTACACACTATACCCTATACCCTATAGGGTATAGGGCATAAGGTATATGGTATAGGGTATACCCTATAGGGTATATCCTATAGGGTATACCCTATACCCTATAGGATATACCCTATAGGGTATACCCTATACCCTATACCCTATATCCTATAGGATATATCCTATACCCTATAGGATATAGGGTATAGGGTATACCCTATAGGGTATAGGGTATAACCTATAGGGTATACCCTATAGGGTATATGGCATAGGGTATATGCTATAGGGTATACCCTATGCCCTATACCCTATAGGGTATACCCTATAGGGTATAGGGTATACCCTATAGGATATAGGGCAAAGGGTATATGGTATAGGGTATACCCTATAGAGTATAGGGTATACCCTATAGGGTATAGGGCATAGGGTATATGCTATAGGGTATACCCTATGTCCTATACCCTATAGGGTATAGGGTATACCCTATAGGATATAGGGTATAGGGTATACCCTATGCCCTATACCCTATAGGGTATAGGGTAACCCTATAGGATATAGGGTATAGGGTATACCCTATAGGATATAGGGTATAGGGTATACCCTATACCCTATACCCTATAGGGTATACCATATACCCTATGCCCTATACAATATACCATTCATATACCCTATACACTATATTCCAAATAAAATATGAATTCAAATAATTTTATACTTTATAAAATTAATATTTGATATTCACTATTTAAAAGATATATATTCATTTTAAAAATATAAATTACAATTAAATAATAAAAAAGTAATGTTTCATTTTTTTAAATGAAAGTTTATAAAATAAAAAAGAGAGACGGACAATAGCATATACTTTTTTTGATTTCTTTAAAAAAAATTGGATAAAAAAAATTACTTGAGAAGTTGTTAAGTAGTGATTTTTTTTTTAAATGTTACATAAAAAAAGTTAAGATTTAATTTTAAAAAAATATGTATATCAAAGAAAAAAAGAGGGACGGACAATAGCATATATTTATTTTAATTTATTTTTTAATTTTTTAAATTTTTTTATGGCTTAGTAATATATTTGAGATGTTTGTTAGTAGTGATTTTTTTTAAAAAAAAGTTAAGAATTTTTATTTAAAAATATATTTTTTTTATAATTTTATCATATTTGGCCTTACTTCATTTACATTTGAGGTAAACTTAACAATTATGTATTAATAAACATGCATTAAACTATATATATTAAAAAAAAACAAATCCGTCGGTAATTCGTCGTTATTCCGTCGCTAAATGAAATTGAAATAATATTTTTTTAATTATATAGCGACGAAATGCATCCGTCGGTAAAATTTTTTTCCAATCCCTCGTTATTCCCTCGCTAATCCGTCGGTAATGAATAAGAAATAATATATTTTTTTTTTACTTTATATAGCGACGGAAGTTAACCGTCATTTTATTATTTTCAAAATTCCGTCGTTAATCCGTCGCTAAATGAAAATGAAATAATATATTTTTTATTTTTTTAATTCTATAGTGACGAAATACATCCGTCGGCAAAAAAAATTGCAATCCCTCGTTAATCCGTCGGTAAACCGTCGGTAAAAAGAGGCGCAATTTTTTGGCGCCACTTTTACGACGAAATAGTGAGGGAATGTTATCCATCATTTGTCTCAAATGTAATTAAATAACGTATTTTCCTATGATTTTTTAGATGTTATTGGGGAAGTGATTTTGCCCCTGGGCGAAGCTCAGTTCATCCAATCGCGTAATGCTAAGTTGCTCGACGTCGAACTGATTGATACAAAGTAGGTATAAATTCACTTTAATATGATTATTTTACAATACGTTTTTAATCTTATTAATTAACAAAATTCATATCAAATTACAGAGGAAATGCATTAACTGCAGTTTTATGGGACAATCATGCTGAAGATATGAAAAAATTCATCAATGGTAGAGATGATTTTGTTGACGAACCGATAATTTTGATACTACAAATGGTTCAAGTATCTATATTTAAAGGTTAGTATTTTCTAAATTTTAGTAAAGTTTTATGATATTATCTTTACCTTACTATCATTTAATAATGTAAATTTCATTTTGTTAGATCAACTACGTGTTGGTACAATGAAGAATTGGACTAAGATGTTCATTAATCCATCATTTTCTGCAGTAAAAGATTTCCTCCAAAGGTTTGTGAAATATACATTAAACAAATTATATGATTTTGAATACAGAAAATAGTAGCTATATAATTACTATAATTAATCTTATTACCTAAATATTATTAGGCATGGCCCTAAGCGTCCGACAATTAGTCGCAGCAGAAGTCTTATAACAAATTTTAGTGAATAGCAGTGGTGATGATTGGTTAAAAGCCACCGATATCATGGTTGTTAGCGACTTACTCAACAATAATGAGGTATATCATACAATTCATTATACACTTCATTCACTAAGCCGCATTATTATATAAACAAATTTAAAGATTTTAAAGTCCATTCTAACCAATATGTTAATATTTTTGTGACCAGTTTGGGGTAAAAAATGTCTTGGCTACAATAACTGATATTGACCTTGACAATGGATGGTACTACGATGGTTGTGACAAATATAACTTTACAAAGGAACTAAATAAGGGTTCTAAGTTTTGTGAAAAGTGCCAAAAGGATGCTGAAAGTGTAATTCCAAGGTATGAATTATTATTTTGATTCATTTTTTCATATTGCAACAAGTTATAAATTGTGTGATCAATTGATATTTAATTTTTTTAATTAGGTTTAAAATTAGGATTGAGGTGATGGATGATGATAATGCCTCAGCTCATTTCATGTTATTTGATAGTGCAGCCACTTACCTGTTTAATGAGTCAGCTACAAATATTTTATCAAATACGAAAGAGGTATTCACTTTTATTTTTTCAAATACTTAAAAATTTATAGACAATTGGTAGTAAATATTATCTAACATTTTTACGTAAACATGGTACTTTGTCCAAAGGTTTAAGCACTTTGTTGGATATGAAATGCATATTCAAAGTTGATTTTAACAAAACAACACAGGAGAAGGCCGATAACAATCGCAGCTTCACAGTTAAAAAGATAACAAATGATGCCTCGATAATCTCTTAGTATCGTGCCTTGATAAATAAATATGTATGCAAAAACACCGTTTTATTATTTAATTTACCATCATTTTGGAAAACGTCTTCACTATTATATTATAATTTAAAGGAGACTATATAACTATTTATATTTTATTTCTTTCTTATGCAGGAGGTTGTTTTCAAGTTTAAAGTAATAGACGCGGACGAAAATGATTTAATTGAAGTTGTTGGTGATAGTGTCGAAGACAATACTCCAAAGAAGCATAAGCTTGATGAAGCAACTGATATTCAGGATGCTCAGTTGTCAATTACAAAAGTTAAAATGAATATAAATCAAGAGAAGTAGCATCTTTCGTACAACATTGGGTTTTTCGAGCTTTGAATTACGATTTTTTAGATTATTTCACTTGGTTTAACAATATGGTTGGATTTTTTGTTCTTATTTTGTTAGACATGGATTTGGTTAAAGAATGTTTAATTATCTATTTGGCTAAATTTGATATTTAGTTTTTTTCATCTCATATTATGTGTTGTCTTTTTATCTCATTGTCGTTTCACATTAGGTTAAATTTCACATTTGAAATATAAATATATTCTTTAATTTTATTTCATTAATATAAAATTTATAAATTCACCTCTTTGTAAAGCCATACATATCATAACAAGTTCAAGATTATTCTATTTACAATTATTTTAATTAAAATTTAGAGAAATATAGATTTTATCATAAAATTATTTTGTTAAATTAAATCTCAGTTTATTACCTTTAAGGAACTGTATTGATTTGATGTAATTCGTAAATCATATCATGATTTAAAATTTTCAAAACTCCATCTAATCTACAACCTACCTCTAAATCAGATTTAACTATTAATCAAATACTAATTTAATTTCATTAATCAATTTAATGAAGACGGTCGACATTTGAAATACTGTGAATTTCCGAGGTATTTTGTGTGGGTAAAAAATAAACGTGAATGGCGCCGCAGGAAAGATAGTCGATTTGCAATTGGAAAAATATATCATGTGCCGGTCGGCTGTGGGAAATTGTACTACTTGAGGATTATGTTGAATCATAAAGCCGATTGCAAAAATTTTGAAGATTTGAGAACCGTTGATCATGTTGTCTGTAAGGACTTTAAATCAGCTTGCTATGCTTTGAGTTTGTTAGATGACAATAAGGAATATGTTGATGCAATAAAAGAAGCAGATGGTTGGAAAATGTTTGTAGCCTTAAGGAGACTATTTGTTATCCTATTAGTGTCTAATTTCATGACTATGTCGCACGAGATATGGGATAAGACTTGGGAGGAACTTTTCGATGACATGGAATACAACTATAGGAAACTGCACAATAATCCGGGTAAGTTTATCATCTTTAAATCTAATATAGGTTTTCATTTAATATTACATATATTTATACATTTTCTCTAATATATAATGTAATTACAAATGCTTATAAAACACAATTCTAATTTTTTTTCTAACCGTAATTAAAGTAAAATATACTGGATATTTGTTCTACTTTCAATAGTGTACTCCGACCGTATGGCGAAAATATTCACCACTCCATCCGTACTGCATTAATTATCTAATATGGATATTACATACATGTTTATGCTTTTGTCGAATATTTGAGATATAAAGTTGATTGTAGTACATTTTTTAAATTTGTACTTCCTCCGTGTCGCACTAATTTGTTATCAATTTTATTTACAAAATATAGTTTTGTTATTGGTTGAAGAAAAAAATTATTATTTATTTAATATTTACAAATAAACGTACTCCCACCGTCTCACGGTAATAGTATCATCCTTCCCTTCCGCACTAACTTTCATGTAGAGATATTATATAATCATAATGCATTTTGTCAAATATATTGAGTTTCAAGTTTTAACATTTAATTTAAGGACATATATTATTTCGTACTCCATATATGTTTAGCTTATATATGTCGTATACGTATATACTCCCTCCGTCCCGGTAGTAACTTCACACTTACTATTTACGCGTAAATTAAAGAAAAAGTTAGTGAAGAAAATGTTGTGAGTATGAAAAGTGAGGTTGGAGAGAGAAAGTGGGGTAGGAAATAGTGATTTGATTGGTGTTGTGAGTATAAAAGTAAAGTAGGAGAGAGAATTAGTGGGTGAAATAGTAAAGATTCTTTGCCATTTTAGGAAGTGTGAAGTTTGTAATGGGACGCCCAATGAGGAAAGTGTGCAGGTTGTAGCGTGACGGAGGGAGTATATAATTTGTATTCCTTTAATTATTATTATATTAACTATTGGATATATATTTAATTGCATTTTTTCATAATTGTGCCAGGATTAAAACTAAACAAAGAACAGAAGAAGAAACTTATTTTAGCAGAAATTTAAAAGATATTGGTTCAAAATGGAAGTAGCCTGTATAAGTTTACAAATATGCCTAAGCCGATCGACTCTGCTATTGAGGATGCACAGAACATGCTTATTTTAGATGAAACATCATATGATATAAAAGAGATGAAGGCTGAGCACGCCAGGTTGTATAAACAACTCATGGCTGAGTAGAAGGGAGTATATGAAAAAATCATGTCAGATGTCGATAGTGGAAATGGTGGAGTATTCTTCCTGTGTGGTTATGGAGGGACGGGAAAGATGTTTATGTGGAAGACATTATGTGCTGCATTACGGATGCAGAGGAAGATTGTAGTTGCAGTTGCATCCAGTGTTATTTCTTCATTATTACTTCCCGAAGGTAGGACTGCCCATTCTAAATTTGATATACCTTTACAGCTTGATGAGACTTCCATGTGTAGTAAACTTAAGTCAGGTTCTAATGAGGCAGAGTTACTTCAAAAAAACATCGCTTATTATTTAGGACGAATCTCCAATGACACATAAACACTGCTTTGAGGCACTTGATCATAGCTTGAGAGACATTTTGTTTAACATTATGTATACGTATCTATATTTTAAAAGTTATAATAATACTAAAATATAATATTTTATGTAGGGTGGTTCGTCTTCTTCGGATGTTGAGGATATCAGGTCGTTTGCAAATTGGTTATTATCCGTTGGTGATGGGACTGCATGTGATAAGTAACAACTGCTTTTAAGATATAGATACATATTTTATCCGTTGGTTATTAGTACCTCTGTCTCAAAAGCCTTACTACCTTTGTTGCAATTTATGTACTATATCCGTCTTAATATTAGTAAAAACTGCTTCATAATTTTTTGGCCTTCTTTCAATTTTAATATTGATTTTTACTTCCTTTTAAGTTCATATTTTTACTAATATTTATTTATTATATGTTGGTTATTACTGCAGGTGACAAGAACCATGGTGAAGTTGAAATCAAAATACCAGATGACATATTGATAAGAGATTCTGTCAATACCATCTCAGCTATCGTGAATTGCATATACCCGAACTTAATGCAGAATAAAGATGTTGATGGATTTTTCCAGAATCGGGATATACTTGCACCAAAAAATGAGATTGTTGACAGTATTAATGAGTATGTTATGTCACTCTTTCCTAGAAAAGAAGTGGAATACATGAGTTCTGACGCTATATGCAAAGACGAGGAATTTAACCAATCAGTCGAAGATATATTTTCAACTGAATTCCTAAACACCGTCAAGTGCTCTGAAATACCTAATCACATACTGAAGCTAAAGATTGGATGTATCATCATGTTGTTACGAAATATAGATCAAGCTTCAGAATTGTGTAACAGTACAAGTTTGATCATTACAAATCTAGGTACGTAAATCAATTTTGTTAGTATATAATTATACATTTATACAATTAATTATTTGATTATTTGACATAAAATATACAGTTATTTTAATATATATATATATATATATATATATATATATATATATAGGTAAGCACGTTGTCGAGGCGGTAATGTTGTCCGGAAAGAATGTTGGCAAGAAGGTGTTGATACCGAGGATGATTGTGTCATCTTCTGATACAACATAATTCCCGATTAGGTTTCAACGGAGACAATTCCCACTGACCGTTTCTTTTGCAATGACGATAAATAAAATTCAGGGCATATGTAATAGTCATGAACAGTCAGATGACACGACTACAATTGATGTGTACAAAAATTTTTTTGACAAGTTGTAATATATTACATAAAATTATCTCATTAATTTTTTGAATTGTATTTATATTTAACTTTTACCTCAGTGTTTTATCCCCCGTCGGGATGAATGAACGCTCGCCGAAAAAATAATTTTTGAGAGTCGCCACGCCGTTTTAAAGGAAACATTGAAAACCTTTTGAAAGAGAAAGTGGGTTCGGGGGTCAGGTTACGCGTTGGAAAGAACCGAGAGTTCACCCAACACGCCTCGTTCGTAGACGAGTCTGTCTATGTTCAACATCCAAAGCATTCAAGAGTGTGTGCAAATTGTGTGTGACAAGATATGTGATAAAATGCATATTAATGCTTTATTTTATTGATCAACAAGGGGGATTACAACTTGTAAGCCATTGACC
The DNA here is from genome assembly GCA_022495995.1 of Adenophora triphylla var. japonica. NCBI lineage: Eukaryota > Viridiplantae > Streptophyta > Magnoliopsida > Asterales > Campanulaceae > Adenophora > Adenophora triphylla. The sequence goes on along the minus strand of JAFEMH010001626.1, from coordinate 187,849 downwards.
ATGGGAGGCCACATCCCATATTAAAAGGAGGAAAAACAGATTACAATTGGAAAATGACTTCTGCAGAATGACAAAGAGTGTCGTGTGACACAGGATCTGCTTTGCAGGTTGTGTCGTGTGACACAAACTATCATATGCAGAAGCCTTACAACATTAAGCATAGGATTAACAGAGATCTACCCAATCACTTCAAATGAGTGTGGATATTGAAGATCCACACTCTATTTTGAGTGACAAGAGAATTGGATGAACAAATTACAGCTGAAAAGATGGTCTCTGCAGAGTGGCTAGTTATGTCGCACTACACAGGACTGATGAGGTCAATTGTGTCGCCTGACATGACATGACCTTCTGCAGAGACTTTACAATTCGAAACCAGATTCAACAGAAACCCAAACAGATCCAAATATTACACCAAGTCAACTCAGAAACCAACAAATCCACAATGAATCGACCAAGGGGGTGTGGATATGGAGAGATCCACACTCCCTTGATGAACAATCAACAATATAAACTAAATCACATCATGAGCAACAATTAAATCAAGCAAAACAACTTAAAGAGAGAGATGACGATTGGGACTTGATAATTGAAGGCGGATGGAGCCTAATTATCAAGTCCAAGGAACAAAAATTGTGTAATGGACAAAGTATGATAGAAAGAAAGGGGAAGGGAATTGTTACCCTTGTAGATCCACCACCACTACACCAAGTTAGGTGCAATGGCCTTCTATTTAGCTGCAGATGTAGATTCGAGCATAGGTGGAGTGCTGAGCTTTGGATCTTCAGTGGTGTGTATGGATGTATGAGAGAGAGATGAGTGAATTGTGGATGCGGGATGAGAGGATTCAAGGGGAATTGGTGTGGGTTTGTATGGAAGGAGGAGAGAGCGAGGTTTCTGAAGTGATTTTGGCAGGGTAACAGTATGGAGGTCAAAAAAGGATCCAAATATGAGAGGGGGAGGGTCTTATTTATAGGCTGCTGATGATGGGCACATTATGTCGTACGACCTCCTGCAACCACTTTCCATGGCTTGAGTTGTCGCGTGACACAACATGTCACTAACCATTTCTGGCGCCAAAACCTGGTTCTGGAACATTCCAGGTTAATACCCAAAAGGTCCAAAACTAATTTATTCCTTGTAGGTCCTTTTGCATGAGAAAAGTACTTAAAAGTACTTCCTTCGCAAGAAATTTATGAAATGTTTTCGAAAGTCTCGGAATGGACCGGAAATTTACCAAAATGCCCCTAGTGCAATTTTATCATATTAAAATGCACCTAAAAAGGGTAGCGAATTGGATTGGCGTACTTACAGAGCCCCTCGGCAACGTCACTTATGGAAGAAGTGAGGTTGTCGATAAGAAAAGGCCCAATCCCAATGAGCGGTTGGGGATATGGCGAATGGCTGGACGATGACTGGTGAGATCGGATGGCTAGACCTTTGGAGAAAGGATTCCTACGTATCCGTGGGAGGGAATCAAGTCGGTCGTAGTTCAGACTATTCAGAGGTGTCTAACCCAAATGAGACTGTTGGGAGGCGTCTGAACCCGGTGGAAGACTTTTGGGAGGCGTCTGAACCCGATGGAAGACTGTTGGGAGGCGTCTGAACCCGATGGAAGACTGTTTGGAGGCATCTGAACCCGGTGGAAGACTGTTGGGAGGCGTCTGAACCCGATGGAAGACTGTTGGGAGGCGTCGGAACCCGATGGTTGGGAGGCGTCTGAACCCGATGGAAGACTGTTGGGAGGCGTCGGAACCCGATGGAAGACTGTTAGGAGGCGTTTGAACCCGATGGAAGACTGTTGGGAGGCGTCTGAACCCGGTGGAAGACTATTTGGAGGCATCTGAACCCGATGGAAGACTGTTTGGAGGCGTCTGAACCTGATGGAAGACTGTTAGGAGGCGTCTGAACCCGGTGAAAGACTGTTTGGAGGCATCTGAACCCGATGGAAGACTGTTTGGAGACATGAATTTTCGAGAATACCAGACATGATGCTTTGCAATGAGTTATGATTTCATACATGTGCTGTTCTTACCTGTAGCTGCCGGAGGGACTGAGGCTACGGCTGTAATCGTGGAGGGTTGTAGCTGCCGGAGGGTGTTCGGTGTCAACCTACTTGTTTATTTAAATTTTGCAAGCGCACGGGCTATTGCAATATAGCGGGTACAAGTACGGGTCGATCCCACAGAGACATGGTTTACTTTGGAATGATATTTGTCTTTATATAAATATATAGATAAAATGATTGGGGGAGATAAGAATTTGTAAGAGAAAATACTAGGAAGACATAAAAACTACTCTAACAAATAATGATAGTATTCTCGGGATTGAAAACAAATAAATATGCTTTAGATAAAGGCTTTCATCAAAATAACAAGGATGGTACATTAGGCTTACACTACTTCTGGTTAGGACAGTAACGTTGTATCCTTCACTAATTATGTCCTAACTGTTTGAGATTTCCGTTTATGGTACTTTCGCCCTGTCACAAACGGGCATTCCGGATTAACTCTAGCTGACCAAAATTAGAAAGAATCCATTAAGATCGAAAGTCAACGTACTTTCCATTCAAAGAACACCCCTAGGCCGTTGAACTACTCTCGTGATCAATGGACTAGTTTCTTTATAAGGTCTCGTCAATCGAGATTCTCCGCTAGGTCCTTCTCTCAATTAACTGGGGTTCCACAAATATAAACGTCTTTATATTTGCAGGCAATTTAAGAATAATATAAAAAAATTGTTTCAAGATAAAAGTGCCAAGTTCAAGGATGATACGCTAAGTTGTGCTAACTAGCACATGTATTTTAAAACTTACCGGCCTTTCTCTCGAGGGTCCGGCTTAGTGTAATCCCGTTCGTCACGCGAGAAATCCGACTCACCTCTCGAGGGTACCGTATAAATCAAAATCCATTAAGTCTATCATTCTCACGTATTTTCCACTAAAGGATCATCCCTAGGTCTTTAAATCACTTTCCGTGATTTATTGACCTAGTTCAACTCTTAGAGTTTCGCTAATCGAGATTCTCCGCTAGGTCCTTCTCTCGATTAACTAAGGTTATACAACTAAGGACGTCTCCCTAATAGCAAGCATTAAGACTAATAAGAAGATAATTGAAATGACATGTAAGAGAAGCATGAATATAAATAATTGAGTTTCCGACTCCGAGAAATGAAGGATTACTCAAGCCATTGAAATAATAAAAGAAGTAAGTAAGAAATAGAGATAAGGGAAGAGATATTTATTCATAATAAAAGAGAGACAATGGCTGAAAAATAATCTTTGTATTGCATTCACCATCTTCAAGAGTATACAAGACTTGTCACGAATCATTGATACACTTTGAACATCGTGTATAAATTGCTAGAGTATTTTTGCTATATATTCTAAGTATAATATGATCCTTTATGGATGTGTTTATGACTATTTTTGGATGCTCTAAACTGAGTACAAATAGCCTTTATACAGGCATTCTATGCTAGGGACACATCTCTTGCGAAAAGGCACCTGTTGGCTGATATGGGAGGTGCTCGGCCGAGTCAAGGGATATGCTCGGTCGAGCAGAGCTTTCTTGACTGGTCACAACTGTTGTAAAAGGCACCTTTTGGTTTGAACAGGGGGTGCTCGGCCGAGTCAAGGAGGTTGCTCGGCCGAGCAGCTGCTGCTTTGGGCTGATTTTCAATTTTGACCTTCCCATTTCCATAGCTTTGCTTTTAAGCCCCTTTTTCTTTCATAAAATGTACCTAAAACCTGTAAAACACATAAAAATACCCAACAAGCATAAAATCTGGAATATAACATAAAAGAGGCTAAATTATACTCAATCGACACAAAATTAAAGGTAAATAACATATTTATTATACTATAAAAGACTGTATAAAAACCACTTATCAAAATCCCCCACACTTAAATCCTTGCTTATCCCCAAGCAAGTTTTAGTATAAAGAAGGTAGAGACGGAGTAGTAGGTGAAATGGCAAAGAAAATAATATAGATGATCCCTCAGAAAAATAAATTTTTACTAGACTAATTGCTTCGGAAGATTTTCCTTTTATCATCTATTCATATTCTTCATAATATTAAAAGAGTATCTAGAAAGAGAATAAGAAGACATTTTAGGGAGTAAATATAGAGCAATGAATTGATATATCATGAATAAAAAACTTGACTAAGTAAAAGACAAATTGCAGGGAAAAATTAAATTCTTGATCAAAAACTTGGCATGAGATAAATTTCACTCTTCGAGTGCTTTGTGAAGTAAGAGAAATGATTGCTTATTCATAATTTAAAAGTATTCAAAGGATTTGATATGCATTTTGAATCACAAAGATGGAAATGGAGGATGATAGTGGAAAATTTATCAAGGCTTAACAAATTTATCTTTATCTTATACGTGTTAAAGTTGCAAAAGACTTAAGTGAATTTGAACCTTTCAAGTAGGATACATTGTGGCCGCGAACCCCATGTTCCTAATACTTAGTTCAAACACACTTACATACTATTTCCATTTGGCAAGAGTGCGTCGTCGCCGCGAACGCCGTGCCCCGAGTTACTAAGGAAATAATAGCTTGCTCTTCAAATTTTAGTGACATTGTCACTTTTGAGATTTAAGATAAAAATTTGTTTAGCCTTGATTTTAGTAGAAATGGAAAGATGGATGAGTGAAGGTTGTGATTCAAAGGGATGCATATCAAATATATGAATAACTATTAAAAAGAAAATAGAAGTCATTGATTTTGAAGTATACATTAGAAAAATTTTCAAACTTCACAAGTTAATAAAGCCAAGTGTTTAATGATTCAAATAGCTCAATTAATCAAAAAAAAAAAATGCTTTTTCTTAGATAAATCTTATTGATGATATATTAATTCATGATTTTCTATTTACTTTCTAAAATATCGCTATATTCTTTTCCTAATAAACTTTTAAGGTGCAGAGAATATGAATAAAATGATAAACAGATAAAATTTCAAGGCAATTTAGCAAGCATAGAGATTAAAGCAATATCATCATAGGGATTTTTTTTATTATTTTTTTTAGATGCATACATAATGAAAAAAGAATACAAACTAAGTTAAAAAGTGAAAAACTAAAACATAAAATGCAAAATAAAATGCAAGTTCCTCCCCCACACTTAAATTAAGCATTGTCCTCAATGATTCAAGGACTATAAAGAGATTGGTAGGTAAAGAAAAAAGAAAGACTCACATTGGTGGTGGCGGTGGTGGTGGTGGGTAGAAATTCTTCCAATGCCTTACTCCGTAGTCGTAAATGTAATCAACCCTTCCTTGCACATGTTATATGCGCCCTTCAATATTCTCTTGGAAGTGGTTGAAGTTTTGGTTGAAGTGGTTGAGTTGTTGAAGGATTTAAGTCTGTTGGAGGGCCATTTGATTGAATTGTTGGTAAAAGTCGGGTGGCATTTGATTTTGGTTAAGGTTGGCCTGCCCTTCTTCTTCTTCTTGCCCCATATTTACATCTTTATTTCCCTCTTCAGCTTGCCCCAATAAAAGCGGGAAGGACCAAGTATCTGGTTGGTTTACTAATACCACCGGAATGTTAGCGTTGGGCAAAATAGCATGTGGTGTTTTGTTAGCATCACCTCCTACGAACCAAGTATACCTTCCTTACCCTTCTTCGGAGATCATGTTCATCATTTTTAGGGCTGCTATATCAAGCACCCTAGATCCTCTAACTGGCACCCAAGCATTGTCGCCTTCCTCCGATAGTTCAATACTAACATAGATTGCTATGAGGGTTATAATCCCTCCAATATGAATATCACCGGGAAAAGTTGGGGAAATATGATCCCAAAGCCTGTCAACCAACCACTTTCCTAGATTTATCCCTTCATACCCTGTCACGAATGCCCATAAAAGGAACAACTCTGTCCTATTGATCGTCCCTTTATCTTCTCTTGCAAAAACAGTGCAAGCATATATCCTATGTATGTAACGGAGGACGGGGTGGATTATTAGAGAGGTTTTGGGTGTGATGGGTGTTTAGGAGCCGGAATTTTAACTGAACATCCTCAAATTCTTCACCCGTATTATCATCAATCAACGCCCTATTTCTCTTAGTTAAAGAACTTAGGAACTCCAAGGTGATACCTTCGTAGGTTTTTTCGCTTAAATGCATAAAATCTACAAAATTCAACCCTTGGTGCAAATCCCGGACATTGCCCCTAATTCCCAGAATTCTCAATGTATCTATGCTGGGAAATTGCGTGGGCTTAATGTTCTTTCCACATAATTTGGCAAATCTAGTTGCCTCATCTTTGGATTGAAAATCATTTCCCAAAGTGTTCAATGTAGGGATTGGCTTAGAACTAGAAGAATCATCATTCCGGAGATAAGAATTTGTAAGAGAAAATACTAGGAAGACATAAAAACTACTCTAACAAATAATGATAGTATTTTCGGGATTGAAAACAAATAAATATGATTTAGATAAAGGCTTTCATCAAAATAACAAGGATGGTACATTAGGCTTACACTACTTCTGGTTAGGACAGTAGCATTGTATCCTTCACTAATTATGTCCTAACTGTTTGAGATTTCCGTTTATGGTACTCCCACCCTGTCACAAACGGGCATTCCGACTTAACTCTAGCTGACCACAATTAGAAAGAATCCATTAAGATCGAAAGTCAACGTACTTTCCATTCAAAGAACACCCCTAGGCCGTTGAACTACTCTCGTGATCAATAGACTAGTTTCTTTATAAGGTCTCGTCAATCGAGATTCTCCGCTAGGTCCTTCTCTCAATTAACTGGGGTTCCACAAATATAAACGTCTTTATATTTGCAGGCAATTTAAGAATAATATAAAGAAATTGTTTCAAGATAAAAGTGCCAAGTTCAAGGATGATACGCTAAGTTGTGCTAACTAGCACATGTATTTTAAAACTTACCGGCCTTTCTCTCGAGGGTCCGGCTTAGTGTAATCCCGTTCGTCACGCGGGAAATCCGACTCACCTCTCGAGGGTACCGTATAAATCAAAATCCATTGAGTCTATCATTCTCACGTATTTTCCACTAAAGGATCATCCCTAGGTCTTTAAATCACTTTCCGTGATTTATTGACCTAGTTCAATTCTTAGAGTTCCGCTAATCGAGATTCTCCGCTAGGTCCTTCTCTCGATTAACTGAGGTTATACAACTAAGGACGTCTCCCTAATTGCAAGTATTAAGACTAATAAGAAGAGAATAGAAATGACATGTAAGAGAAGCATGAATATAAATAAATGAGTTTCCAACTCCGAGAAATGGAGGATTACTCAAGCCATAGAAATAATAAAAGAAGTAAGTAAGAAATAGAGATAAGGGAAGAGATACTTATTCATAATAAAAGAGAGACAATGGCTGAAAAATAATCTTTGTATTGCATTCACCATCTTCAAGAGTATACAAGACTTGTCACGAATCATTGATACACTTTGAACATCGTGTATAAATTGCTAGAGTATTTTTGCTATATATTCTAAGTATAATATGATCCTTTCTGGATGTGTTTATAACTATTTTTGGATGCTCTAAACTGAGTACAAATAGCTTTTATATAGGCATTTTATGCTAGGGACACATCTCTTGCGAAAAGGCACCTGTTGGCTGATATGGGAGGTGCTCGGCCGAGTCAAGGGATATGCTCAGCCGAGCAGAGCTTTCTTGACTGATCACAACTGTTGTAAAAGGCACCTTTTGGTTTGAACAGGGGGTGCTCGGCCGAGTCAAGGAGGTTGCTCGACCGAGCAGCTGCTGCTTTGGGCTGATTTTCATTTTTGACCTTCCCATTTCCATAGCTTTGCTTTTAAGCCCCTTTTTCTTTCATAAAATGTACCTAAAACCTGTAAAACACATAAAAATACCCAACAAGCATAAAATCTAGAATATAACATAAAAGAGGCTAAATTATACTCAATTGACACAAAATTAAAGGTAAATAACATATTTATTATACTATAAAAGACTGTATAAAATCACTTATCAGAGGGTCTTAGGCTACAACTGCTGATGATTGTGGCTGCCGAAGGGTCTTATACCATTGTAGTTGATGATCGTGGCTGCCGGAGGGTCTTATACCACTGTTTGTTGATGATCGTGGCTGCCGGAGTGTCTTATACCATTATTGTTGATGATCGTGGCTGCCGGAGGGTCTTATACCACTGTTGCTGATGATTGTGGCTGCCGGAGGGTCTTATACCACTGTTGCTGAAGAGTTGTTGGTTTGCCGTGCAAGGGACGGTCTTTTGTTGATGATTTTCCGTCCAACATGGGGACTTTGATGAAGACGTGCCAGTGCATACAGGTTTGATGAAGGTGTGCCTATGGGAACGGGCCTTTGCTGATGATTTGCTATGTAGAACTAGCTTTTGATAAAGATCCGCCCATGAGAACGGGCTTTTGGTGATGATCTGCCCATGAGAACAGGCTTTTGATGAAGATCCGCCCATGAAAACGGGCTTTTGACGATTTGCAGGGCAGAACGAGCTTTGATGCCCCCGAGACTGATGAGCATTATTGCTTGGAGATTGGGGCAGTTGAAGCCTTTTTTGACAAGCATTGCTTGGAGACTGAGGCAGCTAAGGCTCTTTCAGATGATGCTGAAGAGTTCGAAGATGACGAGACTGATAAAGATGATAAAGGCAGAACTTGTCACCTGCAGAATTTGAAATCTTATCTAGATTGTGATTTGAGGAGCAATTCTCCTGATCAGATCATGATCACTTGATTATTGTACCCTGTGAGGGGAGGAAAGAGAAACACACACTCTAGGCACTTTGCATTTTATTTGATTTGGATTTGATTATTGTTAAACTTTATGCCTTATTAATCTTGATGCACGAGTCCATCTCGACTGGGGATGAAAATGGAATGAGGATTTTGTATGGTTTGACAAGCAATTGTGTATGTAGCGCTTATGCTAGGATGGATTGTGTATGGGATGAATGTATATATGATGTATGGGTTGAACCCTCTCCCATGAATTTGGGGAAATGTATGAGTGATGATTGAGGAGTGTATGGATGACATGGTGCAACCTAGGTAAGTCGGGGATGCTCCCGGGGGTACAAATTGCAGCAGATTGATTTGTTGCTGATGAGAACAAAGTGTATCACGCACCCGAGACGGCAAACAGCAGGGAACGTGCAGAGAATGCCCTGGTTTTTGAAGAGATGACTGAGCGAAACCCCAAATCTTGATGAGGTGACCATGGCGAAGCCCCAGTTGATAATGCAAAGTAAACCCGGAGGGAAATCTGGTAAGGAGAGCCTGAGAGAATAGCTTAGCAAAGCCCCAGCGTGGAGAGATCCAATGCAGCCCCATTGCAGATAGAGTCATCTTGTGGCCAAGGAGGCAACCCATCATTCAAAATATAGTCAATCAGTCATTGGACAATACTCAAAAATGTTTATGTGCAGGGGCACATTTTTCGAAAAGTGGGAATGAATCCCGATTTTGTGACACACTCGCTTTTGGATTTGATTCTTTTAGGAGAGTATAAGCGTCACAAGGTGTGGAAAAGTGTATGGAAGCCCCTGCTTGACAGAAAAACAGGGTTTGGCTCTATCTTCCTATGATGTAGAAAGAGAAGACTTGTCGAGACACTTGTAAACTTGTCTTATTCGTGATGATCACAAGGCTGCTTAAAACCCTTTATTGGTGTTCATGTTATTCAAGCACTAAAACTGATATGAACAAATATTTTAATTAATCGTGAGGAGATAACTAACTGATATCGAGAATCAAACTTGGAAAGATGGTTTGAGGATTTGTGTATGGGGACGGCCCTTGAGGAGACCGGATTTTCTGAGATTTGTTTGTGATTTTGATCGGACCAATTATGGTTGCCTACATTCCCCTCCTTGGGAGGAGCTCAGGTCGCCGTAGTTCGGGCTTATCCCGATTGAAAGAGAATGAATGTTGAAATTCAAGGATCTTTTGAGAACTGGGGCGTTGAAGCACATGTCCCCTTGGAGTGTCCATGAAAGGCACGGATGCGAAGCCTCAGTGAGGCATTCACGGCAAGTGTTTGTGGAGGAGAAACGAAATATGCTCACATGAAGTGTCAAAGGAAAAGATTTGAATTTGCGTAATCTTTGATTGATGGATCTTGAACTGAGATGGATTGGGCTCCGATTTAAGCAAGCAATGAAGCATTAATTTGATCTAGATCTCGAAGATATTAGAATGAAACTGCTATCCGATAGGAACTGTAGCTGGGTTTCAGGGCTCCGATCGGCCATCGGTGACTTGGAAAATTGATTGTCATGACCTCTTAAGATGAGAGGTCGACTAGGCTTTTTGCTGACTGAACCTCTAAAAATGAGAGGTTGGCTTTTGGGAATGTGTTTAGGATTTCTAAGGTGAGGGAATTGATTTGCCTCTAGGAATGAAGGTCGAATTCTGACTTTGGCCAAAGGCGAAGGTAATAGGAATATCCTCTAAAAATGAGAGGATGGCTTGGGATTGGTTTCGATAACGGGAATATCCTCTAAAATCGAGAGGATGGATGGAAATGGTTGGAAGGTGTTGGTGAGAGGAAGTCCAAGCTATTGAGAACTTTTGCAAATTTGTGAGAATTCAGGCTCTTTTTGAACATTGGAGAGCTTCTTGAGAAGTCGGGAACTTTTGCTGAATTGTGAGGATCTAAAGTCCTTCTTTTGAAAAGCTTCTTGAGGATTCTTGCTGGATTGTGAGGATTTAAAATTCTTCTTTTGATAACTTGGAAGGCCTCTTGAGGAGTTGAGGATTATCTTTGTCCTTCCTTCACAACTTGAGTATTTTGTGCACCGCCGATTCTCGAAGCTAACTTCTTGGCATTACTTGGACTTCTCTCGGCAAGGAACAAAGGTGATGGCTAAACAGGGTTTCAAAACATGTCGATCTTGAAATGAAAGGGTATTGTTTAGTGAGGGTGAGGTAATGGTTTCCCTAGGGTGAAAGGCTTCAACCGCAATCCCTACCGGATGATCTAAACGAGATTAATGTTTCATTGCTTGCTTAAGCTTACTTGAGAAAGATTCATGCAAATTCTATTGAGCGATGAACTGATGAGGATGATGAAAGAGATGTGAGCACATGAGATGCAAGATGGGGAATGGATAAGCCCCAATTTGAGAAGGATATCAATTGATTTTCTCAATCCGGTCAATTTAAATATTAATCATTTCAAAGGATTAGTAATTGAGCAGTACAAGTGATCATGCAAAATAAGACCATTTCAATTGAGTGTAACGTGGGTGTGCAAGTGATGTCTCGAGTCTAGCAAGAATAGAAACAAAGATTTTTATTACTGCAAAGCAAAAACTGGTCCAACTTGGACTTGACAGACTCATGACAACGTAAAGGACACTCTAGAACCTATGATGCTGACTGACTGACTTCTCCGTCTTCAGATGGGAGAGCCTCTTGGATTCTGCCGATATCACAAAAAAGGATTGGTGACAATACTGGGGTAAGGACCCTTCTCAATCCTCCCTTCGTCCATGATCCTTTGAATGAGCGACTTCAGAGAAGTGCAGTCATTGGTGACGTGGCCGGGATACTGAGGTAGAGGCAAAACTTGCTTGTGTCCAGCTTGGGATCGAGTTTAGCAGGGCTGTAATTCACCAGTGGCTGGACAAGTCCCCCACTTGCTAAGATTTCAAAAAAATCCTTTATGGGCATCCCCACATCATCATAGTGTCGCTTTTCCCTCCTCCTCTGTACCAGTCTTGGAGGTGACTTGAGTCTTGGCATTTGACAAATAGGAGTTATGATGGGAATGGATGACATTTGGTCCTGAAACTGAGCACTAGCAGGCAAATACTGAGTTGGTCCCAAATACTGACTCTGCATCGGCGACGAGATGAAAGCATAGGAGGAACCCATCAGAGATTGAGAAAACCCTCCTTGAGGTTGAAGCTGATTAGCAGAAAATGGTAGAAGTCCATCCTGGCTGAACTGATTCCCGGAGCAAGGATGCTGACCCTGATACTGGGCGTTACCCTGGAAGTGAGGACCATGAAACAGACCCTGCTGATACTGAGAACCTGAAAACAACAAGCCTTGACTGTTCGGAAGCTGGGACCCAAACTGGCTTAGAGGCACGAAAGCATTGGGAGTTGGCGAGGAAGTCAAATCATGGAAGATCGGCTGTGGTTCTCCAACTAAACCAAAACTTGTTTGAGAGCTTGACTGCACACCATGATTCGGAACTTGAATTAGATGATATGTTGGAGCAAAGGGAGGAAGGGAGACATTTTTGATCTCATCATCAAACTCAATGGCATCAGTAATCTCTTCATAAGTCCCATCGGCACATCGGATCATAGCAATACCACGGCTTCTCATTGCCTCTACAATTTTAGAGTGTGTTGCCTCTTCTCTAGCTTTAGCGGCTTGAGCGAGTAGCTGAGCCTCATGCTCTCTGACTAGAGCGGCTTCCAAATTAGCCCTCATCTCTTCCCTGGATAGATCATGCATGCCTTGTTGGCCCGTGGCAGATGAACCCCCGAATTGAGTAGTCATACCCTTCTCTGCACTAGACATCTCTGAAATTGAATTGGATGCAAGCTCCGCCGAAACTGCAACTGTCTCAAAGACGTGAACCAAATGAGCACCGGGAATTGGAGCGCGCACCCAACTTGCCGTAACTGGAGAGGGGAAAGCGTGTATAAGGTGGAGGATAGAGAACCTTGAGGAGGTATGGGAGAGGGAAGAATGGAAAATGAGATGGACTCGTGCAACATCTTATTAATGTTCAAGTAAAAATCGGTGTCTTTTAAATCCTAGGAACAGTTGGGAAAGGGGGAAACCTTTATTCTCGCAAACTAGACCTCGGGGGGAACCTAGGTACACATCATCCAAAAATACACCAAATGCATTGATTAAAAATTAATAATAGGCAATGATACCTAAATAAAATCGAAGCATTTATGGGACGGACGAGCAATCCCAATTTCTGGGGAAATTTGGGCAGCATAACGGGTATTTCCGAAGAAATTCAAGGAAAAATCCGGCATGACCTCTCGTCAGTGCACGTTGACAAAGCGACATGATCTCTCGTTAGAACATTTCGTGGGAGCGACATGTCCCTACGCGAAACCATGTTGCAATGGCAACATGCCCACACGTGCTAGGTTTTGGGATAGGTACGAAAGTCTATTAAAAATTTTGAAACAATTCATTTTAGTGTATTTGAAAATGGCGTGTCAAAACCAACCATTGGGTAAGCTTTAAAAGTGTGGTTCCACCTATGATGCGCTAGGGGGAAAGGTTTGACATTAGGCGCTCAAGCGTAGGCCACATACATCACCATCCGCGATGCCGTCAATCGCACCCAAGGGTTCTAGATCTATGTGACGTAGTGTGCGGATGATTAGATTCCTTTATTTATGAAAATGATTTTTTTATTATTATATTTTTATTATTATTATTATTTATTTATTTTTGAAAAAGAGGGATAAAAGGAAAAACAACACATACACCCCACAGAGCACAATAATCAAGGAATCATGCATTTGATCACGGGACAGCCCCACAATCACAACCTGTACCAAGGACACCAAATCCTGCATAATGGCAACTTTTGTCGCGTGACACAGAACTGAGATGCCAAGTTCTGTCGCGTGACAGAAGAAACCATTTTCTCAGAATCTGAAAAGAAATCAGAACCAGCCCCAGCCTCCAAGCAAATGACATGACTCAACCCCAAGCACCAGCACAATCTCAACAGGAAGCAAGGAAGGGGAGGGAATAAAGCTAAGCACTAAATGCATTTATACACATATAATGTCACCAACAATGCACACACAAATGAATGAAGTGAATATTGAACAAGCACAAAAGTTTGACCCACTTTTGAAAAACAAGTTTCAAGTCCCCAGCAGAGTCGCCACTGAATGAACGCTCGTCGAAAAAATAATTTTTGAGAGTCGCCACGCCGTTTTAAAGGAAACATTGAAAACCTTTTGAAAGAGAAAGTGGGTTCGGGGGTCAGGTTACGCGTTGGGAAGAACCGAGAGTTCACCCAACACGCCTCGTCCGTAGACGAGTCTTTCTATGTTCATCATCCAAATCATTCAAGAGTGTGTGCAAATTGTGTGTGACAAGATATGTGATAAAATACATATTAATGCTTTGTTTTATTGATCAACAAGGGGGATTACAACTTGTAAGCCATTGACCATGGGAGGCCACATCCCATATTACAAGGAGGAAAAACAGATTACAATTGGAAAATGACTTCTGCAGAATGACAAAGAGTGTCGCGTGACACAGGATCTGCTTTGCAGGTTGTGTCGCGTGACACAAGCTATCATATGCAGAAGCCTTACAACATTAAGCACAGGATTAACAGAGATCTACCCAATCACTTCAAATGAGTGTGGATATTGAAGATCCACACTCTATTTTGAGTGACAAGAGAATTGGATGAACAAATTACAGCTGAAAAGATGGTCTCTGCAGAGTGGCTAGTTATGTCGCACTACACAGGACTGATGAGGTCAATTGTGTCGCCTGACATGACGTGACCTTCTGCAGAGACTTTACAATTCGAAACCAGATTCAACAGAAACCCAAACAGATTCAAATATTACACCAAGTCAACTCAGAAACCAACAAATCCACAATGAATCGACCAAGGGGGTGTGGATATGGAGAGATCCACACTCCCTTGATGAACAATCAACAATATAAACTAAATCACATCATGAGCAACAATTAAATAAAGCAAAACAACTTAAAGAGAGAGATGGCGATTGGGACTTGATAATTGAAGGCGGATGGAGTCTAATTATCAAGTCCAAGGAACAAAAATTGTGTAATGGACAAAGTATGATAGAGAGAAAGGGGAAGGGAATTGTTACCCTTGTAGATCCACCACCATTACACCAAGTTAGGTGCAATGGCCTTCTATTCAGCTGCAGATGTAGATTCGAGCACAGGTGGAGTGCTGAGCTTTGGATCTTCAGTGTTGTGGATGAGGGATGAGAGGATTAAAGGGGAATTGGTGTGGGTTTGTATGGAAGGAGGAGAGAGCGAGGTTTCTGAAGTGATTTTGGCAGGGTAACAGTATGGAGGTCAAAAAAGGATCCAAATATGAGAGGGGAAGGGTCTTATTTATAGGCTGCTGATGATGGGCACATTACGTCGTACGACCTCCTGCAACCACTTTCCATGGCTCGAGTTATCGCGTGACACAACATGTCACTAACCGTTTCTGGTGCCAAAACCTGGTTCTGGAACATTCCAGGTTAATACCCAAAAGGTCCAAAACTGGTTTATTCCTTGTAGGTCCTTTTGCATGAGAAAAGTACTTAAAAGTACTTCCTTCGCAAGAAATTTATGAAATGTTTTCGAAAGTCTCGGAATAGACCGAAAATTTACCAAAATGTCCCTAGTGCAATTTTATCATATCTATATTACAATAGGGAAAGGCCGTAACCGCCGAGACAAAGAACGGCCAGGATTGATTCTCAAAATCTAGATCGAACGGCCTAAATTCCCCCTCCCCTCAACCGTTTTTAACTTCCCACTCCACACCTCCACAAACCGCTATACAATTTTTTATATATGGAGAACTACCGTCTTCTTCCTCTTTCACTAGAAACTGATGTATAAGGTTTATATATGGGGGTTTGAATGTAGTATGTATGATGGGTGGCGGCTTTCAACCCAAGATAACAGTTAATCTGCAACATAATACTTCCTTCCTGCCAGGCTTACGACCTCAAGGTTTTGATAACCCTGCAGCACCCATTTCTTCTCCCTTGACACAGCTTCTTCTTCCCCCCCCCCTTTTCTGAGTTACTGGAAATTTTGTATGTTGTTTACCATCCTCTCTTTGTTTTTGTTTATTTGTTTTTTATAAATGTTGTGTACATTACATGATGTATTTTCTGAGGAATTGAAGTTTTTGTTTGGTGGAAAGTCATAATGTGATAAAGCGATTGATGATTTTGATTTAATTTCAGGTTTGCTGGAGCTTTCTATATAGCACCCACATTTGTCGCATAAGTTTTTGTTTTCGTTTCATTTATGGCTGAATCTGGCTCAGTTGATGTCATATTGGAATTCCTTAAAAGGAACAAGTTTGCTAGAGCTGAGGCTGCATTGCGCAGTGAACTCAATAACCGTCCGGATTTAAATGGATTCCTAGAAAACCTCACTCTCAAGGAAAAGGACCCGGGAAACTTGCTGGAAGAAGGGAATGGGCCAAAACCCAATGTGGGTGGAATAGCAGGGAGGAGTTCTAGAAAACCTCACTCTCAAGATCTGCCTTCTCCATAACTCATAAGGTTCTAGGGCTACTACAGATTTCTACATACCTTGAAGATGCTTCAGGAAGGCCAATTTTGAAGATGGATTGGCAGCCCCGGCCATTGATGGAGTTTCCGAAAGACCGCCTTTAATTGGGATTTCTGTAGAAGATAACGGCATTGAAGAGGATTCCATTTGACGGAGAAGACCGACCTAAGAGAGTTAACTGATTTGTTTAGAAGTAACCATTAATTATTTTATTACTAAAATTTAATTAAATTTTTTTAGCAATGAGTGGGTAGTTTTTTTTTAATGAGTGGGTAGGCCAGGATTGACGTTCGGAAAATTAATCGGACGGTTAGAACTCTTTCCCGTCCCAACCGTGTTTTAACTTCCCCACTACTCCTTAACTCCCCCACTACTCCATATTAAGCCTTCTCTAAGCCATTCATAGTCAATATTTTGATTCATGAAATAAAAATAAATTTTATTTAAATGAAGTAGCATTTCATATGAGATTAAATCATCTATAAATATATATTAAAGGCTGATATATATTAAAGGGTGAGTATTCGGTGATTTTTTTTAATGAATGTAACTATTAAAATTAGCATTTCCTTTGTGAAATTGGTAGATTAGCTTTTTTTTTCTACTAAGGTAAAAACTCCATAACCAACAAAAATATCTATCATTATTGCTATAATATCAATAGGAATATTTTTACTACATTGTTTTTTTATTAATTTGTTTTTATTATTATTATTTACTTATTGATCTCATAACCATCAATATCAATATAGTTTGAATTTTATTTTTTATTATTTATTGTTCATGATTTTTTTTTTACTTTTTGTTGTAATAATAAATAAAAACTAAGTTTGAATTACTTTTTTGGAACATGATATTTTTTTACTATCACGACGATTTCAATTAAAGAAGGGAAAAATAAATTTAGTGTAACCGCAATTAGATAGGCGTTTCTCCGTGCCCTTGGCACGGGGGTTAGTACTAGTTAAAATGCATCTAAAAAGGGTAGCGAATTGGATTGGCATACTTACACGAAAACCGACGTATTACTCACTAGTTACTTGATAACATAAATCCAAGTTCGAGTCCCTTAGAGGAAAATATGGAAACGATGATCCTTATAAAAAATGAAAAAAATAATACTAGGGGAACTGGTTATTGACAGAAAAGGAAACTGGAAACAAAAATGGGCTTGATCTACTGGGTAATTTAAGAATCCAACTAAAGACTGGGCTCAGCTTGTTAACGTTGTTATTTGTTTACGTAATACTTCCCTTTTTATTTAAGATACACATACTTTATTTGGACCGGTATTATATTTTTGATCGGTGTTTATTTTATTTTATTTTCAACCTTTGTGCCCACTTATTTTTCAAAACTTATTTATCTTATTTTTCGATCCCTTTTCTCGCTTTTTGACGTGAAACATCGTCTAAAGAAAAAACATAATCATAATCAGATAATTCGTCATACAAAGTTATGTTCGGATACTAATTGTTAAAAAAATAAATCAAACTTGACCGCAATTTGATATGATCGTAAGAAAAGTAAGTTTGGGCCAGTATAACTCTCACAAGGCCTAATAGGTGAAATGGACCAAGTAGTAATAGGTAGGCCCAAATCGTGATATGAAGAGATTGTGTCAGGCAAGCGAGAAATAAGGTGAGAAACAAGAGGCCCATCGTGGGGCCTAGTAAGGCCCATCCTTTTGTGATGACGAGATAGATCAACGATTGAAGCTCGCTTATCGACATATGACAAAGCGACAACAAGAATTAGAAAGAAACGCTCGAACAACAATTCAGAAACTGACAAAGATGTTATTTACGTGTACTTTTGGGCCCACAAATCCATTATACTTGATGAATAATCTGTCAGAAGAAGAGATGACGTCTCCACTATCTTTTAGTGCTCATGCACATCAAATGGGAAGATGAAACGTAGCAAATGACAAATGCAAGGCACACGACACAAGAGCTATATATACAACAGGACAAGACTTAAAAGGTAAGTCTCAATTACAGACACAACACCATTTTTATAGCTTCTTGTACTCTCTTCTTCTAGATATCAACCAAGAACTGATTCTCACGCCGAATGGGCTTTAGCTAGAGACGCCCCCGACCTAGTTCAGAGTTGTTTTGTGTGTAGGACCCATTGGAGAAGAAGGCCGTTGTATCCACCCTAGACTGCAAGCTTTGCTCCCGTTGCAACCATTTTCCCATGGCAGCATCAGTTGATTCCGTTGCCAGGACTGATGCTTTTTCTCCGTTTGTTCTTGTTCTTATTCTTATTCATACACCTCTTTCAAACCAAGAAAATACACCTCTGTTGAAGTTTAGAGTGGTTCAAGAGAAAGGAACACCCTCAAAAACCATCCCAAACATAAACCTAGCACTTACAACACCAAATTTGCATAGTGAGGCCTACGTACCAATTGGTTCAGGCTTGGAGGGAGGGGTTCAGTCGACTGTCCGAAGGAGGAGAGATCGAGAAGAAAGGGAGTGTCCAGTGACCAACAACGTGAAGGGGGCGAGATATGGAAGGCATGAGCATTTACCTCTCACGGAAGCAGAGATCAGGGCGAAAGCGAAACGCATATGGGCAAACAATGAGCTCTTACTGCAGATTCTCGCGAACAATAACAAGCTTGTAGAAATGAGACAAGAGCCCACCCCAATCCCACAAAACGTTATGGGACGAGTAACAAGGATCAACCCAGTAAGGAGGCAAGTCGTTAGCCAAAGTGTATCTCGGGGCCAAGATAGGCGAGATCGTGATATGCCACCACCACGAGATAGACCCCGATAGGGAAGGAGAGAAGGGGGAAGGGCGAGATCCAAAGGAGTGGAAAAGAGAAGATCACAAGAAAATTATTGAAAATGGAAAAAAGAGAAGAGTGTACTATCAGTCGGCAAATACGCGAGATTCTTCCTACTATTATGAGTACGGTGATGATGAGATTGATATGGGATCAACAATGGATAAGACTTATAGGTCAGGCTATTCAAGACAGTCAGAAAGCAAGTTGCGAGATTCCGAAAAATCTCGCAATGCTAAGAGAGTGTCAAGGCGACATGAAAAGTCAGAAAAGAAGGTGGGAGATCATTGAAAAAAGGAGATGGCGAAAAGGATTATTGAGTTGGAGGCGGGAAAGAAAATTGATAAGGAAAACAAGGATTCATACCTAGTGCCTTTCGCGAGATGGATTCAAGATGCTGATCCAGATCCTAGTTTTCGCATGCCTACGCTGTCGGAATATTCAAGTAGTATAAGGGCGAGAACCCATGTGGGTGGATTTGAGGTGACTATATCAATGCTCACCAAGAATGAAGCAATCATGTGCAGGTCACTTGCCAGTAGATTGACCGATCATGCTTTGGAGTGGTTTCTCATGCAGCCTATGGATACCATTACTGGGTACTAAGACTTCAAATTTTTTTTTTGGTAAGATTCAGTGCCTCAGGAGCACAACCAGTGAGAAAACAAGAATTGTGCGGGATCAAACAAAAGCCAGGGGAGGGCATTGCGAGTTACACGGAAGGATTTATGAAGGTGGCTAACCAAATATTTGATATAGAGGAAAGCAACATCATCATGCCCTACAAATCAATTTTACTACCTGGACATTTCAAGCGAGAACTATGGATGAGGCTGCCAGAAACTTCAGGCGAGTTATATGAGCGAGTTTTGGGTACTGTGGAGGTGATGATAATGATGAAGTACCAGTGATTCCCGCACCAACTTCGACAGCAAATAAAAGTGTGAAGGAAAGAATAGAGTATGTAAAGGAGGATAAGGATGGGCATAGAGGAGGCCGTGGTGGTCAAATCGGACGAAGGTGGTCGCGGAGGAGGCCGTGGACCAAGGAAAATTATGAAGTTTGTTAAACTGAACACCTGGACGAGCGAGATCTTGATGATGGTACAGTTGCCGCCAGCCTTCCCAATGCCAGAGCATGGCGCAGCCCACATATATCGTAGCTTTTGCAAATACCGTCAGGAGAAGGGGCATACTACTGATGATTGTTATAATTTGGAAAGGGTTATCCAAATGAAGATTTATGATGGTGAGTTAGGAGAATAAATGAAGAAAGAATGTAACCAAGTGACATAGGATGAAAGGAATTTGATAGACATGATACAAGACCCCATTCCCAGCATTACCCAGCTGGACAATCGAATCATGAGTTTGTCGCATATGTTTAATATTCCGGAGTACCCACCAAATAAAGATAGGGTGATAAGTGTTTTAAGGAAGGAGTTGACCGTGACAGCTAACAACGGAAATCAACCAGTGGTGATCACAATTTATTCAGGACACAATATTGTGCAACGAGTTTTGGTGTATTTAGGAGCAAGTCGCAATATTTTGTATTATGATGCTTTCAAGAGAATGAAGTATACTGAGGGCAACTTTATCCCGTATAATGGATTTTTGGAAGGGTTTACAAATCACACTGTAAGAGTTAAAGGGAAAATTGCTCTAGCAGTGAAAATTGGTGAAGGGAAGTTTGGTAGAACTCGCACGTTGGATTTCATGGTGATGGATTTGGTTTCCCCAACAATGACACAGTGGGCATTACGTTCATGCAAAGTTTTGAAATGGTGGTATCAATCCCTCGTCAAAGAGTAAAGTACCCCACCCCCAATGGTATTGGATGTATTAAAAGTGAAGCCATTAAAGTCATAAGGAAGAGAAGGGAAATGCAGAAAGGGAAGGCGGCAAGCACTAGCTCTCTTACAACGGCATATGCGGCCCGTCCTTTGCGTATTAATATGATTGTCGACTTAGAGGGGGAAATGAAATGGGAAAAGACAGAAAGCATGAGGAATAACTTGGAAATCATTGCAGTGGAATCAAGGAGTCGCAGGGAGAGAAAATGGAAATGGATGAAGGGCAAGAGATGTGAGAAGTGTTTGGTGAAATGGAGCAAGTAGAAGCCACTGAAAATTTGGAGGAAAGAAAGATGCAGGAAGGTTCTGGCGAGATGGATTTCGCCATGGAATTGGTCTATGTAAACTCAACATTAAAGCGTGTGAGAGCAGTTAGGCATGTAAAAATGGAAGATCCGAGAATCGAGGAAATTGAAAAGGAAAATTCAGAAGGGCAACCCATAGAAGAAGTAACACCAAAAAATGATAAGGAGGTTCTCGCCAACAGCAAGAAAAATAATAAAATTGAAGTTGACACTTTGCAGATGAGAGATGAGCCAGATATTCAAGCTCTCGAAGAGTTAGAAGAAGTGAAGATTAATAGTGATTTTCCTGAACAAAAGATCAAAATCAGGAAACAACTTTACATGGAAAAGCAAGACCGTTTGGTTGAGTTTTTGAAACAAAGTTTGGATGTGTTTGCCTGGTAACCTGAAGATATGGGAGGAGTGGATGAGAATGTTGCCATGCACTGCTTAAATGTTGATCCAAATATAGAGTCGTTCAAATAGAAAGTCAGATACTTGTCGGTAGAGAAAGAAAAGCCAGTTTTGGAGTAGGAGGAGAAATTGCTCAAGGTGGGAATAATTGAGGAAATCCAGTACCCAATATGGTTGGCTTGTCCTGTAATGGTTTTGAAGTCGAATAAAAAGTGAAGGATGTGCATTGATTTTACATATTTAAACTCGGCGTGCCCCAAGGATTGTTATCCTTTGCCCAAAATTGACAAGTTGGTTGATTCCATAGCAGGGCATAAGGTGTTCAGTTTCATTGATGCTTATTCAGGATATCATCAAATTAAGATGGCAGAGGAAGACAAGGCGAAAACCGCATTCAGGACACCAAAGGGATATTTTTGCTACAAGATGATGTCGTATGGATTGAAAATGCCAGAGCGACATACCAGCGCACGGTCAATGAAGTGTTCAAGTCGCTGATTGGGAGAAATGTTGAAGCATACATAGATGATATGGTGATCAAAACAAAGGATGGTGACCACCTTGATGACCTCGCAGAAACGTTTAAAAATCTAAGAAAGAATTCAATGAAGTTAAACCCCAGTAAATGCACATTTGGATTCACAGCGGGAAAGATCTTGGAATTCTAGTAAATAGAAGGGGAACAGAAGCCAACCCAGAGAAAATACAAGCCTTACTTGATATGTCGCCACCAAAAACAATTTGTGAGATTCAATGTTTAAATGGAAGGATCATCGCCTTAGGACGTTTTATCTCGCGATCAGCTGAAAGGTGCCTACCATTTTTCAAAATCTTGAAGGGGGCCAAATATTCTCTTTAAGCAAGGAGTGTGAAGAGGCGTTTGAGCAAATGAAGAGCTACATGGCAAATTCGCCTTTCTTGTGTAGTCCAGAAGAGGGAGACAAGTTATTTGTGTATCTCGCTGCATCAGATCTGGGGGCTGCAGTTGTCTTGGTCAAGGAAGTGGGAGGTAATCATAAGCCAGTATATTATGTCTCTAAGGATCTTAGTGAGGTAGAGGCGAGATATTTTAATGCAGAGAAATTGGCGTATGCCTTAGTGATTGTCACTCAAAAACAGAGAGCCTATTTCTCAGCTCATACCATCACAGTTTTGACTGATGTCCTACTTAGAAAAATTCTCCAACAACCAAATACAGCAGGAAGATTGTTGAAGTGGTCTATTGAGTTGACGGATTTTGACATCAAGTATGAATCTCGCAAGGCAATCAAGGCACATGCCTTAGCAGATTTTATTGTGGAAACCTCATTCACAAAGTCCCAGGCGGAGCTAGCAGAAGCGACAACCAAAATCACATGTTCCAGGAAAACTATGCCAAGTCTAGTTGAAGCAAGGGAAAGACCACCAAATTGTTGGAGCCTTCATGTTGATGGATTTTCGGCTAAGGATAAGGGAAAGGCGGGAATCTTGCTGGTCTCGTCGGGAGAAGATTGTAAGTATGATAAAGCATTAAGGTTCAAGTTCCTAGTTTCCAATGACCAGGCGGAATACGAGGCATTGATAGCGGGAATTGAGCTAGCTTGGGACATAGGTCTCGCTCGGATAGTCATTCACTTAGACTCTCAACTAACAGTGAATCAGGTAAAGGGAGAATATGGAGTAATTCATCCGGTGTTGGTTAAATACTGCGGTGGCAAGGGAAATCATAAAAGGTTTTGAATTTTGGGAGTTAGTTCATATTAACAGATCAGAAAACACAATGGCAGACATTGTTAGTAAGGTTGCAGGAGACGACATTCTAAATCTCTCTAATAATAATCACCAAAAAATAAAATAAAATAAGAGAATTGTAATTCGTCCCCGCACAATTGTTGAATACCCCTGCTATACTAAGTCCACCAAAAAAATAAACACTCAACACCAAACACACCACCAAAAAGAACGACAAGATACACTACCAGAAAAAGGTCGTTTAGCGACGGAAATTTCCGTCGCTAAAATTAAATTTCCGTCGCTAAAAATAATCACCGGCGGAAAATTTCCGTTGCTATATCCTATACCCTATACCCTATACCATATACACTATACCCTATACACTATACCCTATACACTATACCCTATATCCTATACCCTATGGTTATGGTTTAGGGTTTAGGGTTTAGGGGTTATGGTTTAGGGTTTAGGGTTTAGGATTTAGGGTTTAGGGTTTAGGGGTTAGGGGTTAGGGGTTAGGGTTTAGGGTTTAGGGTTTAGGGGTTAGGGTTTAGGGGTTAGGGGTTAGGGGTTAAGGTTTAGGGTTTAGGGGTTAGGGGTTAGGGTTTAGGGTTTAGGGGTTAGGGGTTAGGGTTTAGGGTTTAGGGGTTAGGGTTTAGGGTTGAGGGTTTAGGGATTAGGGTTTACGGGTTAGGGGTTAGGGTATAGGGTTTAGGGTTTAGGGTTTAGGGTATAGGGTATAGTGTATAGGGTATAGGGTATAGTGTATAGGGTATAGGGTATGTGTATAGGGTATTGGGTATAGTGTATAGGGTATAGGGTATAGTGTATAGTGTATAGTGTATAGTATATAGGGTATAGGGTATAGGGTATAGTGTATAGGGTATAGGGTATAGTGTATAGGGTATAGGGTATATATAGGGTATATGGTATAGTGTATAGGGTATAGTGTATAGGGTATAGGGTATAGGGTATAGGATATAGTGTATAGGGTATAGTATATAGGATATATTGTTTAGGGTATAGGGTTTAGGGTTTAGGGTTTAGGGATAATGGGTTAGGGTGTAGTTAAATATTTTAATGTTTTTTAGTTTGTTATTTTGTTAATTAGTTCTAAAAATAATTAAAAAATACATTTTATTATCAGCGACGGAATATTTTCGTCGCTAATAAATTAAAAAAAAATTAATCAGTCAGCGGCGGAAATATTCCGTCGGTGTAATATTTCAAAAAAAAATATATTTTTTATTTTCACCGTCGGAATATTTCCGACGCTGATAAATTAAAAAAAATAATTATTTAGCGGCGGAAATTTTCCGTCGGTGTAATATTTCAAAAAAAAAATAAAAAAATATTTTATTTTCACCGTCGGAATATTTTCAACGCTAATAAATTAAAAAAATTAATTTATCAGCGACGGAATATTCCGTCGTTGTAATATATCAAAAAAAAAATAAAAAATATTTTATTTTCACCGACGGAATATTTCCGCCGCTAATCAATAAAAAAAATAAAAAAAAATATTTTCACCGGCGGAATAATTTCGTCGCTGATAAAGAAATAGCGGCGGAATATTCCGTCGATAAATCAAGCGCCAAAATAGTGGCGGTAATTAAACGAATATTCGAGGAATATTCGTTTTTGCGTCGGAATCTAGCGTCGGAATTAAATTCCGTCGCTAAATTTGACGCCAAAATTATTCCGCCGCTAAATCTTAATTTTCGCCGCTAAATAGCGACGGAATGCTTCCGTCGCTGTTTTTTCCGTCGCTAAAATACCTGTTTCTGGTTGTTATATGGGAGAAAGAGAAAGAACGCAGAGAGAGGGAGAGGAAAAGAGAGAGAAACATGGCGAGGGAGGAAAGTAATCAACGTTAGGGTGTGGATGGGCAAGGAAGAGAGAAAGGGAGAGAAACATGGCGAGGGAGGAAAGTAATCCGTCGCTAAAACACCTGTTTCTGGTAGTGCATCAATTAATACATTCAAAACCGTAATCAAACACACACATATAATCAATTTCACACAGACACACACACAAAATGGATAATTACCTTGATGGATTTGAGGGGAGGTTTTTTCAAACGATTCAAGTGTTTATGAACTTCCAATCTCTGCTGAGAAAACCTCAACCTGGTTCCACAACACAAATTCGCCATTAACAACAAACACAAAACGAGCATGACGGAGGACGCCGGAGAAAGACGGAGGACGCCGGAGGAAGACGAAGGAGCCCTAACCGAGCCAACCGAGCGGGAGAATGACGGAGGACGCCGGAGGAAGACAAGGAGCCCTAATCGAGCGGCGTGATTTTTAGAGAGAAGGAGTTGCAAAACCGTATGTGAAGAGGAGAGAGAATATTTGTTTTTAACCTATCGTTTGTTTCGTGTTTTGTTTCCTTTTTTTGCGATTGGCTTTTTTTTTATTATTATTAAATTTTATTTACTTGTTTATTTTGAAAATTAATTTATTACTGAATAGATATTATGAGACGGCTAAGTCCATCGCATATTTATTAATGCAATCGCATATTGAAATGTTTCTCCCGCCAAATTGGGCTGCGAAAATTTTCAAGAATTTTTGGACCGCAGCTTCAAAATGCGACCATTTTTTTTGTAATTGCCTTAGCCATCGCCTAAACATGTCTATTGCGACGGCCTTTTCTGCTATCGCAAAAGGCCATCGCATATTCCTCTTTTTCTTGTAGTGATTTTAACTAACAAACACGACCCAAATTGAGGATCCCAAAAGAAGTATTTGGCCATGACTTTTCTTTAGCCTTCATCAACAAAACCCTACTCCAAACAATCCAACCTTGCCATGACATTATCTTATCCCATGGACTTCCTCATTCCAACATCAATCTTAACTATCCCTTTCTCTGCTTTAATCTCTGTCTTCTCAAATTTCCCTTTGCTCAAATATATTTGAGCCAAAATCACATGGGGTTCCCAATAAATGGATTCTTTCTGTTCCTTAGGAACCGTACAGGCGCCTTTTAACGCATACGGTTCCAAAATTTTGCAAAAAAAATGCTCCACACAATTTATCAACTTTGATTCAGATTCATCTTCAATCCCTCAAAACAAACACTTTTCAA
The DNA here is from genome assembly GCA_022495995.1 of Adenophora triphylla var. japonica. Taxonomy (NCBI): domain Eukaryota; kingdom Viridiplantae; phylum Streptophyta; class Magnoliopsida; order Asterales; family Campanulaceae; genus Adenophora; species Adenophora triphylla. Next base: position 161,396 of record JAFEMH010001626.1, on the reverse strand, counting down.
GTAAAGATTTTTGTCTATTTTACTTGATGACATTTAATTGTGGGTGCTCAGCATTATTGCATAACATTGAAGGATAATATGGTCATTTCATTTTATGACATTTTTGTATTGTGCGAGGTAAATATCAATTATCATTAAAAAAAATATCATAAAATCATGAATCCAAATGGGATATTACAACCTTTCTATATCCCAATCGCTTTTACTGGGTTAATATTTGATTTAGGGAAAACATCCCCCCCCCCCTTTCAAAGTGAACTCATGTTTAAAAAATTTAATCAATTTTTTTTTTAGAATGATACTAGTAAATGTATAGTATATTAATGTTAACTAAAAAAAATGTTCTTTTTTTATCACTATTTTTATTTTTTTCTGCTTCTCTTTTCATTTTCTAATTTTTTTCTCATCTATTTCTTCTTCCAACTTATTTATTTCTTACATCATTTCTTGCACAATAATAATGACACATAAAAATTTATGTTAGCCGACTCCAAATTATAACGATAATGCTGAACCAGATACATTCTCTGCTGGATCCGGAGAAGCCACCAAAGTTAACAAGTTTTATGAAAAAGAAGATGATGATGATTAAAGCTCCTTAAGAACCATGATGATGTATGCATGCATGGTCCTCTCTTAATTAATAATGTCGCTTCTTCTTTGTTAATTTGGGGATCTAATTTGTTTCATGTCCCATGGTTGTGTTAAGGGTGTTTGCTTCCTTGTGTTTGTTACTCACCCTAATTTGGAACTGCTACAATGATTTGTTGCTACCATGTTTTCAACGGATGTGATTTGACTACATCTTCTATTTTGAAAGATGTATTGCCGAAATAAATTAAGTAATACTCCCTCCTTCGTCTTAAAAGATTATCCTGTTGTACATTTTGCAATTATTAAGGAAAAGTTTCACCTTCTTGTACCTTAGTAGATTTGCACTAACATTCATGCCTAAGTTTAGAAATGAGACATACTTTTTGGGACAAGTCAAAATGACAAATGGGACAATCTTTCAAGGACGGAGGGAGTATGTGAGTTCTATAGCCATCTGTATTGAAAGATATGACCAAATATCGGCCGTCCGGCCGTCCGGACCATGCGAGCCCCAAAATCATGATGGTGAGAGGAGTCACTCTGTCCTTCTTCTTGCTCTATTGCATTTTGATTTTTTGTTAAATTAATAATCCGTCCCAAAATGTTTGTCTCATTTGACTTTTTTGTTGAACTTTGACCACAAATTTATGAGAGATTAATCATGTTTATGAAATTCAAAAAGTTGTTGTTGATAATATTATTAATGGTGAATCAATAGAAATTTTTAGAATTTCATGCACATAATTAAATTGTCATATATTTGTGGTCAAAGTTCAACAAAAAAGTCAAATGGGAAGGAGTGAGTATATCTTTTTTATGTATTAAGTGGGCTTGACTTTACTGGACTATATTATTATATCATGTGATTACTGCCCCATATTTTTTTTGCATATTCAAGTTGACCAATATTTTAAATGGATTGAAACCTGAACAAGTTATTTTTGGGCCTGAATTGGACCTGCTAATTAGGTCCAGATTAATACTGGTATAGTAACTACTAGATCACTGTGTACTTACATATTGCCAAAAGTAACTGTAACAATTTTCCTAGCAAGTTTATTAATTAAATTATTATATGACTTGTTATAGTACATTAATTAGTATAAGTGCATGAAAATTCTTGATGGTTTCTTATAGTCTCTATACTTTCTCACCGTCACGCAAATAAGCCTTAAACTTCACTGTTCACTATTAGATATTACTTCAAAACCGTCCTAAAATAAATATTTTTTTGAATTTAAAAATTATTTTGAAAAGATATTTTTTTAATAAAAAAAAATTATAATCGCTCTTTCTATTCAATTTTTAAAATTTAGTTTTGAAATAATATAATGAATTATAAAAAAAATGAAAAGAATTTTTTCAATGATATTTTTGACAGATAATTATGTAATGAAAGAAAAAGAAATAACGTAAACATAAAATTATGTAAAAAGAACAAGTCTGGAGATTATTAATTAATGTGACACTGACAAAAGATGGCCCATATCCTTGGGTAAAAAAAAAAAGTAAATCCAACAACAACAAGGTAAATAAATAATGAATCAGAGTTTTAATGAGTAAAGGAAAGAGGAGACTTTTGAGTTAATGAGAAAGGGAAAGGCCCAAATCGGTGTAAAAGGTTCAACCTCCAATGTGTAGGGGAAATGGGAAAGAAGCCGACAGTTTGCAGCTAAAACTGACGCAATGCAAATGCTACTATTAATTTCACTTCATTTGTTCCAAAATACGTACTCCATCCCATTTAAATTTAAAAAGAAACAAAGCTGATTTTGCACAAAATTAAAAAGGGTAAGTGGGAAAAGTGTTGTGATAATGAAAAGTAATGTAATAGAGACAGAAAAAGTGCGGTAAAAAATAGTTAATAGATATTCCCTCCGTCCCAATAATTACTTTCACTTTTTTAAAAATCACGCAAATTAAGGAAGTGAGAGGGAAGTAAAGATGTTGTGAGTGTAATTTGAAAATAGGAGAGAGAATGAGTGGAGGAAATAGTAAATTATACTCCCTCCGTCCCACCTCAATTGGTCCATTGAGGTGGGACACGGTTTTTAAGAAAAATTATTAAAGTGGGTAGAAATTAGAGGAGAGAGAATGTAAAAGTTAAATGTGTGGTAGAGAATAGGAGAGATAATGTAAAAGTTAAAAATATTTAATAGGAGAGAGAATGAGTGGGAGGAATAGTAAGTTAAGGTGGGTATAATGAATGGTTTTTTTGTAAATATATGAAGATGATAAGGGTATAAATATATGAAAAACTTTCCATTTAAGGAATGGATCAATTGAGGTGGGACGTCCCAAAAAGGAAAGTGGATCAATTGAGGTGGGACGGAGGGAGTAATAGTGTTGTGAGTATTAAAATAATGAGGAGAGAGAATGAGTGGAGGAAATAGTAAAGATTCCTTTGCCAAAAAAGGAAAGTGAAAGCTATTAGCGGGACACCCAAAATGGCTAAAAGGAAAGCTCTTATTGGGACGGAGGGAGTAGTTATTATTAGTATAACAACTGGTCTCATGAAAAAATAAAGAACTATTTAAAAGTTTTCGTTTTAAGAGTGTCTTTTTATATGGGACACTCAAAATATAAATTTGTGTATTTTCGGATGAGACGAATGAAGTACAGTTTTAGAAGATAAATTTTGTCCCAAAATATTTGAAGTTTTGTAGTTTTTAATAAAATTTTGACATATTTTCTGAACTACCCTTATTTATAATTAGATAGTTGTTATAGTAAAAACATTTAATTATCTAAATATTTGAAATATTTAAAGAATAATTTAGTATATTTATATGCATTAATTGTTTATTATAATATATGTAAAGAGTGTTTAAAACCACAAGTATTTTATTTTATACTCCCTCCGTCCCATTATTTGGTTCACCATTTTGGCTACGGCACGCAAATTAAGGGTGTAAAAAATGTTGTGAGTGTAATAGTAAAATAGAAGAGAGAATGAGTGGATGAAATAGTAAATTATAATGGTGTTGTGAGTATTAAAATAATGTAGGAGAGAGAATGAGTGGAGGGAATAGTAAAAATTTTTTGCTTAAAAAGTAAAGGTGAAGCTTTCAAAAGGATATCCAAAATAATGGCAAAAAACGAAGTTATTAATGGACCGAGGAAGTATATGACGGAGGGAGTAATTTTCATTCATGGAGTGCGCAATAAGTTTCGGGGGCACCTTTTTCGACGTGCGCCTTTCCCCCCTATTCATACATTGTCCTAAAAAGATTGTTTAGGATTTGGAATGATTTAGGTTTTTGTAGCTTTAGCTAAAAGACGACTACTATGTCTGCGGATTCAATATGTATTATACTCCCTCCGTTCCCCAACAAGTAACACAGTTACTGTTTCGCACGGAAATTAAGGAAAAAATGAAAAGGTTGATGTGTTGTGAGTGTAGATAGTTGAGTAAGAGAGAAAATGAGTGGAGAGAATAGTAAATTATAATGATGTTGTGAGTATTAAAATAATGTAGGAGAGAGAATGAATGGAGAGAATAGTAAAGATTCTTTGCCATTTTAGAAAGTGTGACTTATTAGTGAGACGCCCAAAATGGCAAAGTGTGTCACTTGTTGTGGAACGAAGGGAGTATATGAAGACGAGGGGAGATTTAGTTAAAGTTTATGGTTTTATTTATTTATAATTAATATAAATGTGTTAAGTTATTTGATCAAAATACGTTTAGTTTCTCAAAATATATTTCTTCCGTCTCAATACAATCTTCTCAATTACTGCTGGTAAAAAAAAAATTAAGAAGTAAAACTATTTTGAGTATTATGTTGCTAGTATACTATTTAAAATAATTAAACTTAGAAGAATAATTCTTTTTTTTTAATTAAAAAACTACTATATACGTCCCAAAAAAACTTATCCAATTTGCCATTTAGGGTGTTTAATAGATAATTCATACTTTTTAAAAAGAAAATAACAATCTTTTATTAATAAAACTTAATTGTTATACTCAAAACAAATATTATTCACTTACTATTTCCTATCCAACTTTCTCTATCTTACCCACTCACAACACCTACTTATATAATATTATTCCTTAATTTACGTTCTGAATAGTAAATTTGTAAGATTTTTCGGGGCGGGTGAAGTGTACTATATTAAGAAATGTTATTTTGTCATTATTGTAATGGTTGGTTTAACAATACATAGTTTAAAGTAGAAAAAAGTTAATGAGTTTCAAATCTTGATCAACAAACTTAAATAATTACAGGACATGAGAACGATCAAGAGAGCCATTACATGATAAGCAGATGATAATTTTCCGTTAAATTTCTAACTTAGTTAGTTAGGCATCGAGTGCAACGCGAGAAGAAAGATTATTTAAAAGTGTTATCTTGGGACAAAATTTGGTTTGGGGTACAAAGTGAAATTGCGTATGTTTTGGGGGGCTAAATATATTTTGGCCTAAGTTATTTTAAGAGTGCCTTTGATTGGTGGGGACTAGGGGTGTCAGCGGTTCGGTTCAAATCGCGGTTTGAGATCGAATCGAACCAAATCACGTGATTTGGTTTGGTTTTTATACCTTCACGGTTCAGTTCGGTTTCAAAAATTTATAAACCATGCGGTTCGGTTTGTTTGCGTCTGACTCCTCCAAACCGAACCAAACCGAACCATTTCGAGCTGAACCGCCAAACTGAACCACCGAGCTGAACCGCCAAACCGAACCACCGAGCTGAACCGCCCAAACCATCATATTAACCGTTGCTTATTTTTTATTTAATCTCCACCGTTGATTTTCAAACCCTAATTTACAAAATATAAATATCTAAAGATTATAAACCCTTTCCAGTTTCCATTTCTTTCTTTTCAATTTTTCAAGTGCGGCGCTTCTCTCTCTCTCTCTCTCTCTCTCTCTCTCTCTCTCTCTCTCTCTCTCTCTCTCTCTCTCAGTTCTCCGCCATTTCCAATTTTCATCATCAACGACGACGAAGACGAAGACTTTCCTCACTCTTCCTCTTCCTTCGTCCTCGTCCTCACCTCACGGCTCACCCTTCCTCCGCCTCACCCTTCCTCCAGCGTACTATTCCTCCGGCTAAATCCAGAAAGGACCTCTATGCTAAGGCTTATGCAGTGGCCGAGGCTGAAGAGAGGAAGATGCAAGGAGAAGGGAAGGCCGTCGCCAATGATGAAGCGGGGAAGGCAAAAAAGGATAAGGCCAGTGACAAGGGAAAGAATAAACAAGGAAAGGTCGAGAAAGTACCAAACTCGTATACTCCTTTGGCGAGTCTCAAGGCGTAAATGCGAGCAATGTGAACTTTGGGCCGGCACCAAAAATGAATCCCAATGCCAAAGGGAAAAAGAACATGAACAAGTATTGTGAATACCACCGTGACAGGGGGCATGATACAGAAGAGTGTTTTATTTTGAAGAAAATAATTCAAAGGTGGATTGACGACGGCCGCCTCGAACACTACGTCAAGAGGGATCGTCCAGCGGCCAACAATCGAGCCACTAACAACGACCCCCCTGAGAGGTAGCCTAGAATGGTCTTGGTCATCTCTGAGGAGACGAGCAAGAACCAAATCAAGAGTGCCATCTACCACTTGAAGAAAGCCCCCCATGTTCCCCAGAAATCTGAGGTTCCAAATGACGTGATCAGCTTTTACCCATACGAGTTATCAGCCAACCTATTAGCTCGTCAACAAACATTGATCGTCCCTGGATTCATTGACAATTATGAGTCAAGGAGGATATTGATTGATACTGGGGCAGCCAAGGATATTTTGTTCTATAACGTCTATCAGAAGATGGGTCTACCTGATAGTCTCCTAAGTCCCTACTTAGGTCGTCTTGAAGGATTCACCAATCATAGGGTAGACGCCAAGGGACAAATTGACTTGCCCATCGACATCGGGGACCATCCTTTGAGAACCATCCAAACTGTTACGTTCGTGGTGATTGATGTTATCAGCGACTATCATGCAATACTCGGCCAACCAGGGCAAGCATCTTTAGGGATCGTCGCGTCAGTCCCTCATCAGAGAATTAAATTTCCAACACGCTCAGGAATCGGTTGTGTGTTGGGGACGGCCCCAGAATTCCTGGAGCATGTGTTGAAGACGAAGCGGACTGTTGAAATTGACGATTTAGAGCATATTGTGAAGTTATCCAAGTTAGTCAAACAAACGACGACCTCCTCCCCTAACGTCTCCACAATCAAGTGTGTGGACGAGACAGAATCCTTCTTTGAAACATTCCTGGACGACCAAATAGCAGCTCCACAGCTTTTGGCCAATCAGGAATCGGGGGCAGTACTGGACGAGTTGATTGAAGACGAGGTTCCCAATCTCACCCCCGAAGCCAAGAAAAAGATCAAGGAAATTGTGATCGAATCTATGGACTTTTGCGACGACGCTCCCGAAAAGCCTGCCGACGAGCTGACAGAACTCATCATCAACCCAAGTTACCCCGAGCAAAAGATAAAACTGGGGTCTCAGCTGACAACTGAGGAGAGGGATGAGATAATCACCCTACTTAAACATAACCTCGATGTCTTTGCTTGGAGGGTTGAAGACATGAAGAGCATAAGGGAGGACGTGGCCGTCCACAGACTTGGGGTAAATCCAACGATGAAATTTAAGGAACAGAGGTTGAGGATTTTTTCAACGGAAAAGGAGTGCGCAATCAAGCAAGAAATTAAAAAATTGTTGAGTGCTGGAATAATCGTGGATGCTGGATTCACGACCTAGTTGGCAAATGTGGTTCTAGTTAAAAAGCCCAATGGAAAATGGAGATTATGTGTTAACTTCACCGATCTGAACTTAGCATGGCCCTAGAACAGTTACCCCCTGCCAAGAATTGACAAACTCGTCGATTCTGTGGCTGGTCATACAACCCTTAGCTTTCTGGATGCTTATTCCGGCAACATACCAACGGATGATCAACAAGGTTTTCAAAGGGCAACTCGGTGACAATCTGGAGGCATACATAGACGACATGGTCATCAAATCAAAAAAGAGGAAGCATGTGGATGACCTCAAGCAGGCCTTCTCCAACCTACGAGCAAACGACATGGTGCTCAATCCAGCTAAATGTGTTTTTGGAGTTGCGGCAGGAAAATTCTTAGGATTTATGCTCTCCCAAAGGGGGATAGAGGCTAACCCCGAAAAAATCAAGCCTTTGATTGACATGGCTGAACCAACGAGTATTAAGGAGGTCCAAAGGCTAAATGGACGAGTGGCGGCCCTAGGTCATTTCATTCAAAGTTAGCCGAAAGATCTCTCCCCTTTTTCAAGGCTCTCTGTGGTGCCAAGAATTTTGAATGGACGGAGGAATGTTCTAAGTCGTTCAATCAACTCAAGGAATACCTTGGCTCCCCACCTCTCCTCAGCAGCCCCGTTGCAGGGGAAGACTTATACGTGTATCTCTCGGCGAGTGACAAGGCCGTCGCCGCCGTGATGGTCAGAGAGGAGGATGGGATACAGAGGCCAGTGTATTATATGAGTAAAGCCTTGTCAGATGTTCAGACCCGTTATTTTAATGCTAAGAAAATCGCTTTTGCTCTCGTCATTGAAGCACGAACGCTACGAGCGTATTTTTCAGCCCACTCCATCGTCGTTTACACCGACGCTCCACTCAGAAAAATCCTTCACAAATCTGAATGTTCAGGTCGTCTGCTGAATTGGAGCATTGAGTTGACCGAATTTGACATTTAGTACAGAGCACGAAAAACCTTTCAAGCCCAAGCTTTGGCCGATTTCCTGGTCAAAACGACGTTCAGTTCGGACGACGTCCAAAGAAGGCCGGCACAGAAAGTCAGCAAGGGCAAGCAAATAGATGATCAACCAGAGAATTTAACTTTACCTGTGGGTTGCTGGAAAATTTTTTTAGATGGGTCGGCGACAAAAGAGTTGAGTGGAGCCGGCATCGTGCTAGTGGAGCTGGAAAGTGACACTATTTTTGAGGAAGTTTTGAGGTTTAAATTCCAAGCGTCGAACAATCAAGCGGAATACGAGGCACTGATTGCGGCAATCGAATATGCCAAGTGCTTCGGGGCGAATAAAATTGCAGCCTTCTGTGATTCTCAATTGATCGTTAATCAAGTCCAAGGAGAATATGCAGTTGTCGACACAACTTTGCAAATGTACCACTCTTTGGTCGGCGATTTGATACAAGGATTGGAATTTTGGGCCATCCAACGAATCGCCAGAGAAGATAATGAACATGCCGATCTACTTTCAAAACTGGCCACTGACCAGCTGCCAGAAGACGAGCATGGCCACCACCTGGCCTACCTTGAGCAGCCAGCTTACGAGAGAGTGAAGATTATGTGCGTTGGGGATGGTCCGAGGTGTTGGATTGACGATCTGAAGGCCTTTATTGAAAACGACGAGCTACCATCTGACGAGATATTGGCACGTCAAATCAAGAGGAAAGTTGCCCATTTTTCAGTCGTTGAGGGCGAGCTTTACAGACGATCCATCACAAGACCCCTGCTGAAATGTGTCCATCCTGACAGAGTTGTCAACCTACTTTTTGAGGTGCATCAAGGAGAGTGTGGGGGCCACCCTGGAGCCCGTACACTTTCTGACAAGGTAATCACTATGGGATTTTATTGGCCCCACTTGCGCGAAGATGCGAAGCAGTTTATGAGAAAATGTGACACCTGTCAGAGATTCGCCGACCTTCCGAGGCTCCCGACGACAGAACAGACCCCCGTTATGGCAGCCTTGCCATTTATCCATTTGACATGTGGGGTGTTGACTTGATTGGGCCTTTTCCACAGGCCAAAGGAGGAGTAAAATACGTGATCGTGGCGGTGGATTATTTCTCAAAGTGGGTTGAAGCCAAGGCACTAAACAAGATTACAGAAAAGAATGCCTTGAGATTTATTCATGATTCAATATGGTGCCGTTTTGGGATTCCCAGGGTGATTGTCTCTGACAACGGTTTACAGTTTTCAAAGAAGTTTGAACAAGAGCTGAATAGAATGGGAGTGAAGCATTCAAAGTTGTCCGTCGCCTATCCTCAAGGCAGCGGGCAAGCTGAAGCAGCAAATAAACTCGTCTTGTCTGCCCTATGCAAAAATCTTGAGGGTCGTGTGGGAGGTGGTTGGACGAACTCCCGTCGGCTCTTTGGGCAGTCCGGACAACCACCCGGGGGCCTACGGGGGAAACCCCATTTGCTTTGGCCTATGGTTCTGAGGCCATGACTCCCGCCGAGCTTCAACTTCCTACCGATCGGGTGGCACTCTACGACGTTGAAAGAAACATTCATAGCAGACAGGTCGACCTTGACCTCTTGGACGAGTGACGACTGGACGCTCAATTAAGAATGGCCAACTACAAAAAGAGGACCAAGGCGTACCATGACAAGAAGATAAAGAAAAGGATTTTCAAGGTCGGAGATTATGTTTTGAGAAAAATTGAAGCAACGGGCCTCAAAGCCCGTCAGAACAAGCTCTCCCCCAATTGGGAGGGGCCATACATCGTCACCAACGTGGTCAGAGAAGGAACATACAGACTTGCCAAGCCCAATGGTGAAAAACTTAAACACCCATGGCATGCCAATCATCTCACAAAATATTACTTCTATGCTCGTCGTCAAACCCCAGCGCCCTTAGGGCACCGTACTTTGTGGTTCTTTATGTAACTCTTTCGGAAGAAGTTTTCGAAGTTTTTGGAAGTTTGTAAGGGATAAACTATAAATCCCAGAGAAATCAAGTTGTAAGAAGTCAAACCAATTCTCAATGAAAGATCGTCGTTCTGATTTATTTTCAAATTCTAGACCTTTTAATCAAAGTACAAGGATCGGCTGAAGCCAGACTTCGACCTTCACAATCACTTTGATCAAGTATAAAGATCAGTCGAAGTCAAACTTCGCCATTTACAAACACTTTAGCCAAGTATAAAGGTTAGACGAAGCCAGACTCCGTCGATAGCTATAAAGGTATAAGACGACTCGTCTAAACGACCTTGCCCACGAGCAACGATCTAGGGACCTTTGTACTATTCCTACGAGCCATGAGAGAAGTTAGAAAGCACAAGTATGAAAAAGGGTCGATTATACTAAAGACGACCCATGTTCTGGTCATCATAAACGATGACCATACGCACTTGTCTTCAAACTTTATCATTCACTAAGTTGTTATCACATGCTATCTACGTTAACATACAGATTAACAAGCATAAAATAACCAACATCAATTAAACAAAATACTGTACGACCCCCTCTAAACGACAAGGAAATGGGCCACTTACATTACAAAACATAAATTGTTTAAAACATTGTTTGAAACCAAAACTAAAAGGAAACATTGTTTGCAAATTACAAGTTGTAAATTACTGTGGATCATCGGCGTTCAGATGAGTCTCGTCTGGATCAGGCCCATCATCAACAAAGTGGGAGTAGTAAGCATCGAAATTCTTGGGATCTATGGCCAGGATGGGCCACTCTTCCTGCCCATCCTTCTCATCATCCTCCTTGATGATGAGTAAATAATTGTCATTGAAGGGAACAAGATGATGGGCCGAACGAGCGGCCGATTCATATGATTCCTCGGCGCAAAGATTCACAAGCTTCCTTATGGAGATTAGATCTTTGGTTTCCTGATCCACCAGAGCTCGTCGGGCCAAATGTTTGGCTCCGACCTTAAAGAAGCCCTTCACCTTTTCAGTAATCATAAGGAGGCACTCATTGCTCTCCTTGTATTCCTTAACGGCATCTTTTCCGCCCGGTCCAAAGCAGCTTCATGGTCTGTCCTCATCTTCTCAATCTGACCCCGAGCAGCATCGTAGTCGGCTTTCATCTTCTCCAGCTTAGCCTCGGTGGCACGAAGTTCGGTTGTCAAGATCATCGCGTCAGCCTCGGCTTTCTCCTTGTCCGATACTAGCTTGGCCTTATCATTTCTCAAGAGGCCGACCTCCACCAGAGCCTCATCTTTCTGGGCCATCAGAGACTCATAGGCCGTTGTCAGATCCCCCACGTTCTTTTCCGCCTCAGCAAGCTTCTGCTCCGCCACCTCCTTAACCCCAACTGATTGGACGAGCTGCTCATTGGCCCGGTGCTCTGCATCCAGGCTATCTCTGTAATCTGAGGACATGGCCTCCATCATCGATGACAGCTGCACCAACAAAATCATCAATACAAGTATAGGATGATAAAGAAAAACTTGCGAAAATATAGAGATGAACTACCTCGGTTTGGATCATCCCAAGACGGGCCTGATAAGTCTCAGGGGATAGTTTCGCAGCCTTCAGCCTCCGGACAAGATCAACATCTCTGGCTCGTCGGGTGTCCCCATAATGAGCGGCAAAGCATCCCTCTTCAGGTAAGGGATCCCAGATATTGAAGGAATCCGGGTGAGCTGAGTGGCCAGCTCTATGACCTTCTCCTTCGTCATACCCGCAGAGTATGAACTCGGGGTTTGGGTCGGTGGAGTTGAAGGGCTCAAGGACTGGGAAGATCGAAGAAGGCTTTCTTAAATCTTTCTCTCTCCTCTCCAGAACCCCGTAGGAGGATTCTTCCTCTTCTTAGAACCTTGATTGCCAGCCTCAAGCTGCTCCGGGTTTGAGTCGGAGCTCCCCACGGTCTCGAGGTTGATGTGTTCATCCTCCTCAACGACGACCATTCGATTTTTTGCGTTGGCAGCAGCACTTGTCTCCCCCTCAGCCTCTGCTGCTCTTTCAGGCGCGTCCACGAACACTTGACGGCCTCTAGTGTTGAGCCCCTCAACTACGGGCTCCATTTCGATTAGGGGGATGGCACCAGAGCTTTCTTTGGGAAGCTCGTCATTTCTTGTCGCCATATTCTCCTGACGGTCAAATACGGCATTGGATGCCGCTCGGTTTCTCCTGGATTTGCTTCGGTCATTGGCTCTGATTGCCCCACTCATGATTTTCGCTTCAATCCTGTCGGCATCGTCCTGAGTGAGAGCTGCAGAACAAAAACGAGAAAGATTAAGTTGTTGACGACGTGACAAAAAGACAAATTATCAAAATGAAAAGACAAGTTCTAAGAGCTCAACCCCCAATCATCTCAAGGTTTACGCAACGCTCCTCTGGATGCCTGGCGTGTGCCCCCATACAGTTTACACAATTTTCCTCCCAGGCTAAGTCGTCGTGAACTACCCAGATGGGATAGCGGGCGTCAAGATTGATCTTAACCAACGGCTGGGGCCCAATTGGTGGGCTAGACATCATCCCTACCCTGATATATCTCCAATGTGAAGCCTCGATGTCTTTGTACGACACCCAGTCAAGATCTAGCAAGGCATCAATCTTCGTCTTTAACTCGTTGGCCCAAGGAACGAGCCATATATGCTCGTCGATAACCATCATTTGACTCTCTGGGAAAGGAAACTGTCAACCTACGCTACTCTCAACCACAATCATATGGTTCTCCCAACCATACACTTTATTTTGGGTATCCAAGAACAAACCTCGTACATTCCTATGTGACGCCACACTAACCACGGTTTCACGGTTCCTTTACTGCCTCATCAATTTTGTCTTAAATATGGTGAAAAACACAAGACAGAATTACTGTCGTTTTTATGTCCACATAAGAACAAGTTTAACTGCCCTGCCCTGCCCGCAATTACGTCAATCTAATCACACTACTCAATGCATACACACTTATTACAATAATTCTCTCTTTTAATTAAAATCTTTATTAATATTTCATTTATTCTATAATAATAATGTCAAATTTGAATTATCAACTATTTTCTTTTAATAAGAAACTTGTAAACAGTTTTAAGAATTGTGTTGCAATTGTTTACATATTACTTGTACAATAATAAATTGCACTAAGATGCTTTGATGAGCTCAAACACTCCGAATCGAGTCAATATCGTTGCACACTGACCAATCTGTAGACATAGATAAACCGGCTCAATTCTAAATATATTTGAGAAGCGGGATAATTTAGCATCCCATCGTCGATTTCGTATCAGCTTGTGACGAGTTATCTTAGTCTCGGGCTCCTACCTTGTGGGCTAACTATTCGAGAACACCAGCTTCTCGTCCTTCTGCCCAAAGCTCTTTACCATACTGTCATCTCTGGCAGACATGTTCACATCGTATTTAATGGAGTAATAAACATATACCACGCGTGTTAGGGCGCTGAACAAACTAACACTTGCTTCTCAAACTGTTGTCCTTCAACGACATATAATACAGTATTGTTCTTTTTCTGATCACACCAACCAGAGCCCGCCACATGTCTCAGTCAAGACAAATAAACTCAACCGTCAAAATCTCTCACAACATGTTGTGATGATGTCGCCATTCGCGGGAAAAATTCGGTTTTTGCGTTTCTTTGAAAAACCAAATAAAACCGGAAAAAACGGAGTCGCCACGCCATTTTTAATTTTGAAGGGCCAAAACTTTGAAAAAAGCCCGAGATCAGAGATTTAGGTTCGGAGGTCATGTTACGCGTCGGGAAGGACGTTAGTGTGCACCCGACGCGCCTCGTAAAAACGAGTCTTCCAAGCTGAAAATCATTTGTGTGTGTGTGCGTGTGTGTGTTTTGGCCAAAATAAGTTGAAACTCAGAAAAGTAAAAATTGGGATATCTTTTTAAGACTTTAAACTGATCCCATGATTTTTTGGAAGATTTTTGGATTGAGATTTGGTACTCAAAAGACCTTTTGAAGTTGAGAGCCATTTCTGCCAGAATGAAAAAGGCAGTGGACCTTTGATTTTAAAAGGGATTCAAGGGTCTTAAAACTTCATAATCTGGATAAACTCAGAGAATGAAAGTTGTTCTAGACACCTTAAATAAAGTTTGTGCGAAGGAACTTTCCATTTTGGAGAAGATTTGAGGGGTCAAAACCTTCTGGAAACCTCAGATATGAGATCTGGATTCCCAGAAGCTGATGAACTAGCCTCTGAAAGAAAATTTGAAAAGAGGAGTTTTACTCACCCAAAAAATAAGGTAAAAATATGTCTGGAAATCTCTGGATGTTGGCTACAAAAAGTATTTTGTAGTCAACACCAAATTCCAAGTTCATCTGTGTCCAAAAATTAAGACCATGGACTGAGGTCTGAGAAAATTGCTACTGGACAGCAACTTCTCAAGAAAGAAAATATGATTTTAAGGGGGGTTTTGCATCCATGCTTGTCCCCATTTCTCTAGGTTTTGGTTAGTGATCACTAGACATTTTAGTGGTGAATCAACTATACCAAACCATCCTTGGGGTACATTAGGACTAAGCATTTCATTTGCTTGGGAAGGGGAATTTTATCCTTTGAAATCAAGATTTTATGCTTGAAAATGGTTTTTAGGGTTTTGAAAATGAGTTTTCTTTGCAAGAAAGTAAGAAAGCTTAAAAATAATTTTGATCTTTGTAGAAGATCATCCATGGAGATGGTCTTCCATGGTGATCTTCTTAGATCTAGAGCAAGAAGATGAAAGAACTACATTTTGTAGTTTGAAGATGCATGCATGGTTGAGATTTAGGGTTAGGAGGAGGAGGGTTTACCAATCTTCCTTGTGTTCTTGAGTGTTTGGCTTGAGTGTATGAGTGTTTAGGGATTTAATATGAGAGTGAGTGGATGAATATGAGTTGGGAAAGATTGGAGAGAAAATGGTGACAATTCTTGAGAATTCTCACTGTTTTCTCTCTATATTTCGCCAGAGGTTCGGTGCAAAATGTGTTCTTCCTCCTTATTTTTGTGACTGGAGGGCTCAATTTATAGCCCTCTGAAATTGACAATCTCATCCGCGCGGACAGGTCCAGGCAGCGTGCACTGTTCATTAAATGCAGCTCCAGCTTTGGACAAGAAGAATATTTCTTTTTGAAATTCAAATTAGACGGACCGGTTTATGTTTCCGGCATTGCTATATTTGGTTTTCTTCTTTTGTTTTTCTTTTTGAGATTCTTTTTAAGGTTTAACCTTAAATAACAATGCCCATTTTACCCTCACTTTGTTAGAAATGTTAGGATAGTTAGGAATTGTTAGAAATGTTATAACTTTCGTTAATTTTCTAACGAAAATTCTAACAAGCTCAAATTGGAGCACTTACAGTAGCCCCTCGGCGACGGCGCTTTCGAAGGAAGCGGGGTCGTCGATAAGAGTAAGGCTCCATATTTGGCGGGTGATGATCGAGTGATCGGGTGGGTTTGAACCTAGCGATAGGCTACCTACGTATCACGGGTGGGAATCAGAGCCGGATCGTAGTTCGGGTCTTTGACCTGGAGATGATGGCGTTTTAGGTGCCTCGAAACCTGATGAGCGAGTTCTACAAAGAGGTTCCGGGAAAGAAACTTCTGCTTTGGGGATAAGAGATGACTATTTTTGGTCTGATGGGTATCCGCTCTGCTGGGGATAGGAATGACCATTTTCGGTCTGATGGCTACCCGCTCTGGCAGGGATAGGAATGACCATTTTCGGTCTCTGCTGGGGATGATTGCGATTTATCGCTTTCTAGCGATAGCGTCTTAGGTGCCTCGAACCTTGAAGATGGCGTTTTAGGTGCCTCGGACCTTGATGATGGCGTTTTAGGTGCCTCGGACCTTGGAGATGGCTTTTTAGGTGCCTCGGACCTTGGAGATGGCGTTTTAGGTGCCTCGAACCTTGAAGATGGCTTTTTAGGTGCCTCGGACCTTGGAGATGGCTTTTTAGGTGCCTCGGACCTTAATTTGGAATGGCCTTTCGGTGGACTTCGTCTGCTGCCGAAGGAGAGGGTGACCGTTTTGGTCGAGGGGCTGGACCTAATGATAGGCTACCTACGTATCCCTAGTGGGAATCAAGCCCTTTCGTAGTTCGAGTACTACTCGAGATTCCGTTGGCTTTTGGGATTCCGTTAACTTTGCTGGGGATTTCGTTAGCCTTTGCTGGGGAAAATCAGACGTACTCGTCTGGGAAATCGGTCTTACGTTTGACTGCCGGGGATGATTTTGATGAAAGATACGGGATCCGTTATCTTTCTCGGGGCACTCGGTCTTACGTTTGACTGCCGGGGAAGATTTTGATGAAAGATACGGGATCTCGTTATCTTTCTCAGGGCACTCGGTCTTACGTTTGGCTAGGGGTAATTTTGATGAAAGATACGGGATCTCGTTATCTTTCTCGGGGCACTCGGTCTTACGTTTCTTCTATAGGGGTAATTTTGATGAAAGATACGGGATCTCGTTATCTTTCTCGGGGCACTCGGTCTTACGTTTGACTGCCGGGGGTAATTTTGATGAAAGATACGGGATCTCGTTATCTTTCTCAGGGCACTCGGTCTTACGTTTGACTAGGGGTAATTTTGATGAAAGATACGGGATCTCGTTATCTTTCTCGGGCACTCGGTCTTACGTTTGTTCAGGGGTAATTTTGATGAAAGATACGGGATCTCGTTATCTTTCTCGGGTCGCACTCGGTCTTACGTTTCTTGCTCAGGCAATTTTGATGAAAGATACGGGATCTCGTTATCTTTCTCGGGTCACTCGGTCTTACGTTTCTTTATAGGGGGCAATTTTGATGAAAGATACGGGATCTCGTTATCTTTCTCGGGGCACTCGGTCTTACGTTTCTTATAGGGGTAATTTTGATGAAAGATACGGGATCTCGTTATCTTTCTCGGGTCACTCGATCTTACGTTTCTTGCGGGTACGGGGTAATTTTGATGAAAGATACGGGATCTCGTTATCTTTCTCGGTCACTCGGTCTTACGTTTTTGCTGCAGGCAATTTTGATGAAAGATACGGGATCTCGTTATCTTTCTCACTCGGTCTTACTTTTGGGGGAAGATTTTCTTGACAGTGACTTTGGTTTACTTTGGTTTGGTTAACTCACAAGTTTGGCGGGTCGAATTGAGTCACGAAATTTTAAAGGGCAAAAGGGTCATTTTGACCACGACAATCATCCGCGCGGCAGGGAAATGGAAAGTCGGGGTATTAATGGGGCCAACGCCCTTCTTCTTCTTCCTCCAATTTTTTGAATTGCCGAGAGAGAGGGAGACAGAACGAGGAGAACGGCCATTTTGGCCCTAGAAGCTTCAAAATTCAGTTTTCTTCAATTTTTCAAGCAATGGAACACGGGGAAGGCGCTTTTCAAGGCCAAGGACGTGGTCCCATAGCGGAGAGGCGATTGGAGCTCGTCCGGATGAGGAGGCATTACAACCTCTCGCAATCGGTTATGGAGGAGCATTATCCCGATGCTTGGCAACATTGGGCTTCGGATCCGCATCTCCGAACGGTATACTTTGAAACCCTTTGATCCCTTTGTTGATTTCTTGTTTGAAAATTTTAGGTGATTTTTGAAATTTTTTTTTTTGAAAATTCGATGATTGATGTTCTTGGCTTTGAATTTTGATTTTGATGCTTTGCATGTTGTAATGAGTATATGAGTAACCCAAAATGTGCATTTTGCTTGGGAAAAAGAATTGGCATTTTTGCCACATTTTTTTTTCGATTCGAAAATTATATGTGAAAATCCGAAGAATTGTGATTTTTTTTTTTTTTTGAAATTGAATATTGCATGTTGATGATGATGATGGTTTTTTTTTTTTTTTTTGAAATTGAATTTTGATATGATGATGCAATGCATGCATTTTGTTTGGAAAGAATGGGCATTTTGCCAATATGAGATGTATGTATGTTTAGGATTTTTTTTTTTTGAAAAGTGGGACGGATTTTTCCTCCCGTTGCATGTAAGATGGATGATATGCATGTATGCATTTTTTTTTGTTGAAAATGGGACGGAGTTTTTACTTCCGTAGGAATGCATCTTTTTTTTTTTTTTTTTATGAATGCATTGGGACTTGCTTGAAAATTGTTTTATTTCATGCGAGAAAAATGGGGCTATGCTCATTGTATCTTTGTTATGTCACATGTCAATTTTTTTTTTTTAATGTAACGGATGCAAATGCAAGATTCTTTTTTGCTATGCATTTTTTTGCTTGGAGAAGGCTGAACAAGATGGAAGACTGGAGCATCGGTGGAGTCTATGACTTTTCTTTTAGGCTTGATGGATGGATTAGCATTGAGGATTTTTACTTCCGACGGACTGTGGAGACGGAGCTCTGGGAGTTCGTCGAGCTGCTTGAGTGGGGATGCCTGATGCTAGGTCCCCTCGAAAGGGCTTAATGTATGGGATGCTTTTCTTTGGTCATTTTCTATCTGGGCGGACCACACCGTTTATGCTGGGGGCAAAGAAGCTCCAGTGCGCCCTCCGATTGACTTGTAGATCACGGCCTGTCCTTTAATGGGACGCAGGATGCTGAGTGGCGGGATGACATTCCCACGATGCTTGAGAGCCTGACAGGCTCTCCTCAGGCAACCCTTGATGTTCCCCTGTGGGAGTGAGGGGCAGGGGATGGAGTCTGCATGGTCTGGCCTGAGGGGCCAAGTGGTGCGCGGGCGATGTGGCCGAGCCTGCCTTTGGGGAGGAAGATGGTGGATCGCTCTGGCGATGCGGGCTTTAGGGATTTCCCTTCAGTGTTGGTGATGTGCATTCTGCGAGCGGAGTGAGACTTCGCGGTTCTGGCGAGAGGAGAGGACGGTTCGAGTTGCTTCAGGGCCCTGTGGTTTGCCTTTGGAGGACATGGAAGGGACGGCGGTCTTTGATAAAAGGGTCCTCGGAGACAAAGCCGCGGAGATGTCTCATGGCAGAGGGCTTTATTTTCTCTTGATAGGTAGGCGGACGGAAGGTGTAAGCTCCTGTGCTGCTTCGAGTTTGCCCTGGAGGTATAAGCTCTCTTTTGCTTTCCCTCTCTTTCTTTTGAGCACACACTTTTTCTTTTGCACTGGATTGATTGGATTTTTACCTTTCGCAGGTATAGGGCGTAAACCCAACATTTTTCACGTCACAGGTGTGAGCGGCGGCCGGAGTGCGTCGGGGCGTGTGGCCATGCAAGTCTTGGTCCAAGCATGCGGAAAAGATAAGCTTCCCAAGAGGGCGTGGACTCTCAGGTCACGG
The DNA here is from genome assembly GCA_022495995.1 of Adenophora triphylla var. japonica. Taxonomy (NCBI): domain Eukaryota; kingdom Viridiplantae; phylum Streptophyta; class Magnoliopsida; order Asterales; family Campanulaceae; genus Adenophora; species Adenophora triphylla. The sequence continues at coordinate 141,937 of JAFEMH010001626.1, read as the reverse complement.
ATTGCCTTCCTTTGAGAGGCCGAGATGAGGGATGATGTCTTCCTGGGGATTGGCTTTGAGGTAGCGCAGGTGAAAGGGCGCTGAGTCTGGCATCAGCGGAAGATTTTGAGGGTCTGACCTCCGATGCGTGTGCTGGGAGAGAGGTGACGCGCGGCATGGCGTGAACTCGCTTGAGGACACCAGATGGAGTCCACCGCGATGTGATGCACCCGAGCGATCGACCAGTGACCTGGGATGATACCGAGGCCAGGGCTTCTCGGACTTCGTGGCGGTCAGCCGTATGCGAGCATTCGTCTGAGGCGCTGGGATGCCTCAGGTTTGGATAGGGAGGGGCTTGGGATCCCGCGGTACCCTCAAGGGACGGATTTTTCCTATATATCCAGGGATAGGGTCCGGTGGAGTGAGTCCCCCCGCACGAGCGGCTTCACGAGCTTTAGAGCCTGACAGGTCTGAAGGTATGGTTATGCTTTCTTCTTTTCTTTCCTTTGTTTCATCATCTTTAGCATCACCTCTTTTTTTTTGACGCTTTTGCTTTTGTGTAGTTTTTCAGAGGTGGTCGTGGAGGCTGCCGAAGCAGTGATGACAGAGTCATTAGGAGGATGGTCGCTTGCGGGGCTGCGCACGAGGCGAGCGAGCAGCGGCCGCGCCTGTCGAGCGGGGAAGGCTTCCCTTATCGACTCGGAGACTTCTTCAAGACTCCTTTGTCTCCTCTCCTTGATCCTGACAGTGCTGCCTTCAGATCACGTCATCGAGGGTGCACGCGCAGGACACGTTTGGCAGCATGGCGGGTCGTCTTCGCATGTTCCAGAGTCGACGCCTTCACCTTCGAGTGCGGTCGCGCAGATCTCGGCTGCCCTGTCAAGCGTGCGTCCGGTTCGGTCCTGACGAGCCTCTCTTCTGCGAGCGACGATCTGAAGGCCTGAGAATTCTCAGGGCTCAGAAACGGGCCGGGCAAGGGGCCGAGGAGAGCATGGCAGCTGGAGACTCCGAATTGATTTTTTTTTTTGAGATTGATGGATTTGTACAAGATTATGCACATTTTTTTTGGATGTAATAATTTAGGATTTTATTTATGTTTGTTTGTTTTTTTTTTATGCACGCTTTTTTTTTTGGAATGTAATAATTTAGGATTTTATTTTATGAATGCGATAGGTATGAATGCAGTGTTGCATGAGCCTTGGTTTTTTTTTGCAAGGGTATTTTGGTATAGGCTGGATTCGTTTGGGGAGGGAATTTTTTTTGCGCAGGTTTCGACAGCGGGACGGAATATTCCTCTTTTGGTGTAGCGGCTTAGATGCCAGGGTTTTTTTTGGCAAACAGTGACGCGGATGGAGGGCGCTTCTGACATTGTCCTTTAATTTCATTCAGACCTGGTCTTGCTTTCTTTAAATTCAAATGTCCTCTTCAACCTCCGAGTGCGGCAGCCGTTTCGGGGGAGAAAGAGAAAAACCATGGAAATGGCCAAAAATTCTCTCAAAATTGTCCAAGAGAAAGGCAAATGTTGTCCTCAGAAAAGTTCAAGGAGCGGTGTAGGGAGATTCATGCACGAGAGAAGATCATTCTTTGAGGAAGGGTACAAGGTACGATGCCGCGGCCCCCAAGAATTGGTTCACGGGATTATGACCTCTTAAGAGCTTCTTCTCTCGTTCCGGGATACCAGAGGGATGCCTCGCCTTTCCTTCAAGGCGAGATTGTCCGAACTTGTGGAAGAATTTCGGGCCCCGTACAGGTCCGGGAGGTGGAAGAGATAAAGCCTCCTGCCGCGCAGTGGCTTCCTTTGTTGCACGGATACCGCTGCCTTCTTCACCTTCTTCTCCCCAGGGAGCTGCAGGACAGTGACTCTGGTTCCCGATCATCTCCACATTTCCGGTCTGTCCCGACACACTCGGTGGCCTAGGCTTGGTGGATGATGTTACGCATGCCTTCGCACCGTATGTCTGGCATCCTGCCCAGTGCTCTATGTTCCTTTTCGGGGTCTGCCCATCGATCCCATGGATGTTGTCGTTCAGCGCTGTCGCCGCAGAGATGTCGTTCCTCCCATTCTGCAGAGACTTTTCACGCTCCGGCAGACTAGCTACCGGAGGGCCGTGTACATGCACGGGCAGCCCGTCCCTCCACCCGGCCGGCTCATCTAGCGTCCGGGGGTTCTCCTGGAAAACCTCTGACATGATCAGGCCTTTGGACTTTTTGGCCAGGAGAGGCGTCGACGTAGGTTTTGACGATGGGGCAGGTGGAAGCGTTGGATGGCGGGTCGCCGGGCTCGATACGAGATATCGAATGGTTGGTGCCTCGTCGGCGGGTGGAGACTACTTGCAGAGTGCTTCAGGACGGGTCCCAGTGTGGTACCTATGCTTCCGGGCTTTCTCAACTCAGTCTTCTACATTCCGGCTCTGGTCCCTTGGCGGTTTGGCTTCTTGAGGAGCGAGGTTCCTTTGGAGGGCTTCTGATGATGTAGCCGACCAGGGTGGTGGCTCCTGTTTCCATGGATGATCCCCTCGGTGTTTCCATTTCTTTCCGAGGCATGGAAAGGTATGATGCCTTTCCTCCTCGGGTTATCCTCGGTGCGTCGAGGCCAGGTCGGTGTTCCTGACCACTTGGTACCTGGCACTTGGTATGAGAAGGCATGCAGGAGGGACTCGGGTGGCTATTTTGAGGCGGCGTGCAGGCCATTATGGGTGCGGAGAGACCTGGCATTCTTCTGAGAGGGAGGAGGCAGGCGAGCCAATCCTCATGACAGGAGCGGAGCAGTCTGGCCCGATTATGAGGCTTACGTCAGAGACGAGGGGATGTACAGGAGGGTCTCTTATGTTGCCAGCCGTAGGTTACGAGGAGATGATGGATGACGCCCAGGGACTCTTCCACCAAGGCCCCTGGCAGGGCCGTTTTGACAGAGCCATGTTCCTGTCCCATTGAGCTTGGTAGGAGGAATACCGAGCAGTCTTTCCGGTTCGAGAAAGAGAAAGACTCCGGAGGAAAGAAGAAGAAGGGAGAGGCCATACTGCAGTGGCTTGGAGTGACTCTGAGGTTTCCAAGTATCCCTTTTCTTGCCGCTGACAGAGCACAGATTTAGTTTGATTATGTATCTTAGTTTTCTTTTTTAAGCGAGGTTGCCAGGTTGGTAGGGAATGAATCGGGCTTAGTGAACCTCATCAAAGAGCTTTTTAACTTGTGTAATGAATATTTGAATTGCTTTAGAGTTTTTTGAGACGCTTTCATGGTCTGACCACTTGTATTCGATGCCAAAGTATGGAAACTTTTATTTGTGCTTTAGACCGAACCGTTTCCGGCTGCCTACGTTCCCCTCATTTTGAGGAGCTCAGGGTCTTCGTAGTTCAACCTTGGTGAACTCTTGTTTTTTTGTTTTTTTTTTTTGGTGCAACCTTGTTTTTTACCTAGGCCGCCTTTTCGCTTCTAACCTAGTTTGGTATTACTCTTTTGCACTCTTTTTTTTTTTGTTTTTTTTTTGTTTTTTTTTGTTTTTTTTTTTGGTGCAACCCCCGCTTTTTTACCTAGCGCCACTTTTCGGGTTTTCTAACACAGTTGGGTATTACTCTTTTTGCTTAACTCTTTTTTTTTTGTTTTTTTTTTTTGTTTTTTTTTTGTTTTTTTGGGTGCAGCCTGTTTTCCTAAGTTTGCCCTTTTGCCGGGTTTCCGAGAACCTAGTCCAAGGGTATTACTCTTTTAGCACTCTTTTTTTTTGTTGTTTTTTTTTGTTTTTTTTTTGTTTTTTTTTTTTACGCGTAGTACCCACGCAGCCTTGTCACCATTCACCGGGTGTACAAAGGGATTCCCGTCGAGGTCTCGCGAGTTGCATGGCTCCTCCGAGAAGATCTTCTCGGACGACATATGGCCCGACCCATACAGCTCCCATTTGCCGAGAGGGTTGATACGGACTGGGGGCTTTTCTTTAGAACGAGATCACCTTCTCGGATCTCCCGATGCTTTACTTTCTTGTCGAAGGCTCTAGCCATTCTTCCTTGGTAGGCCTCGGATGTGTTCCATGGCCTTCGCCGGCGTTCGTCTAGTAGGGCCAATTCATCATGGCGACTCGGGAGCCATTCGACCTCGTTGATCCGGCTTTCCAGCAAGATACGGAGCGAGGGGATTTCCAGCTCGATTGGGAGTACGGCCTATTCCGTATGTGAGGGCAAAAGGTGTTTCCCTGGGCTCTGCCGCTCGACCGATGTCTCTGAGCCCCAGAGTGCCAAGTGTAACTTCTCGGGCCAATCTCTCGCCTTGACGTGCCCATTTTCCTGATGATATTTTCCAGAGTCTTGTTTGCCGCTTCGACGGCTCCGCTGGTTCGGGGCCCGTAGGGAGATGACTTGTGACGGGTTATTCGGAATTCCGCCAGCTTTTTCACATTCCCCTTCGAAGTGGGATCCATTATCTCGAGATGATTTCGCCGGCAACCCGTATCCGCACATGATGTTTTCTTTGATGAAGAGGGCAACTTTCTTGAATTGAGGATTTTGTAGGACTTTGCATAGCATCCTTTCCGATTCCTTCAAAGAAATCACCAATCTGCGTCTCTTAGGCTCTTCCGCTAGCTCCCAAATTCTCACTCGTCAAAATCTCTTCGGCACTGGGCTCGATTTTCCTCCAACCCGCTTAAAGATTTTTTTTTGTTGTTTGATTTTTTCTTTTTTTTTTCGTTTAATGTGTCTCAAGCTTTTTATCTAATGAATTATTATTAAAAAAATTTTATTAATTAATTCATCATTAGTTAAAGTGGCAATCAAGAGATACTCGTAAAGGTTCGTCATTTCATTGAAAACGAAAGGGTATACGAGCGCTTGCTGCTGTACTCGTAGTCTTCAGCGTAAGGCCGTCTGGACGACCCTAGAGACTCGATCTTAACAGAGAGACTCGGGAGGACTTGTCCTAGATTGACACAAAGGGACGGGGGACCAATCCAAGCTTGGTGATCATTTCCTCCTTGGTCGCGGACGGGCCCGAGAGAGTTTCCCAATTCTTTAGCGGCATCGCTATTGGTGGCCTCATGACTCGGGAACTCGTGGCCGTTTTTGTTTTCCTTTCTCAATTGCCGCTATCATCTCTTGACCGAGCCGAGATCAATCAAACCGGCACCTGGACTTTTCTTCGAACAATTGCCGCATAATCGTACCATCCCAATCATCTCGAGGGAAATTCCGTGGCCTTAGCTTTTGGCACTGCGCCCGAATTCGTGTTTCGGATCTTCCCGGGGTCAAGAGGAATAGTGGTTGTGAGCTTCTCGAACCTGTTCCACTGTGTCGCACGCCTCGAAGGTATACTCACTTTTCATGGCAGTGGTAGCCCTGTGTATCTTGGGTAGGTCCGAGAACATTCTACGGACCGGGTTAGCCTTGGTTCCTCGAACTTGTTGAGGCTATCTCGTAGCTTTAGCCATCCCGCCGTAGGAGTGGGCTGTGATGTTTCCCTCGGTTGTGTGGGACCCTTTACAAAGTAGTCACCAAATTAGGACTGAAGGGGAGAGATTTGGGATTGTCGGCCGGACCTTTCCCCGTGGCGCCTTCAAATCTTTTTCCCTTTGCGTTGTCCACCTGGGAGGCCTCATATCCCGTGCCGTGGCGAGTATTTTGTCCTTTTACTTCGATGAGTTTGAAAGTTCCTTGTTGGCGCTTCCCCGCACAGAGGCCAGTAGATAGCTCATTTTTCTCATCATTTTCAAGACCGGTGGAATTTTATCCCGAGTGACCGTCGATCTATGTTGCACACTTGGGCCTTGGGAGGCTCGACCGTGAAGCCCGTTAGCATGTGACCTTCCTCATCATGTTTGATTTCCAGGATAGGTATTCCGCCCGTATCCGTGCCCTCTAAAGTGACTAAATCCCCGTAAATGGTCGTCGATCCCCATTCGAGATGAATTTCACACACCGGTGGAGGCTTGAGGCGACCCTTTGACTTGGTGCAGCCAAGGTCTTCACAGGGCATTGAAAGTAATCGGGATGTCGATAACCCGGAATTCCACAGGGTATCAATTTCTCGTCCAAACCAGAGGTCTAAAGTAGCAACTCCGAGGACTGGCTCGGGATGTTGAGTCGTAAGCTTTGACCGTGAGAGAAGAAGGCTTCAAGTCTCGTAGTCTTGATATCAAGCAAGCTCATGATCTTTGCTGGAAGAATGTTCATTCCGGACCCATTATCAACCAGGACCCGAGGGAGGCGTCGTTCATCCAAACGGACTGTGATGAAGAGAGGCTCATTATGATCAGCCCCAAATTGAGGGAGGTCGAGATCCGTGAAAGTGATTATGTTCCCGTAGTGGATGTTTCCAATTAGCCGTACCACATCATCGGGAGTAGCATCAATAGGCACGAGAGTGCGAGCCAGCTTTCTTCCGGGCCTTTCGCCATGGGGATAAGACGAAGTGAGTAGAGACCAGAGGGAAATGTTGGCCGTGTTTGCTTCAACCGGGTGAGCACGGGATCCTCTTTTTCGTGGTCTGGAGTTTCACTGTCTTAGCATAGGGGCGGCGATCTTCTTTGGTGCTTGATCACGGCCTTCTTTATCCGCCTTGGGATTTCCTTGGAAAATCTCGCCTGCATCGGGGTCAACAGATTAACTTCCTCATGCCGTCTCGACCGGATTTCTTCAATGCCGCTAGGTCAATGGGGGAGCCCTTTTGGCTATTGGCCATTGGTTACGACGGAGTCTAGTGACAGTGAGGGGCCGAGCCGCACGGCTCCTTCCTGGGCGGCCCTTATAACTGCTTCCCAAGTCACAGGCCTCTGGGTTTGGGGTTGTGTTGTTGCCCCTTGGATGGCCCACAGAGCTAGGGCGTCCTCCGATTCACTCTCATGGCCGGCCTTGCTCATTGTTATCATGCAACAAGAGTTGCTATTGTCGGGACTCGGCGGCTTTTCGATTTCATCCCTGGTATAGTGCAGCCATTCCGATTCCTTCGTAATACTCAGAGTTGGAGATGATTATAGCGTCGCGTGGGAGGCGCATCCGGTATCATGCCGGTTTCAAGGACTTCTCCGAAAGCCGACATACATTCGGGGAAGGTGACCTCTTCTTGGGTAACCCTGACAAGGAGTGTTACTTTGTTCTGGGGTGGATTTGATCTAACCATGGTTGTCTTTTCATTTGGGCGGATGGGAGTTAATTTTCCTCTTTCGATCGATCTTCGACTATCACCCGGATCGGACACCCGAAAACCCTTTCCCCAAAGCATGGTAGGCAGTGTTGAATTCTAAGACATCCACGTGCTCAGATCCATGAAACTTCATGGCCTTCATGTCTCGGTCTCATATTCGTCTTCCGAAGTTTCTTCGTCGTCGCCGCTTGGCCGATAACCAACCATTGTGCCTGGCTCCCATGGGCTCATTTCCGCATGATCGTTCCGCATTGTTTCCCGGATCAGGGGCCTCGCTGGCTCTTCACTCTCGTCATCATCATCATCATCGCTATCATCGGAATCATCTTCCCATACTACCGGGATTTCGGCGAGAGGGAACGCTGATCAAACCCGGGTTGGGGGAATATGGGTGCGTGCAACATGCAGAAATTGTCATATGTTCCCATTCCTAAGCTGGTAATTGTGACTCGCCTTCTCCTCCCGTAAATTGCGGGGGAAGAGTGAGAGGGGGTGGCACGTATTTGACACCGTGGTAGGATATAGAAGGAATCCTCCTCTTCCGATTCTTCACTGTTCTCTGGATCATATTCGGGCTCTCCCAAAGCCAATTTGCAGAAGTGCACTAGCTCCGTATGCTCTTCGGCCTTTTTGCCGATAAGCCCCAAGACAGCGCCCGGAAGCTTTCTTGTTCGATCTTTCTTGACTGTTCTAACCATCTTGTATAAATGGTTCTTTCATGTTCTAAGCGGAACAGCCCCAGTTCTTCGGTATCGGCCTTCCCTTCACCCGAAAAGTAGCGGGCCTCGTATTCTTGCAAGGAGTCTCTGACATGAGACCAAGATGGGTTGATTCGTTCGATATCCTCAAGGCTGAGGGGGAATCCGAATTCAGGATCCTCGACGAGGTTGGCCACGGGTATTTGGGAACCTTCATCAGCATCTTCGTGGGCGTGTGAAGATTCTCCGCATTCAATCATATTCACACGATTATGGTTCCTTGGGCGGCGATTTTTGACTGTGTTAGGCCCTTCGGGGCCTTCCAACTTTCCTTGCTCTATCAGCCCATGGATTGCCTTTTTCAGAGTGAAGCAAACTGCCGCCGATGTCCGTGAGCTTGATGAAAGGCACAATACTTTGTAGTATCCACGGGAGCATTCGGATTTCTGGGTTGGAAATTCTCCAAAGGCCGCAGCAAGCCTTCTTTCACCAGTCCCCTAAAGATGTCATTCAGGGGCATTCCAAAGTTTTCGAGATTTATGACCCGCGGTCTGGGCTCGGCTGGCTTCCTGGGAGCAAAAGGAGTCGTGTTGTTACATTCCTGTCCCGCATAGTTAATCATCTCTTTGCCTTTAGCAGGAGCAGGGGCGGTGTTTGCAGGAGGAGCCCGATATCTGTAGGCAGGTGCAGCAGCCGGTTGCTGATTGTAGGCCTTTTCAAACTTAGCTGCAGAGTTAACCATGGCCCGTAAGTCTGAGTATGGGAAGTGACTGAGGGAGGCTCTCAGATGTGGTTTCAAGCATGACTGGAAGATGTCCAGTTGTTCCTCTTCGGAAGGAGGGATGGCCATTTCACTGAGTTTCAGATTCCACCGCTTGTAGAAGTCCCCAACATTCTCATCAGGACGCTGCACTGTTGTTTGTAGGTCAACCCTATTTGTTTCCCATTCCAAGTTGGCCTTATATTTCTCTGTGAAGGCATTGGTAATCTGGTCCCATGTGGCCCTGGCTTCAGGTTTCAAACGGAAGAACCACTTTAAGGCACTGGACTTCAAGGATAGACTGAAATAGTCAGCCAACTGCTGATTGGTACATCCTTTGGCTTTCATCGCCAAGGTATATGTGTCCAAATGGGTTTTCGGACATGCGGTCCCATCAAAGAGATCCAGATTAGGCATCACGAATTTGTGGGGCAGAGGAACAATGGAGTCCGGGTCTGTAGGCCGGAAAGCAGACTTCTTAGCGGTCAATTCGGCAATCTGCGCTTTCATTTCTTTATGTTGTTCCATGAACCAGGTCAGATGAGGGTCTTGTGGCGGAACCATGGCATTCAAGCTAGTGGCTGAGCTAGAGAGGAGCTACCGCTGGAGGTAGGCGTGGAGAGGGAACGGCCGATCAGGGGACGTAGGTGAAAACCTGTCCTGGGGCGGATTTACCCTGGAGAGGATGAGTAGGAGCACGAGCAAAAGGATAGAACCTTGCGGCTTCTGTTGATTTTCGCGGCAAAGTAGGTGGGGGCAGCCCGATGTGGCCGGATAACTGGGATTTGAGTGGGGCCGTAAGTAGGCTTGAGTGCGAGGCTTGTCGGATTGTTGAATTGCATGAGCTGCTTGTGGTGAAGGTGTGTAACAAAATGCTGCGGTCTCTGGTGATTCGGATGACACAGGATGGAGGCTTGGTAACCCATAGAAGTCTGAGTGAGGAATGGATTTGTGTGAGGAGACACTGAACTAGTGCTTTACGAGGAGGCTCTGGCTGTGGTCAGAACCAAGTTGTGGCGGCATTCGAACCGCTGTTGTATTCTTGTGAAGGTCAGGATTGATCGGTTCCGGCGAGCGGGATCCCGATTAGTTGTGGCATTCCTAGATAGCCCCAACCATGAGAAGACATTCCACGTGCGATTTTGCCCCCACTGATTTGTGCCGTCTGGCTGCATGGATCACGGTGGTCTGTGGTTGGGAAAGCTGGCGACCCGAAAATCGAGGAGCATGGGTTACGGTAGTGGCACCATAGGAGGTGGGTGGCGGCATCCTGGTGTAATCGGGCGAGAGTGGGGTTGGCATCCTCGTCTTCTTCCACGGTGAAGGTGCCATCGGGATTGAGCTGGCGGCCGGACCGTGACTCTTAATAGCCTCCATAATTTGCTCATTTGTGCTTCTGTCGTAACCTCATACGTCGCTGGCTGATTCCTTTGTTGCTCTGTCGAGGGGTCCCGGGAGGCGGAGTGATGTTATCCCCATCATTACTGCAGTGATGCGAGACATTACGAAACCCGGAGTCGGAACAAATGGCGAAGGCGACGATGCGCTTGACTCTTCCCAGCTGATCAAACGGTGACCGGTGCCCGAAACCAAGCTTTGTGCGGAGGCTGCGGGGAAAGGACATGAAGGTTCAGATGTGCGGGAATGGAAGGAGGGTAGGTGTTTGGGCTTTAGGCTCATGCAACATGCAGTTATTTGTTCACGTTTACTTAAAACATGTTTTATTATCCTAATCGGTTGGAAAAGATTGCTCTTCTTTTTCGCAAACTACTCGATTCTGGATCGGTGGGCCCCGTCACTACGTCTATAAGCCCCTCGTATTCCACTGTATTTCGACCTCCCGGGGTGGACGGCCTGGGCGAGGGTCCTATAGGGCAAGCGGGTCCCACCGGCCGAAAGAAAAACGATCCTAAAAGTCTGGCGGGTAATCGAGTCTTAACGAGCATTCGATGTAAATTACGGACAAGGCCGACGTCGAAAGTCAAGATCATGTCCGAGGGCTCGACAAAAAGGCTCGGCATGATTTGGGCGATAAGCGTCCACGATTGATCTTGACTTGTCGTCAGTTAAGCCGTAATTAGGCATGGAATAGTCATTAATCCTTGATGACTGGTGTCAATCTTTGGGAGTCGGTGTATAATTTGTGCCGGTCGAGCCGAAGTCAAGGCGCCGGTCAATATCTTGGTCAAAGTCTGCGGCGGAAAACCGGCAGAACCGGCTGATTAGGGACCGAAAGATATGTGAGTCGGTATGCCGACAAAGGCTTGAAAGGAAAGGTCTATACACGGACGGGCATGACACGGACCGGACTAAAAACCAACGGGTCTCGGACAAAGTGTGTCACGGACAAGTGCATGGTCGACACGAGGCTCCGTAGGGATGTTTGGGTAGTCTGTGCTCATCAGAGGCGTAATAAGACCAAACGGACCGCGACAAGGATTTCCGGGTTAAGGGCGTAGTGTGCGGTGTACGGTCACGTGCGCGTAGTGTGCAGGATCCATATTCTTTTACGAGTAAAATAGAAATTTTTTATGTGTCTTAAAAATATGATGCATGATTTTTTGAAATTTTTCTTTTTTTTGAATTTTTTTTGAATTTTTTTTTTTTGAAAGTTTTAATGAGCACATAAGCACGAAAATTCCGACAGTTAGGGACATTATTCCGACAGTCAAAATTTTGACTTTCTCCGAGGCGGCCAAAACAACATGAAAACTGTGCAAAAATCAACACACACACAAAAATGATTTTCAAAGCCGGGACGGAAGCTTGACCCTCAAAAGCTTTTTTTTTTTGAAAACGGTGATACCGGTACGTGGGATTGTTAGACCACAATTTATCCCCGACTCGTGTTAGGAGGCGATAACGGAAAATTTAGTGGTTTCCACCAATATACCGAATACCATTTTTTATTAAAAAGCTTATTTCCCCAGCGGAGTCGCCACTGTGATGATGTCACCATTCGCGGGAAAAATTCGGTTTTTGCGTTTCTTTGAAAAACCAAATAAAACCGGAAAAAAAAAACGGATTCGCCACGCCATTTTTAATTTTGAAGGGCCAAAACTTTGAAAAAAGCCCGAGATCAGAGATTTAGGTTCGGAGGTCATGTTACGCGTCGGGAAGGACGTTAGTGTGCACCCGACGCGCCTCGTAAAAACGAGTCTTCCAAGCTGAAAATCATTTGTGTGTGTGTGTGTGTATGTGTTTTGGCCAAAATAAGTTGAAACTCAGAAAAGTAAAAATTGGGATATCTTTTTAAGACTTTAAACTGATCCCATGATTTTTTGGAAGATTTTTGGATTGAGATTTGGTACTCAAAAGACCTTTTGAAGTTGAGAGCCATTTCTGCCAGAATGAAAAAGGCAGTGGACCTTTGATTTTAAAAGGGATTCAAGGGTCTTAAAACTTCATAATCTGGATAAACTCAGAGAATGAAAGTTGTTCTAGACACCTTAAATAAAGTTTGTGCGAAGGAACTTTCCATTTTGGAGAAGATTTGAGGGGTCAAAACCTTCTGGAAACCTCAGATATGAGATCTGGATTCCCAGAAGCTGATGAACTAGCCTCTGAAAGAAAATTTGAAAAGAGGAGTTTTACTCACCCAAAAAATAAGGTAAAAATATGTCTGGAAAGCTCTGGATGTTGGCTACAAAAAGTATTTTGTAGTCAACACCAAATTCCAAGTTCATCTGTGTCCAAAAATTAAGACCATGGACTGAGGTCTGAGAAAATTGCTACTGGACAGCAACTTCTCAAGAAAGAAAATATGATTTTAAGGGGGGTTTTGCATCCATGCTTGTCCCCATTTCCCTAGGTTTTGGTTAGTGATCACTAGACATTTTAGTGGTGAATCAACTATACCAAACCATCCTTGGGATACATTAGGACTAAGCATTTCATTTGCTTGGGAAGGGGAATTTTATCCTTTGAAATCAAGATTTTATGCTTAAAAATGGTTTTTAGGGTTTTGAAAATGAGTTTTCTTTGCAAGAAAGTAAGAAAGCTTAAAAATAATTTTGATCTTTGTAGAAGATCATCCATGGAGATGGTCTTCCATGGTGATCTTCTTAGATCTAGAGCAAGAAGATGAAAGAACTACATTTTGTAGTTTGAAGATGCATGCATGGTTGAGATTTAGGGTTAGGAGGAGGAGGGTTTACCAATCTTCCTTGTGTTCTTGAGTGTTTGGCTTGAGTGTATGAGTGTTTAGGGATTTAATATGAGAGTGAGTGGATGAATATGAGTTGGGAAAGATTGGAGAGAAAATGGTGACAATTCTTGAGAATTCTCACTGTTTTCTCTCTATATTTCGCCAGAGGTTCGGTGCAAAATGTGTTCTTCCTCCTTATTTTTGTATTGGAGGGCTCAATTTATAGCCCTCTGAAATTGACAATCTCATCCGCGCGGACGGAGTCCGAGCGGCGTGCCTTTGTTCATTAAATGCAGCTCCAGCTTTGGACAAGAAGAATATTTCTTTTTGAAATTCAAATTAGGCAGCCAGTTTATGTTTCCAGCATTGCTATATTTGGTTTTCTTCTTTTGTTTTTCTTTTTGAGATTCTTTTTAAGGTTTAACCTTAAATAACAATGCCCATTTTACCCTCACTTTGTTAGAAATGTTAGGATAGTTAGGAATTGTTAGAAATGTTATAACTTTCGTTAATTTTCTAACGAAAATTCTAACAAGCTCAAATTGGAGCACTTACACATGTCACTCTCTGCACTATAGATACTTCTCTTATTCCTCTTGGACAAGATAAGATACGTGATTTAATCTAAACTTTAACAGACACACATAGATATTCAAAGCCTTATTCTCAATTCATAAACTTCTAAGGGATTTCATTCTCACATTTCTGGGCATGAACCAGGATTAAACTCGTTTTGATTTTTAACGATGCTCTAGTTTGTGTTGCGTTAATACGTTTGAATTATTAAAAGCCGGTTATCCTCCTCCTTAGACCAGCCACTATGGTGACCCTCACTTGAGGGTCATCACATAGGACAAACAAGAAATGAAAAAAAAAAATGGAAAAGCAAAGGAAAGTCGCGAAATTTGGTGACTCCGGGCAATCAGCCAACCGTCGGTTGACCCCGGTTGTGCATTTTTTTTTTTTTTGATCAAATTATTTTGATTTTGTATTTATATAAATATATTTTTAAAATTAATATATTTTATATATTAATTTTATTTTTAAAAGGTTGGGTTGGGTTGGATTGGGTCGAGGTCACTGATGGGAGTATAAATTATATAAGGTTGGGTTGGGTTGGGTTGGATGAGAGAAATTAATATTTTATTTGAGGTTGGATTGGGTCAGGGTCACTGATGGGGATGGTCTTAGACCCAAATTCTATTGCATCCTCAATACTTTTTTTTTTATAAAAATACGGCAATTGTTTTGAAAAATACTAAAAAAGAAAAAGTCACATATATTTTGGGCAGAGTAAGTAATAGGTTTGCTGTTTTTTCTTAAATTTTCTGTGTCTTCCATATCTGTCTTGTGTAAGCTTTTAATACTTTATTTTAATAATAACAGGGTGAATAAATAAATATGATGAAGTAATGAGTTCATGGTACGTATCAATTCTTTCAATTCAGAGGTGATGGTCTGAAATGGTGTTAATTTGACCAACCATTGTCCTTTTACTTACTGATTTCCCCACTCCTTATTTAAATCCTTTCTTAACTTTTTCTACCAAATTCAACTTTAAGACAGGAACCTATTTCTATTTCTCTTTTTTTTTTTTTTTTTATTAACCAGGTGATCCAGTTTTGTCAGATTAATCCTAAACCATCAGGTATCGATCCCTCACTGCAGCACCCTTTATACTCCTAGCCCCAAGGGAGCCCTAAGACATTTACACTCTTACATCACCAATTGGCTGCTTCCCCGGAAGACTCCAAAAACTCCTAAAACGCATGTCAAAATTAAACCCACAAAAATCTCCCAAGGTGGAATCAAACTCTAGACCTCCCGAAGGGAGGCCGACAACATACCACTCGACCGGACCATTGGTAACCTATTTCTATTTTTCAGATTAGGGTTAGGGGTGTAGTGGGAATGTTTAGATTTTATGGAGGAGATCCAGCACTAGTATCAAATGCTACTGTTACATATAAACCTTTTCAGAAAATTTTGGGGGAACTCTGTTTCCCCCAAACTTAAAAAAAGTCTTGTTTTTAAAAAATTTAAGGCAAAAACTCAGTGTTTTAAGACATAAACTCGATGTTTTAAGACATAAACTCGATGTTTTAGTTACTAACCTTAACTCGGTGTTTTAACGCCTAAACTCGATGTTTTAACTTCTAGGTATTTTAACGTCTAAACTCAGTGTTTTAAGCTCGAAACTCAATGTTTTACGCTCGAAACTCAAAATTAGAAAGTGAACTTTTTATAACTTATGGAGAAACAAGTTTCCCCCAAAATGGACTCCCTTTTCAAACCTTTTTAGGTGTGTTTCATTGAGGGGAGCATTTTTATTTACAATAATTATGATTAATGAATAATAGATACTGAAATTAAATTGAGACAAGATTTAGGGTTGTTCAGTGAATTTAGTAGTATCTTTCCGTCCGTCCCAAAAAAATACTCCCTCTGTCTTAAAATATTTGTCTTATTTGACTTTTTTATTGAATTTTGACCACAAATTTATGAGAGATTAATCATGTTCATGAAATTCTAAAAGTTGTTTTTGATAATATTATTAAAGGTTAATGACAATTTAGGGTCTGTAGTATAGGAGCGGTTCCACATTGGGGCCTGAAGTCTTAAAGCTATCAATTTGGGGCCCGAATTTACAATTTTGATCAATTTGGGACTTTTTGACGGAAAACGTTAAAAAACCCCATTAAGTGACCATGTGCGAGGCATGTGACATACAGTGAGGGCATTTTGGTCATTTCGCATTCAGGCCCAGACTTCAGGCCCTAAATTGACATTTTTCCTATAAAATAATAAATAAAAATATTTAGTTTTTTTTTTACAAAAAAATAATTAGTAAATTATCCAATTTATAAAATATTTTTTGGAACATTAATAAATTATTTTAGTAGCATTATTATATTTAAACTAAAGCTAAATATTTCATTTTTTAAGGAATATATATTTATTTCATAAAATAAAAAGGACTAAAAATAATTGTTTTTAAAAAATATTAAATAACCACATTTTAAAACAAAATGAATAAAAAATTATAAAAAATATTATAAATTTATAATTTTATAATTTTTTGTTTCTGCTTTTATAAAAAAATATAAGTTATAATTATTTTAATAAAAAAACACAATTTTATAAGTTAATATTTTTTTATGTAATAGAATTTATTTTAAAAATATTCTAACCACACATAATGAATATTATATAAAAAAAAAAAACTATAACGATCAAATTGAAAAAAAAGAAAAAAAACCTAAATAATAACAACACCATCACCACCACCACCATGTCACCGCCACCACCACTTGAAATCAAAATCAGATGAAGCACACACAAACAACGCACACACACACAAATGCGCACACACAAACAACGCATCCAGATTTGAAAAACCCAAACCCAAATCGGAGGCGATGAGCTTGATGAGGTCGTGAATTTCTGGATCGCCGATGGAAGGGTGATGATTCCCCAATCATTGACAAGATCAATTGTAAAGTTGCACTACCAAGGAGAGAGAGAGAGAGAGAGAGAGAGAGAGAGAGAGAGAGAGAGAGATGAAGGTGGAAAAGAAGGTGAATTGACGACTGGCATGGAGGCGGAGGGGGGTGGGGAGGCGCTGAGGGCAAAACCGATGAAGGGAGGAAGGAGCGTTTGGGTGATATGGCAATGAAGGTCTGCAACTTGGGTGATGGGGGGAATCGCTGGAGAATGGAGGCGGTGATGGAGGGTGGAGGTGGGTCTGGTGGGATGATCTTGGGAAGACAAGGTTGAAGATGATTTCTTATAAATTTGGATAAATTTGGATAATTTTTTTTTAAATAAATTTCATTACATAAAAAAATATTAACTTATAAAATTATGTTTTTTATCAAAAGAATTATAACTTATATTTTTTATAAAAGCTGAAACAAAAAATTATAAAAATATAAATTTATAATATTTTTTATAATTTTTTATTAATTTTGTTTTAAAATGTGTTTTTTTTTAATTTTTGGGTTAATATTTTTTGAAGAGAGAGAGAGAGAGAGAAAGAGAGAGAGAGAGAGAGAGAGAGAGAGAGAGAGAATGTCAATTTAGGGCCTGAAGTCTGGGCTTGAATGCGAAATGACCAAAATGTCCTCACTGAATGTCACATGCCTCGCACATGGTCACTTAACGGGGTTTTTTTTATCGTTTTTCGTCAAAAAGCCTCAAATTGATCAAAATTGTAAATTCAGGTCCCAAATTGATAGTTTTAAGACTTCATGCCCCAATGTGGTACCGCCCCTATATTACAGGCCCTAAATTGTCATTAACCCTATTATTAATGGTGAATCAATAGAAATTTTTAGAATTTCATGAACATAATTAAATTGTCATATATTTGTAGTCAAAGTTCAATAAAAAAAGTCAAATGGAACAAACATTTTGGGACGGAGGGAGTATACTTCATCCATCCATTCCACTTCAAGGTTCCTACTTTTCTTTTTGATCCGTCCCACTTCAAGGTTTCCTTCCATAAATGGTAAGTTTTGAATATATTTATATTCTTATAATTTAATATATTTATAAAAAAATCATTCATTATACCCTTATAAAATTAACATATTTACAAAAAAATAATCATTAACTTATTATTCCTCTCACTCGTATCAAAAACTAGTCTAAGCCCGTGTCCAAGGCCACGTTTACGTTTTTTTTTTTTTTTTATATACTCGTATATCACAAAAAAGAAAAAAAAATGCATGTATGTCGCACGACATACAAAGGTGGGAGGGCAAAACGGGAAAGGGAGTGAATAGTGAGGGTAAAAGGGTCATTTCTGCGGACGGAACTGTTCATAGTACTGTTCCCGTGTGCTGAGCTGGACAGGTTGGATTTATACTATAGATTTCTGTTTTTGCCACGAAACTTAAAGAGTTCATAGACTTTGTTTCATCCTTTCTCATAATGTCAACTTAAAAAGTTAATTTTGCGTGATTTCAACGTCAACTTTATAATCACAACCTGACAAATTAAAACAAAGCTAACTTTAATTCATAATTAAGACGGGGAAAGTAAAGACAATGGGGGCCAATTAAAAATTTAAGCTGAATCGATTCCAAATCCAGCAAATTCAAGCTCAAGCAATCCCAAATCCAAGATACAATTGTTTGTTGGAATTTGATTTTAAATATTAGGTTTGATTAATATTTGATTAAAAATTAAATTTAATTTTATTTTGTGTAAATGAAAATAAATTGCATATTTGTAATTTTTATTTGGAGTAAACTAATTTGATGTATTTATTCTCTCAAAATCAAATTGTGGTGAATGAAAAATTAATGCTCAAATTATGCAATTGAAAATGAATTCATGAAAAGTTTGTGAATGTGAAAAACAATATCTCACATTGCCTAAAAATCGCAAAGTAGGAGAGTTTTTTAAACTCATATTCTTCAAAAAGCTAACAATCAAGTGTTATCATTCTTACCATGCAACCTAATTTTCCATTGGGTCAATCAGGCAAATAGTGACTCAATTGTTCTAGTTTCGGACTAACTCAAATTCGAACCACGAGGATGGTTCGCACCATTCGAGCCCGCGCAATCGGGTGCATGTGGGCGGTTCGAACAAGGTGTCGGCTCGGTTCGGTCTGGGCAACCCAGGTGGGGCGGACCGCGGACTTGGGCGAATAGGTGTGATGGGCTGAACGAGTGTGTGTTGGGCGGATGTGTCCATTCGAATGGACATGGGTTGGTTCAGATGGAGGATCCGTGTCTCCTCGAATGGGCGTGGATCGCTCCGCTCAATCTGATGTCTTGATTATGATCAGATCGGCCGGTCCAGATACATTCGATATGAATTATGTTTATTCCCTAAAAGGCACCACAACTCTTGAAAAACTATAAACCCCCCCCCCCCAGGTTTGACAATTTCATTCATTCAGTTATCAGTAGGGATGGCAATTTAACTGAATCTGATCTGTATCGAAGGTGATCCAATCTGAATTTTTCGGATATGGTTTCAATTTTTTATGACCCGATCGGATTCGGATTGGGTTCGGTACCACTGCCAACCCGACCCGAACGCATATAAATAAGCTGAAATTTATGTTTTAGCCCTTATAGTTTTAGAAAATACAAATAAGTCTATCTATATAAGTAAAAGTTTAGGATTTTTGGAGATAGAAATTGATAGAAATTAGGGCTCTCTCTTCTCTCTGCCTCTCTCTATCCGACGCCTCTCTTTCTCTCTCTATCCTCTCTCTCCCTCTCTCTGATCGTCTCTCTCTCCACCCTCGTCTCTCTATCTGCACTCGTCTCTCAATCTCAACAATACCAATTTCACTCCAAGAGGGTTGAATTCAAAGAATGGAAATGGTAAAAATGAGAATGGAAAGAACAAGAAGCATAACAATAACAACATCAATGAGAAAGAGAGCAAGAACAGTGTGGATAAGAGGTAATTATCCATTTCATCTGAGGTTAGTCCATGATTTTTTCTGTTGCTTTAATTTGATTTTTTTCTATTTTTTGGTTACTTTGTCGTCATCTTCAAACAGAGGGCTTATATTCACGACGTTTTTGCCAAAATAATTTAGCCTCCAGATGTTCAGATCTTAGCTGTTAAACTAATTTGTTCTAATTTGCACTACATTATTTTTTCTGGTTCTGTGGTTTTTTATTATTATTATTATTGAAATGCCTCGGATCGGATCGGGGCACGGATCAAGCATATTAGGATCGGATCGGCGGCTAAGAGATTTTAGTATTCGGGTCAGATTCGGATCAGACCTGATTCGATCCGAACCCGACCCGTTGCCATCCCTAGTTATCAAGAATTCAATAGCAAATTAGAAAGACGACATATTGAAAAATAAAATTCCTTTCAAGTTCAAAAGTTCCAAATATTCATATTTGTTCGCCGAAGTCGTTAATTTGTAGTGCTTCTATTAACGTCAGTAACCGATAGCACCAGTGCGGGGCAATTACTTTTTACGGAGACTGTGTACAACACAAGACTCGACTTTCCACATTCCAGTTTCAATAATTTTGGGTTTTATTTATTTTCAGTTAATTATTTAAGAAAACCTTTTTTGAATTTATGTTATTTTCCCTACAATCTTACGAAGTAATTTACATTTTTTAATGAAATGACAACTGAAAACAAAGCCTCTCTGTCATCTGGGGCTACACCCCGTCAACAGTCAACTGCAACGAATCAGATGGTTGTACATGCTCCTGCCTCGACTTATCCAGGACTTGGCAAGGAACTAATGAAGTTCGAAGGGGTTGATTTCAAAAGTTGGCAACAAAATATGTTGTAATCTTTGACCACCCTCAGTTTGAATAAGTTCCTAGAAGAGGACAACCCTGCTATACAGGATGATGATCCCGAAAGGCGGATAGCCAAAGAGGCTTGGGATCATGGAAATCTCATATGTAAAATGTACATATTGAGTGGTCTAAATGATGCCCTTTATCGATAGCACTGTCTCGTTGAGACAACCAAGGAGTTGTGGAACTCTTTGGAACGTGTTTATATTATTGAAGAAACCGGCTCCAGAAGTCAAGTCAATTTCATTAAAATACTGAATGAGCTTGACTTAACAACAATGGTGTATGAAGCCAACTTAGTAAAGTTACATCGGAGCTACCCACTACATATTTGCTGATAAGGAGAGTTTCTCATCATACACTCCTATCAATGGAAGGAAGGTGTACATGAGAAACTCTATTGCTTCCAATGTCGTAGGACTTGGAAAGGTTGTGCTGAAAATGACTTTCGGAAAACTGATGCTCTTGGATGTGCTGCATGTCCCATACATTCCCAAAAACCTAGTGTCTGGATCCTTATTGAACAATGCTGGTTTTAGACTAGTATTTGAAAACAATAAGTTTGCTATGACCAAAGTTAGTCAATTCATGGAAAATGGGTACCTTGATAAAGGTCTTTTTAAAATGAATGTAATGAATGTTATCCGCCCTGAGGCGATGAATAAAAGTGTTTCTTATGTTTAATTGTTGGAGAGTCCTAATTTATGGCATGATAGATTATGTCACGTGAATTTCAACACAATTAAAAAGTTAGTGAGTTAAGAATTAATTCCTATGAATAAATTTGACTCAACTGGCAAGTGTGAAATTTGCGTTGAAGCGAAGATGACTAAGTCATCATTTTCCTTAGTAATAAGAAACATGACACCTCTTGAATTAGTTCACAAAGATATATGTGATCTAAAGTATCTGCAAACTCTAGGTGGGAAAAATTACTTCATTACTTTTATAGAGGATTGCACAAGATATTGCGATGTATATCTATTGAAAAGTAAGGATGAAGCCTTGGGGGCTTTCCAGACTTATAAGAATGAAGATGATAATCAACTAATGTAAATACAATGAAGATTCGAAGCGATAAAGGAGGAGAATATGTAGCACCGTTTGAAGATATATGTTGGGAATCTAGCATTATTCATCACACTACGGCTCCGTATACACCTCAGTCTAACGGAGTAGCTGAACGCAAGAATCATAATTTTAAAAATATGATGAATGCAATGTTAATAAGCTCTGGCTTACCCGACAACTTGTGGGGGAAAGCAATACTCTCGTCCAACTACATTCTTAATCAGATACCTAAGAAAGGAATCGATAAGATGCCTTACGAATTATGGCATAATCGTAAGTTGTGTTATAAATACCTTAATGTGTGGGGGTGTCTAATTAAGGTTGAAGTACCTAAGCAAAACCAAGTCAAGATCGGTCCAAAGACGATAGACTACATTTTCATTTGATATGCGAGCAATAGCAGTGTCTATCGGTTTATAGTGCACAAGTCGAACAATCCTGATATAAATGAAGGAATGATGATAGAATCAAGGAATGCATCATTCTTTGAGATTATATTTCTTGCGAAGGTGAAATTACCCGGATCCGACTCACGCGCGGAGCCCCAGCATCTCGCATCGTTTGGAAGTTACTCGGATCCGAGAGGCGCATCGATTGCGCCCCGACATCTGGCAATCCGTTTTTTGCGTTGGTCGGTGGAGGTGTCTCGCTGTGTTTTTGCTTGTAGAGTCGCCACGCCGTTTTGATTAAGCCCAAAACATTGAGAAAGACATCAGTTTAAAAATAAACTGTTTTTGTGTGATGAGATTTTTGAGTTCAGAGGTCAGGTTACTCCTCGGGAAGAGAATATTAGAATATTAGAGCTCATCCGAGTCGCCTCGTAAAAACGAGTCTTTCGATACCCCTTCTTTCTTTAAATGTTGTGTGTGTGTATGTGCTTTTAAAAATGCATGCTGTATCGGATGTCTACATTGTACAC
The DNA here is from genome assembly GCA_022495995.1 of Adenophora triphylla var. japonica. Lineage (NCBI taxonomy): Eukaryota > Viridiplantae > Streptophyta > Magnoliopsida > Asterales > Campanulaceae > Adenophora > Adenophora triphylla. Next base: position 119,934 of record JAFEMH010001626.1, on the reverse strand, counting down.
TGCGTATAGTAATAGAAGGAAGCCTTACCAATGTTGGTTCGGGTCTGTCTTCCGCTAGGGAATAGTGTTTGAGGATGGAATAGTATTCCGGGACGGACCGGGATTGCTTCGGGATGTGCCGGTTGTCTGCGGACAGAGCTTCGGCGTGCCTCGGGATTGTCAAGTGTGCACTCGGGCAGAGTTTCGGTGTGAGTTGGGATCGCAAAGATCGTTGACTTGATTCGGGCAGAGGTTCGGCATGCGTCGGGATCGTCGGTTGCGTTCGGGCAGAGTTCCGGCGTGCGTCGGAATCGTCGATTTGGCTCGAAAAGGGCCGGAACGCCTCGGGAAAGACCAGGCAAGGATTCAGAGTACCACGAGGGGCCTCAGAATACCTCGAGAGTGCCTTGGGGCAGCGCGGGAGCATCTCGGGAGCCCTTGGTAGGGATTTGAAGCACCGCGAGGGAGCTCGGAAGGCCCCGGAAGGAACCGAAAGGGACCGGGAGTGCCCCGGTCCCTTTCGGTTTAGGGAGAGAGGAGAAGAGGGAGATGTGTGAAATGAAGGAGGGGGAGCCCTCTATTTATAGTTTTTGAAAATGTGCAAGAAGGTCCGTACGGACCTTCTATGAAAACTAAAAATTTAGTTTTCCCAGATTTGAGGGAATAATGTGAACTTTAAGAGGATTTCGTAATTATGAAGTCTGATAGCAAAGAGGTCCGTACGGACCTTTTAGCATGCAAAGAGGTCCGTACGGACCTTCTGTGCCTTTCTAATTTTTGCATAATTTCCAAAAAGTCATTTTGTGTTTTTTTGTCCCAGAAAGACTCCCCCTTAGTTTGGTTGGTGGTTTTTGGGCCTTTGAGGGTTTTTTTTAGGGTTTTTGAGGAGTTTTTATGGGTTTTGGGTGTTCGAGACTGCGTTTGAGTGAGTCTGCGGTGTTTCCCGGGTGCTCAGAATAGGGTGATCCAGATTGGGGTACTTACAGAAGCCCCTCGATGACGTCACTTACGGAGGAAGTGAGGTCGTCGATAAGATAAGGGTCCTGATCTGGATCGCGTGCTGAGAGAGAAGGTGACCGTGTAGGTCGGTTCGTGAGGACGTGGCAGTGTCCTGTTATGTGACCGTTTAGGTCAGTTGGCTGGACCCTGTGATAGGATTCCTACGTATCCCTAGCGGGAATCAAGCCTGATCGTAGTTCGGGTGTGAGTGGTATCGTGTACGAGGACGTGTGATGTCCTCTAACTGAGACTCTGTGTGTGGACGTGTCAGTGTCCTGTGAGTGACCGTATAGGTCAGTTGTGTGGATGTGGTGGCGTCCTGTGTGACCGTATAGGTCAGACGTGGTGGCGTCCTGTGTGACCGTATAGGTCGGTTGGCTGGACCCTGTGATAGGATTCCTACGTATCCCTAGGGGGAATCAAGCCTGATCGTAGTTCCAACTTCATGAAATCGTGAGTGTATGCGGGCGTGGCGGTGCCCTGAAGTGTCGTGACCGTTGAGGTTGACTGTGAGGACGTGGTGATGTCCTGGGTGTGCAATCTTATTAGAAGATGGGTAATCTTACGAGAAGATGGTTTGTGGTGTAGGAGGACGTGTCCCGTCCTAAGATGATATTTTGGGAGGTTTATACGGTCTTCCGGACTGAGTGGTTTAAAGCCTTCCGGGCTGTAGACAATAATTTGGGAGGTTTACGGTCTTTCGGACCGAGTGGTTTAAAGCTTTTCGGGCTGCGGATAGTGATGTGGCTGATTAATGCTGTCTCCCGGACCGAGTGGTTTAAAGCCTTCCGGGCTGCGGATGGTGGTGAGGACGTGTTATGCCCTCTGACTTGTGGTTGTGTCGTGCTTGAGGATGTGTTGTGTCCTCTGACTGTGGTTGTGTCGTGCGTGAGGATGTGTTGTGTCCTCTGACTGTGGTTGTGTCGTGCGTGAGGAAGTGTTGTGTCCTCTGACTGTGTTTGTGTCGTGCGTGAGGATGTGTTGTGTCCTCTGACTGTGTTTGTGTCGTGCCTGAGGATGTGTTGTGTCCTCTGACTGAGGCTGTGTCGTGCGTGAGGATGTGTTATGTCCTCTGATTGTAGTTGTGTCGTGCGTGAGGATGTGTTATGTCCTCTGACTGTAGTTGTGTCATGCGTGAGGATGTGTTGTGTCCACTTACTGAGTTTTTGGGAGGCGTGATTGCCTTGCGCTTGATTTTTGAGAGGCGTGATTGCCTCGTATCTTGATTTTGAGAGGCTTGATTGCCTTGTGTTTTGTCCGTTGGGGAAAGGTTGGACTTACGATGACTGCCGGTATTCATCTGCTGGGGACGCGTAGTCTCGTATGAGCTTTCCAGGGTTCCCGTTTGAGTTTTGTCCACTGAGGAGGTGATTTCGGGCTTACTTTGATGGCCGGTGTTTGTTTCACCGCTTTGTGTTTTGGAGGCGTTTGTGCCTTTTGTGTTTTGTGTTTGGAGGCATTGTGCCTTTTGTGTTTGTTTTACCGTTTAGTGGGCGAGGTTCGGGCTTACGATGACGGCCGACGTTTGGTTTACCGTTTAATGGGCGAAATTCGGACTTACGATGACGGACGGTGTTTGTTTTGTTGGGTTAAGGACCAAACTGCATTGAATCTGCTGAAATAGGCCTTTGGACATCCAGGGGCAAAGTAGTAATTTGACCAAATAATGCAAAGAGGTCTGTACGGACCTTCTGTGTTTGCAAAGAGGTCCGTACGGACCTTCGTGAAATTTTGATTTCTCAGGTTTTGACCAGCTTCAGCAACGAGGCAATCCCCATTTTTTTCCCTTCCAGTTCGTGAAAAACAGAGAGAGAGGGAGAGAAAACCTTAGTTTTGATCAAAATTTCCTTAGTAAATCCTCCGCATTTGCTTGAATTGCTTGTTATGGCGGAAAGAGAGAGAAGAGGTCGTCGTCAAAGGGGCCAAGGGGTCATTGAGCAAAGGGCGGATCTTCAAAGGAATTGCACTTCCTTTGTGCCTTCGTCGAGGAACCCAGATGTGTTGTATCCGGATCCGGAGGTGCACAATATGCGAGATAGGACCGCCGGGGAGGTAAGAAATCAATTTTGTCTTGATTCTTGTTCGAATTATTGTATGCTAGAAATAGGTTTTAATTCTTCGCATATTTGAGGCTTTTTGTTATTGCCATGCTTTTTTGTGAAATTCGCGATGAATTGTTGAAATTGAGCATGTAAGAATCGTGGGTATGTGATTTTTGTGCCAAAAGGTGGAGATTAGCTCTTATTTGTAAAAATAAAGGGCCTCTCCTTGAAATGCATGCTTTGGTGTTTTTTGCCTTATGCTATTTTTTGTATGTACATTGTGAAAAATTGCCGTGTAGGGACGGACTTTGTGTAAAGAGTGTGACATGTGCCGTGTTTTGTGACGGGTTTTGTCTGAAAGTGTGTGCCGTGTAGGGACGGACTTTTGAAAACGTGTCATGTAGTGTGTGCCGTGTTTTTGTGACGGACTTTGTGGGGAGTTTATGTGCAATGTGCGCCGTGTTTCGTGCGGGTTTTTTGAAAATGTGTCGTGTAGGGCTTAATCCCTTTTTTGAGAAAATTTGTATAGTGTGTACCGTGTTTTGTGACGGGTTACAAGGGGAAAATTATGTGCAATGCGTGCCGTGTTTCGTGACCGGTTTTTTTTTTTTTTGCTTTGCCGTATTGGGACGGACTTTTTATGCTTTCGTTTCCTTTTGGTATTTTGCATTAAGTAGTGTGATTGACGTACCTTTACTGTGTTTACCTGCAGGATGAGGGGGCCTTTGTCCGGGAAGGCGAAGAAGATGATGTCTCGGGGGTCGCTCGAGGCAGTAGTTGAGCTGTGGCAGCATTTGTCGGATATCTCCAGGGAGGGCAGGCCGAGTCCTAAGAGGCTGGTCTTTGCTTCTGATTTGGGCGCATTCGTAGAGAACCTTGCCGGGATTGCAGAGACGAGGAAGAACAAGAGCATCTTCCTGGCCTTGTCCGAGTATTGGTGGGACACCACGCATACCTTCCATCTGAGCAGGGGAGAGGTGACGATGACTCCCACCGACTTCGCGGCGATTACCGGGCTTTCCGTCAAAGGAGGGCTGGTGAGATGGCAGGACAGGATGTCCGATGGGACGCTGGCGGAGTTGCTGGGCTTTGCGCCTTCTCCTCATAGGGGCCTTGGCATGTTATATGGCGATGTGGAGGCACAGATTATGGCCAACATCGGGGCCTATCGCCGGGGCACCGGCTTGGTGACGGCTGAGCAGCTGGCGCGCTCTTTCATGTGGTTCACTCTTTCGAGACTTTGTTCTCGAATCACTCTACCTCAGCTCCTTTTTCTCTACTGGAGAGCTTGGTGAATTTGTAGAGAGTTGGCTAGATTGCCTGGGGCAAGGCAGGCTTGGCCGAGCTCTATTTTTCCTTGGACCGGTTTAGCCGAGGTGTGGCCAGTTCTCTGGGATGCTTCGATTTTGCGTTGGACGTATGAGTTTATTGCTGTTTGTGATTTAGCAGTTTGTCATTTCTCCGTCCTGAGCTTTATCTGCTTTTGTTGCAGGTGTGGTTTTATGAGATCTTTCGGTGCTTTCCGTGGGATCGGGATGCTGAGGCCATGGAGGCCTATCCTGCTATGCTGGGTTGGGCCCGTCCGTTGAGCAGAAGGAAGACGATCAGGGGGAAGCTCACCATCGCCTATCGGAATGTGCAGGAGTACTTGGAGAGAGACATCCTGGCGGAGTTTGAGTTGTATCCCTGGGCTCGGTATGGCGGCGACGAGCTTGAGGGCGGTCCTGTGGTGATGCAGGAGAGGAAGATGTTGCGGGGCCTGACTTGTGATGTCATGTATTTGGGGGAGAGGGTCTTCTGGCAACATGGCCCAGGTGTGCCCCCTATGGCTCCGAGGGACCCACCCTTTGGGATGATGCATCCCCGTGACATGGATGTGATAGAGTACGACAGGTACCTGGGCGGCGTGAGTGCCGAGGAGTTTATTTTGTATGGCGAGGAGTACGGGGCCTTCGTCAGGAGGAAGCTGAGGATGCCACAGGTGTTGGCGAGGGAGAGGCGGGATGGCCACCACGTCCCCCAGATGTTCCGGTGCCTGGGCCAGACTTTACATATGTACGCGGGGATTCGTCAAGGCGGAGGGTGTCGGTACCCGTCCCTGAGCAGGCTCCTGCTGCCTATCGGGTTGACCCGGATGCGCCGGTGAGTGTGCTTACTCTTTTCCATCTTGGCATCTTTTCTGTATTTTTCTCTTTTTGTTGAGTATGACTGTATCTCTTTTGCTGAGCGTTTCTTTGGTTGTTTGCTTGTGCAGGTCTCGGGGAGATCCTTTGACCCGTTGACCCGCCGTTTTGTGGCGATGCGGTCTTTTGCGAAGAAGATGGCGGGGAAGCTGTCTTGCAGGTCTTCGCGGCGTGTGCCGACGTACGAGCCGATGCCTTCGAGGCATTCTGTGGACGTTCCTCCGTCGAGGGCTGAGCCAGGGCCATAGCAGGAGGGACCCGTTCGGGGGCGGCATAGTATGGATGCAGGGACGTCTGCGGGGGCCCAGAGACCGCCGATTTTTCACCAGTTCTTGCCTGCGCAGGTGTGAATGTGTCCCCAAATTCTAATTTTTGTGTTTTTTAGATTGGATTCACGCGAGTTTGAAAACATCCGGTTTAATTTGAAAAACGGAGTCGCCACGCCATTTTGATGTCCTCAAAACTTTGAAAAAAAGGATTTTAGGGTTCGGAGGTTAAGTTACCCCTTGGGGAAGAACGGATCGTCGTTCACCCAAGGTTCCTTGCCGTAGCAAGTCTCCCTAGATTCCATTTTTCCTGCTTGCTTGCGTGCTTTCTTGTGTGCATGTGTTGAAAATAGAGGGGGGAATGTCCCAAGTTGTCTTCCGGACGTACAAACCATTTAATTGGTTGTCGCTCGGGATTCCTTGGATTTTTATGTGTTCGGAACTTTGATCCCGTCCTCATTTTGGACTTGTGATCATCGCTATTTGACCTTGGGACTTGCGTGATCGAGAGAAGGACTCTCTTTTATAGTCCAAAATGGGGTTCTTTAGAAAAGGAGCGTCCTTAGCCCATCAATCCTACGCCTTGAGACGATTGAGCTTATATGGGAGCTATCATGCTCGTCTCAAGCGATAATCGGAGATATAGGTTCAAGGTTTATCCCTTTTTAAAGAGATTTTGGCACCTTTAATGGAAGAAACGATGTAAAGATAGGATCTTTACACCGGTCCGTTCCGAAGGTTGCTAATGGGGACATGGGGGAATGCATGTAAAAATGACATTTTTGTGAAAAGATGACATTTTTTTGGGTGCAAAGGATGCTTTTGATTGCAAATGATGCTTTTTGATGTAAAGAAATGATTTTTATGCAAAGGATGCATTTTTATGTGTATGAAAAGTAGTATTTTATATGCAAAGGATGCATAAAGACTACGTCTTGAAAGCAACGGATGCTACTTTGATTATAAAGACTTGATTTTTAGTGCAAAGGATGCATTTTTATGTATAAAATTGAAATTGAGTTTTAGGTTGCAAAGGATGCAATTTGAATATAAAGATTATATTTTTATATGCAAATGATGCATAAAGATATCATTTTTATGTAAAAAAAAGGGGTTTTAGGTGCAAATGATGCACCTTTAACTCAAAGATTATGTTTTTATGGGAAAAGGAGCTTATTTCATATAAAGGATGCAAAGGGGGAGGGGGTATGATTTATATGAATGAAGATGGGATCTTTAACAACAAATACCAAGTCCCAAGCAAGATAATAACAATATATGAATGCAAGGAGCAACTATATCACATAGAACAAGTATAATGCAAGGTAAGGGAGTGAGAGGTTACCAATGGTGGTGACCTCTTCTTCTTTAGATCTTGCCTAGTGGATGGACCAACTTGGAAGGCTTCAAGGAGGAGGGAGGTGGCTTCTTGGCACTCTTCAACTTCTTGGATTTTCGCAGCAGGGCTTGAACAGAGCTTTTGGTACTGAATATGGTATGTTGTTCTTGGTTCAAAATGGGTAGAGGAGGGCTCTATTTATAGGCAGTCTGGATTAGGGGTGTTCACGGTCCGGGTTGGTCCAGTTTTTGTCAAAATTTTAGAAAACCAGGACCGGACCAAATACTTCGGTTCTGTAAAAATTTAGGACCAGGACCGGACCATTATATTATAGGACCGGTCCCATCCGTCCGGTTCCAATGGTCCGGTTCCGGTCCGGTTCCACCGGTTCTACAAATTACAATATAATATAATTTTTTACAATAACAAAATCTACAAGTAAAAGCATATTTAAAAACCAAATTGTTGAACAATATTACAATAACAAAATCAACAGTTAATTACAATATAATATATTTTTTTTACAATAACAAAATCTACGATATGATATTTATTTTGGAATTAAAAATATTATTGAAAACGTTACAAATTGAAATAAGTTAGGGGGGTGTAAGTGAACTTTTAAAACTTATATATATATATATATTCGGTCCGGTCCGGTTCCGGTCCAGGACCGCGTATATTTTTTTCAAAACCAGGACCGGACCAAATAATCGGTTCCATAAAAATTTGGAACCAGGACCGGACCAATACTATTTTTTCGGTCCGGTTTTTACTGGTCCAGTCCGGTTTCACTGGTCCGGTCCGGTTCCTCGGATTTTTTGTACAGCCCTAGTCTGGATAAGGCTAATGAAGCCGTGCGGCTAGGAGTTCCCTCCTAATGCAGCCGTGCGGCATTATCCTGTATGACTCAGCATGTTTCTAGAATCACGCAAGGTGGCACTTCTAGAAGGTTTTCCATATTAAGGAAAACGTGCCCTTTTAATTTAAATCAGTCCCTTCATTCCTTGGAAGGTTCGGAACAGTTCCGGAATTGCTCCCGGACTTTAGGAAAGTCCGGGAAATTGCCGGAAAACTTAACCGGAAGGCATGAGCCAGATTTGGGTACTTACAGAAGCCCCTCGGCAATGTCACTTGCAGGGCGAGTGGGGTTGTCGATAGAAAAGGATCCGATCTGGCGAATGCCGAGACGGATTAGGTGACCAAGGTGGTCGAGTGGCTGAACCTTTGGAAGGCTACCTACGTATCGCGGAGGAATCAAGCCAGGCCGTAGTTCAGAAAAGATCCACAGGGGAATAGCGGAGAGAAGCTGGTCTCTTGCTGGGAAAATAGAAGAGAAAGTGACCTAGGAGGTCAGGTGATTGATCCTACTGGGGATATGCTAGAAGTGACCGATGTGGTCGGATATCTGAACCTCTATGAGGGGCTACTTCACCACCGAGGAGTGATGAATGATAAAGGGGTGACCAATGTGGTCTGATGGCTGGACCATTATGAAAGGCTGCCTCACCACTGAGGAGCGATGATGGAAAAGGGTGACCACTGCGGTCGGATGGCTGGACCTTTTATGAAAGGCTACCTACGTATCCCGGAGGAATCAAGCCTTGGTCGCAGTTCAAGCCTCACTAGATAGTTAGGAACGATGTCTAGGATCCTTGAGATTTTGACGATTAATGGAGGAGTCACCTGATTGACAATTAATGGAGGTTGTCACCTGATTGACAATTAATGGAGGTTGTCACCTGATGAAACTAAAGCTTACGTCACTATAGGGTTAGCTTAAGTTTGGAGAACTTGAGCGTACTTCTCAATCTGTGATAGAGGTAGCTTAAGTTTGGAGAACTTGAGCGTACTTCTCAATCTGTGATAGAGGTAGCTTAAGTTTGGAGAACTTGAGCGTACTTCTCAATCTGTGATAAGAACTTGAGCGTACTTCTCAATCTGTGGTAGAGGTAGCTTAAGTTTGGAGAACTTGAGCGTACTTCTCAATCTGTGGTAGAGGTAGCTTAAATTTGGAGAACTTGAGCGTACTTCTCAATCTGTGATAGAGGTAGCTTAAGTTTGGAGAACTTGAGCGTACTTCTCAATCTGTGATAGAGGTAGCTTAAGTTTGGAGAACTTGAGCGTACTTCTTAATCTGTGATAGAGGTAGCTTAAGTTTGGAGAACTTGAGCGTACTTCTCAATCTGTGATAGAGGTAGCTAAAGTTTGGAGAACTTGAGCGTACTTCTCAATGCGTGATGAGGTAGCTTAGGGCGTGATCTGTGATAGAGGTAGCTAAAGTTTGGAGAACTTGAGCGTACTTCTCAATCTGTGATGGAGGTAGCTAAAGTTTGGAGAACTTGAGCGTACTTCTCAAATTACCCGGGATCCGGCTCGCGCACGGGCCTTGGCATCTCGCATTTGTCGCTTTCGAAAGTTGCCCGGATCCGAGAGGCAGCGCGTCCGCGCCCCGGCATCTGGCTTATTCCGTATTGCGTGTTGGAGGTGTCTCGCCGTTGTTTTCACAATTGTAGAGTCGCCACGCCGTTTTTATTAAGCCCAAAACATTGAAAAAGGGCATCAGTTTAGAAATAAACTGTTTTTGTGTGATGAGATTTTGAGTTCGGAGGTCAGATGACTCCTCGGAAAGAGAATATTAGAATCTTAGAGCTCACCCGAGTCGCCTCGTAAAAACGAGTCTTTCGGATATCCCTAATATTCTTTAACTGTTGTGTGTGTGTGTGTGCTTTTAAAAATGCATGCTGTATCGAATGTCTACATTGTACACTACGTATTGAAATGTATTGAAATAGTAATGGAAGGAAGCCTTACCAATGTTGGTTCGTGTCTGTCTTCCGCTGGGAAATAGTGTTTGAGGATAGAATAGTGTTCCGGCACGGACCGGGATTGCTTCGGGAGAGGCCGGTTGTCTGCGGACAGAGTTTCGGCGTGAGTTGAGATTGTAGGCTGCGTTCGGGCAGAGGTTCGGCGTGCGTTGGGATTGCAGGGATTACTCGGGCAGAGTTTCGGCGTGCATTGGGATGGCAGGAGTCACTCGGGCAGAGTTTCGACGTGCATTCAAGCTACCGGTTTGACTCGGAAAGAGCCGGGACACCTTGGGAAAGACCAGGCAAGGCCTCGGAGTACCACGAGGGGCCTCAGAGTACCTCGAGAGTGCCTCGGGACAGTACGGGAGCATCGCGGGAGCGCTCGGAGAGGCTTCGGAGCACCTCGAGGGGGCTCGGAAGGCCTCGGAAGGATCCGAAAGGGGCCGAGATTGCCCCGAAGGGTCTTAGAGGGGTGCCTGAAGGCTGGGGGGAAGGAGAGAAGAGGAAATTGTGTGAAAATGAGGGAGGGGGAGCCCTCTATTTATAGTGCCAAAAAATTGCAAAGAGGTCCGTACGGACCTCCTAGGTAAACCAATATTTTGGTTTTCCTCGATTTGAGGGAATATGTGATGATGAAGAAGATTCAGCCATGATGTCTTTTAGATGCAATAAGGTCCGTACGGACCATCTCAGCATGCAAAGAGGTCCGTACGGACCAACCATGCAGGGGGGTAATGATGTTCTCCGGGATTTGAGGGAATATTGTGGACTTTAAGGGGATTTAGTAATCATTGAAACAAAGAGGTCCGTACGGACCTTAATTGCTTTTCTGATTTCCTAAAAATTCCCAAGAGGTCCTTTTGTCCCTTTTTATCCCAGAAAAGTTCCTCCCTTGGTTTAGCTGAGGGTTTTTTTTAGGGTTTTGAGTGCCATAGGTCTTCGAGACTGCGTTTGTGAGTCTGCGGTGTTCCCTGTGTACTCGGAAGAGGGTGATCCAGATTGGGGTACTTACAGAAGCCCCTCGACGACGTCACTTGCGGAGGAAGTGGGGTCGTCCATAAGATAAGGGTCCTAATCTGGATCGCGTGCTGAGAGAGGAAGTGACCGTGTAGGTCGGTGGGAGGACGTGGCGGTGTCTGAATGAACGCTCGTCGAAAAAGAAAAAATCGAAATATCATTTTCTCCCTTTTTGAAAGAGTTTTTTAATGTGTTGAAAATGATACGATGAGTTTTGAAAACTTCGGTTTTGGGAGTCGCCACGCCGTTTTTAGAGGAAAATATTGAAAAACCTATTTTGAGAGATTTTGGGTCCGGGAGTCTGGTTACGTGTTTGGGAAGAACTAGAGAGTTCACCCAACACGCCTCTTTCGAGACTTTCAATCAACATTGGACAATTTTGGACATTCAAAGGGTGTGTGCAATATGTGTCGATGTGCTAAACATGCAAATTTGACATTCTCATTGATAATATGAAAGCTGAGTACAACTTGTGAGCCATGACAGGGGGCCACACCCCTTTTACATATTATGATTATCAAAACAAGGCAGAAGGTAAGACAATGCGCCCCGAAGAACTCCTATGTCGTCCGACACAAGACCTCCCAGAAAGAGGGTGTCGCACGACATGATGTCTCTTGGTCAGATTGTTTATTACAATGACCAAGCTGCTTTCTGGAACTGGAAATGACATTTATTGGACTCATTAAAGACACTATTTGAAGGTCTAAAATCATTTTGGGATTGACGGGAATGAGCAAAGTCACGATAGACTTTGAATGATACGGATGTCATGTGACATGGAACATCCGAAGTTATCCATGTCATATGACGATCCGCCTCCAATAAATCTCACCCAAACAGATCATAGGCACTCAAATAGTGGCTTATGAGCCACGAGAATGCTTAAGAAAGCTCTGAGTTGCAAAGGGAATGATCTGGACAGATCTGAAGTCCAAGAATGGCTTTACAGCCTTCTGGGATCTCCATGTCGTATGACACAGGATCTCCATGGAGTCCTGTGTCGTCCGACATAGATAGGCCATTTATGTGCCCTTCAGTCTGTTTGTTTCCCCTTTGTTCCTCAAGGCAAACCAAGCATATTTAACAACTGTAAACAGTAATATAACAATAATATATGAGTATTATGGGAGGATCACATGGCTTTAGTGGCCAAATGTGATAGATCACATGTTTTTGGCCACTTTGAAGTAGCCATCACCTCCTAACTCGATGCAAATGCGTAAAGATTGGATCTTTATTGATCCTAAGATGACCAAATGTCCAGATCTGAGGTGGGGAGAAGTGAATATTGAAGATTCACTTCTCCACCACCTTTATCATGCAAAAATCCCGATTTTTACATAATATTAAAGCAAGTAAGCATGCAATGTATTATAAATGTATTAAAGGCTTTATTTAAAGAGGGAGAAGGGTTTAGTGACTACCTATTGTAGTCCACAAGATGAGATCACCAATAGTATGGTGTCTACCCCTTCTACACACCAACAAAGGAAGCTTCTTTAGGTCTTGGCCTTGAAGTGTGTGTGTGTATGTGAGGAGGGAGGTGAGTGTGTGTATGAGAGAGAGAGGGAGACTCTATTTGGACAGAGTTTCCCCTATATTACTGGTATCCTCCCCAATATTCACTCCAAGTCCTCTAAAATGATCAGTCATGCCTTGTATTTATAGGCAGGCTGATGGGGAGTCTTATGTCGCACGACAAGGGCAGTTAAACCGCCTTAGTGACTTCTATGTCGGACGACAGCGTACATCTTTTGGCCATATTGGGCCGAAAGCTTGGCAGGCCCAATGGAATGATGGGCTGCTGGGATATTTGGACTAAATATTGCCCCGAGGGGTCTTAGAAAGGGAGCCTGAAGGCTTAGGGAGAGAAGAGAAGAGGGAGGTGTGAAAATTTCGAGAGGGGGAGCCCTCTATTTATAGTGTGGGAAAAGTTGCAAAGAGGTCCGTACGGACCTCTTAGGTAATCCAAAATTTTAGATTTTCGGGATTTGAGGGAATCTCTTGGACTTTAAGCGGATTTTGCAATTATGATGTCTAGGAGCAAAGATGTCCATACGGACTTCCATGCTTTTCCACATTTTTTTTATTTTTTTTGTGTAAGTCAATTTTTACTAACAAGTCCATCAATTCTATTCTATGAAATTCCCTTAAAATTCCCACCCCAGAGGCGCCTAATATTAACTAGGGAGGGATAATCATCCACTCTAACCACTGGGGAGAGTCGAACCCAGGACCTCCGTGTTGGTGTCCCAGTGCTCTGGCCATCAGGTCAAGTCCTGATGGTTCTTTTCCACATTTTGTAATTGTGATGTCAAGATAGTTCTCGTCGAGAGCTTTCCAACCATATATGGCACGTCTCAATCGGAGTTCGTATGAAGGAGTTATGACCTCCGAAAGTTTGCCCCTGGTTTTGTCGTATGCTGGGATGGAAAGCGATCCAGATTGGGGTACTTACAACTTGTCGCAGCTTCGGACAAAGTGGATGCAGTCTGCGTCCATGGAGATCCAGTAGTAGCCCATCCGAATAATGATTTGCATCAGGGCCCTGGCGTTCATGTGGGGGCCGCAAGTCCCGTTGTGGACTTCGTTCATGAGCTCACTTGCTTTTTCCTGGCTGATGCAGCGTAGGAGTGGTCCTTGGTAGTGTTTTTTGTATAGCATGTCTCCAAGGATGACAAAGTGAGAGGCGAAGCGTTTTAGGGCCATGATGCTCTTGGCTTTGACTCCTTCCTTGCGTTGACGTTCCTCGTTCATGAAGGCAGTTTCCCCATTTTTTGAGGTATTAGAAGATTTGATTGTACCATGGCTCATTGATGGGTTTGGGCTCTGGTTCGATCTCGCAGCAGTAGGCGAGAATTTCTTTTCGCCCGACTTTGAATGGCTTGATTGCCTTTCCCTCGGGGATTTCCATGAGTGAAGCCAAGGTGGCTAGGGCGTCTGCAAACCGATTCCGGTCTCTTGGCAAGTAGTGAAAGGTGACCTCTTTGAATTGTGTGATGAGGTCTTCCATGCAGGCGTGGTATTTTTGCAAGCCTGGGTCTATTGTTTTCCACCTGTTGGAAACTTGATTGATGATCAGGGCTGAGTCCCCGTAGACCTCGATTTTCTGGACGTTCCTTTCAAGCGCGGCCTCTAGTTCGGCGGCGCAAGCTTCGTATTCGGCGGCGTTGTTGGTTACCTCGAAATTTAGCTTTATGGCGATTGGAGTGTGCTCGTCCTTGGGGTCGACCAAGAGCATACCGATGCCGTTTCCTCTTTTGTTGGCCGCTCCGTCGAAGAACAGTTGCCATCGGTTTTCGCTCTCAAGTGCGAAGATTCCTTCGTCTGGAAATTTTGGTTCAGGACCTTGAGCCTCATCGGTGGGGAAGTCAGCCAGCTGTTCGGCCATTACCCGTCCCTTGATTGACTTTTGGTTTACGTACTTGATGTCGAATTTCGCTAGGAATAAAGACCATTTGGGGAGCCTCATTGACAGAGATGGTTTGTCGAAGAGGTATTTGACGGGGTCCATTTTGGAGAGCAAGTGCACTGTGTGCGACTGCATGTAGTGTCGTAATTTTCCTACGACCCATACTAGAGCTGCGCAGGTTTTCTCGAGGGCTGAGTAGTTGAGTTCGCTACCTTGAAATTTTCGACTGACGAAGTAGATGGCGTTCTCGACTCGCGACTCCTTCTTTTCTTGACAGAGCATGGCTCCGACTGCAGTGTCGGTCACAGTTAGGTATAGCAACAGTGGCTTCTCCTCGTGGGGAGGACAGAGGATCGGAGGACTCATAAGGTACGCCTTTATTTCTTCAAAGGTATGTTGGCATTCTGAGTTCCATTCGACGTCTGCATTTTTCTTTATTAGTTTGAAGATCGGCTCGCACATGGAAGTCAACTGATTGACGAAATGACGAAACGGCTGATATACTGCAGGCGGCCCATGAAGCTTTTCACCTCTGTTTGAGTTTGCGGTGGTCTCATTTCGATGATGGCCTTGATCTTTTGAGGATCAACTTCGATGCCTCGCTCGGTGACCATGTATCCTAAGACTTTGCCTCGGCTAACTCCAAATGTGCATTTGGCGGGGTTTAACCTCATGGAGTGTTTCCGGAGGCGGTTGAAGAACTTTCTCAGGTCCGTGAGGTGTTGTCCATCTGATCCCTTGGAGTGGATGATCATGTCATCGACGTACACTTCGATCTCTTTGTGGATCATGTCATGGAAGAGGGCGGTTGCTGCCCGTTGGCAGGTAGCCCCAACGTTCTTTAGTCCGAACAGCATCACTGTGTAATAGTAAGTTCCCCAGGGGATTGTGAAGGCTGTTTTTTCTTGATCTTCTTCGGCCATCTTGATTTGATTGTAGCCGGCGAACCCGTCCACGAAGGACTTAACCTCGAAATTGGTTGTAGTGTCTACCAACATGTCAATGTTTGGTAGTGGAAAGTCGTCCTTGGGACTTGCTTTGTTGAGATCTCGGAAGTCCATGCAGCAGCGCACTTTTCCATTGGCCTTGGTGACCGTGACTATATTGGAGAGCCATGTCGGGTATTCGATCACCCTTATGAAGCCGACGCGGAGCATCTTTTCGATCTCTTCCTTGACTTGTAAAGACCATTCTGTCTTGATCCGGCGTAGCTTTTGCTTGATGGGCTTAGCCTCTAGATTCAAGGGAATCCGATGTTCTACTATGTTTGGATCTAATCCGGGCATGTCTCGGTAAGACCAAGCGAATACGTCCACGAACTCCTTGAGCAGTGTAGTCAATGCATTTTGCTCGATGCCGGTGAAGAAACTTTCGATTTGCGTCTCTTTTGGCTCTTCAGCAGTTCCCAAATTCACTTTGGTTAAAACCTCCTCGGCAGCTTGGGCCCGGTTTTTCTCTCGTTTGACAACATGCTTAAAGATGTGCTTAATGTGTTGTTCGTTTAATGTGTCTGCTTCTTTATCAAGTGAATCGTTATTAACTGCTTGTGTGTTAGTTAATTTATCAGTTGTTAAAGATGCAATGAGAGGATACTCGGAAAGGTCGAAACTTTCATTAAGAGCATACGGGAATACATTATTGGCAATGAGTTCGTAATCTTCTGGCGTAAGGCCATCAGATGACTCAAGTGACTCGAATTCAAAGATAATGGGCTCAGGATGGGCTTTGACACTGGACTCTAGGACGCGAGGGTTCAGACCAAGTTGTTCGATCATGTCCCTCTTGCTGGCAGTAGGTCCGGAGAAGGTGGCCCAGTTATTGAGTGGCAATGAGCTTGATAGGAGGCGGGGGTTGAAAGGATTTGTGCTGCCGTTCCCGATCATGGCTACCATGGAGTTATCAGAAACAAAATCGATTAGGTCTGGCACCTTGATTTCTTCACTGGAGAGCTGGTGGAGCAGTGGCTCGTTCCAGGCATCGTCTGCGGAGTCTTCCGCTCTTGTCTTGGGCATTGCTAGTTCGAATGTAGACTCGTCCTGCTTGTTGGTGGCAGGGATGTTGACAGAGAGTTTTTCGAGTTCTTCTACCAAAGAGGGGGTTTTCCCGAACCAAAATTCATTGTGAATAGTGGTGGTCGTGGGTCCCCGCAGAGTTGGAGCGTCGAGAAATGCTCTTCTGACTGGATTTGGCTTGAGGCCTCTGAATCTTGCAAGGTTCTGCTGGAGCTTGTCCATGGTTGTCGGCCAGTTTTGTTTGGCGTTGATCAACTTTGTTCCCTTTTCTGTGTCTTCGTTCAAACTGCCGGTTTTCTTCGTGAAGTACCTGGTCATGTCGAAGCTGTAAGGGCGGAGGTCGAAGATTGCGTGCAAGTCTCTTTTGTTAGTAGTGGAGCGTTTCCATGCAGCTCTTCTGTTTTCTGCAGCGTCTTCGGGAGTAGGTATGTATCCCAAGCCATGGAGGGTATTCTGTTCCTTGATCTCGATGATTTGTTGGATACCTTGATTGCGTTTTCCCAAGCCAAGCCCCGGGATGTAGTTCATGAGCTTCATCATCTTCATTGTGGGAGGGATCTGGTCCTAAGTCAAAGGTAGGTCTATGTGGCACATCTGGGCTTTTGGGCTTTCGATCGTGAACCCTGTCAGCATCATGCCGTCATTGTCATGTTTGATCTCCAGAACCGGGATGCCGTTTGTGTCGGTCCCTTCGGTGGTTATGCTGTCACCGTAGATGATGGTAAGGTCTGTTCCTTGGACGAACTTTACGCACTGGTGGAGGGTGGATGCCACCCCATTGATCTGGTGTAGCCAAAGGCGTCCTAAGATGGCAGTGAATGTGATCGGGATGTCGATGACTTGGAAGTCGGTCGGGACCATCTGCTTTCCGAACCACAGGTTCAGGGTGGCTATTCCCAAGACTGAACGAGACGTTGAGCCGTATGCTTTGATTGTCTGAGTTGAGGGTTTCAGATCAGTTGTCTTGATCCCTAGCAAATCCATCATTTTGGATGGAAGGACGTTCATGGCTGATCCCCGTCTACCAAGACCCGAGGAGGCGGCGCTCGTCAAGTTGAGCCATTATGTAGAGAGGCTCGTTGTGGTCGATCCCAAATTTCCCGGGAGGTCGAGCTCCGTGAAAGTGATGATGATGCTTTGTAATGAACGTTGCCGATCATCTGAACCGCTGCATCTGGTGTCACGGTGATGGGTACCATGGTCTGGGCCAGGCTTTCTTCCAGCTTGAGTTTGTGCGGGTAAGAGGAAGTGAGTAAGGACCAGAGTGAGATGTTAGCTTGAGTACGCTTGAGCTGAGTTAAGACAGGATCTTCAGCCTTCGGGTCAAGAGTTTCGGCTTCTTTGGCGTAGGGCCCCTTTTCGGTTCGAGGCTCAAGCATGGCTGGCCTTTTATCTGCCTGTGGAGGATTCGTCGGGATTTGACCGGAACGTGTCAGTACGTTCACCTCTGGCTTTGCTGCTTTGCTTGTCTCTCCTATTTCTGTAATGGGAGGGCCTTGGTTGGCGTAGGGTCATGCTTCGCATTTTAGCTCGTTTACTGTTATTGCTTTCGTTGAGGCGTCAACAGTGGCTTTGAGATCTTCCCAAGAGAGGGGTTGGGGTATCTGGACCCTCGGGCCGTTGGTGGCGGTGTGGAGCTCATCCCAGCCGATCATGGAGCAGACGTTGCCGTGGTCTTGTGCAGAGCTAGGCTGAGGAGATTTGCTCGAATAGATGACGTAGTAGTCAAACTTTCCTGATGGTTCTCCAAGGGTTCCGACTGTGGGGTCGCCGGCCTCGTATCTCTTCTTCAGTTTTTGTTGAGTGGAGAGTTTCTTCTTTCTTCGAGGGCGATCCTCGTTCATTTCATCTTCGAATTCCATTTCCAGACAAGTGGTGCAATCGCAGACGTCCCACCAGATGTGTTCATTGTTCTGCGGTGGTACCAGGACCTCAGGATGTTGATCAGACACATCTTCCCCCGGGGGTCTTATGGCTTTTTATCGTAGCTGCATGGCTCGTATGAGGGCAACAGATTGACTTCTGGGAGACAATGAGAGACGTTAGGAGCTGTGGGAGCGGGCATGTCTTTGGGAGTCCCGAGTGGTTGGGGAGTGGCTAATGTTCCGAAGTGGTGCATGGCACCTTTGATCCAGGCTTGTTGTTCGCCTTGGCATTTTTCGAGGGCTATGACGGCTTGCCACACCTCTTCCATTGTCGGGAAGTTTCTCGGGGATAAGGGCCCATTTTCCTCGTTGTTATCCGCTGATCTGGCCATGGGGAGTTGAGGGACTGTCCTAGTGGCTATGCTGGGAAGAATGTTGGACCTTGTGGCTTTGACACTGGGAGAATAGTTTTCGGGTACTCTCGATCACTCTCGGTTCACTGGAGGGGGTGACGGGTAAGGTTTAGACATGGGAAGGCCTTTTGGCTAAAAAAGGGGGGAAAGCTCACGTGACATGCGGTTTTCGCTTTTATTTATTTATCATTTGTTGTTTTAATTTACTTAAAACAGTGTTTTCTCAGAATCCTAGGTAGGTTGGAAAAGATTGCTCTTCTTTTTCGCAACTATGCTAGATCCTGGGTCAGTGGAGACCATCTGTGCGGCTATAAGCCCCTCGTTTTGCACATGTATTTCGACATGCCGGGGTGGACAGCCCCAGGCGAGGGTCCTATAGGGCAAGCAGTTTCCACCGGCCTAAAAGAAAAATCGAACCTAAGGCCCGAGCCTGTCATGTTCGTTTTAATGCGTCGGTCATGTGAATAGTGAGCCGAGCCGGCACCTGAGTCAAGATCTGGTCGAGAGTTCGGCATGACCTCTCTTTACCTTGCTTGCGCAAGGGATCTGTGATGTTAGGCGTTGGCTGAGTCATATCGTCATGGTTGACGTATTAAAGGCTTGATGACATGGTGTCATGTAGGCGTGTATCCGGGACGGAACATCGTCTGGGTGTAGCTTCGGAAATCAAGATCGGGTCAAGATTTTAGCATGACCTTTCATCGCTTTGCTTGCGCAAGGGATCTTGAGTTCCGAGCTTCGACTCAGAAAATGGTCGGCATGGGATATGTATCCAGGCTGTATGACACGGGCTGGGTAAAAACCAACCGAGTCTGGACAGAGTGTGACGCAAGCGTGCATGGTTGACACTGGCTAGGATGGGATGTTTGGAATGATCCCGTGCGCATCCAAGAGGCCTAGGAAGTCCAAACGGACTGCAACCGAGACCACCCCGGTTTGAGGGGTGTAGTGTGCAGTGTATCCGAGGCAGCAGTGCGTGTAGCGTGCGGTGTACCGAGGCAGCAGTGCGAGTAGCTGTAAGTACCCAAATCTGGCTCATGCCTTCCGGTTAAATTTCCCGACAATTTCGGTAAGTTTCCCGGTAATTCCCTGGACCTTCCTAGTGTTTCGGAAATATTCCGGAACTGTTTCAAAACAATTAAGGGCTGAAGGGGAAGCTTCCTAATTAAGAAACACATTTTTTTTAAATTAGGAAATGTTCTAGAATTTGCCACCTTGCATGATTCTAGAAACATGCTGAGTCACAAGGGATAATGCCGCACGGCTGCATTAGCCAAGGACCTCCAGCCGCACGGCCTCATTGGCTATTTTCAGGAAGCCTATAAATAGAGCCCTCCTCTACCCATTTTTCATACACAATATCATCAACCACTACACAATACACTATACTCAAGCAAATGCTGCGAAGTTAGGAAGTCAAAAGGGTGCCAAGAAGCCTCCTCCCTCCTCCTTGAAGATCTAGAAGTTGGTCCTTCCACCTAGCTCCACCAAAGAAGAAGAGGCCACCATTGGTAACCTCTCACTCCCTAATCTTGCATCCTAATTGCTCTATATAATTTAATTGCTCATTGCATTTCATATCTTGTTATTATCTTTGCTTGGGACTTGGCATTCATAGTTAAAGATCATATCTTTATACCCCCTTTCCCCCTTTTACATGCATTAGGCATCCCTTGCCATTAAATATGTAATCTTTTGAATCAAAGGTGCATCCTTTGCACCTAAAAAACCTATTTTTACATAAAAATGCCACCTTCATGCATCATTTGCATATAAAAATCCAATCTTTATGATAAAAATGCATCATTTGCACATGAAATCCTTTTTCAAGCATTCTTTGCATTAAAGATCATATCTTTATCCTAAATTAGCATCCCTTGCTTCTTAAAAATGCAATCTTCATGCATCCTTTGCATATTTAAATCTCAATTTCTTCATAAAAATGCATCATTTGCATAAAAATCATGTCTTTATGCATCCTTTGCAAATAAAGATCACTTCTTTAAATCAAATGCATCCTTTGCAACCCAAAATGTCATCTTTTCACTAAAAATGTCATTTTTACATGCATTCCCCCATGTCCCCATTAGCAACCTTGGAACGGACCGGTGTAAAAGATCCTATCTTTACATCGTTTCTTCCATGAAAGGTTTCATAATTTCTTTAGAAAGGGACAACCTTGAACCCTATATCTCCAATTATCACTTAAGACGAGTATGAAGCATCTATATGAGCTCGACCGTCTTAAAGTGTAGGATTGATGGGCTAAGGACATTCCTTCCTAAAGAACCTCATTTTGTGACTATAAAAGGGAGTCATTCTCTCGATCATGCACAGTCCCGAGGTTAAAAATGCAATGATCACAAGTCCAAGATGAGGACGGGATCAAAATCCCGAATACATAAAATTCCAAGAAATCCCGAGCGACAACCAATAAATGGTTTGTACGTCCGGAAGACGACTTGGGACATTTCCCCCCCTATTTTCAAACACATGCACACAAGAAAGCACGCAAGCAAGCACGATTAATGAAATCTTGGGAGACTTGCTCCGGCAAGGCACCTTGGGTGAACGACGATCCGTTCTTCCCAAGGGGTAACTTAACCTCCGAACCCATAAAACCTTTTTTTCAAAGTTTTGAGGTAATCAAAATGGCGTGGCTGTAAGTGCTCCAATTTGAGCTTGTTAGAATTTTCGTTATAAAATTAACGAAAGTTATAACATTTCTAACAATTCCTAACTATCCTAACATTTCTAACAAAGGGAGGGTAGAATGGGCATTGCCAAATGAAGTTAAACCAAGAAAAGCATCTTAAAAAGCAAAACAAAAGAATAAAACCATAAATAGAAAGGCTGGAAACACAAAAAGCGCATTGTTAATTTGGTTTTTGAATTTTTATTCTTCTGTCTAAAGTGGGCTGTAATTAATGAACAGTGCACGCCTACTGACCTTGTCCGCGCGGATACCTTTGCATTTTCAGGAGGGCTATAAATTGAGCCCTCCAGTCACAAAAATAAGGAGGAAGAACACAATAGCAACGAAGTTACGGCGAAATATAGAGAGAAAAACGGTGAGAATTCTCAAGAATTGTCACCTTTTTCTTTCAATCTTTCCCAACTCATACTCATCCACTCACTCTCATATTAAAGCCCTAAACACTCATACACTCAAGCCAAACACTCAAGAACACAAGGAAGATTGGTAAACCCTCTTCTTCCTAACCCTAAATCTCATCCATGCATGCATCTTCAAACTACAAAATGTAGTTCTTTCATCTTCTTTCTCTAGATCTAAGAAGATCACCATGGAAGACCATCTCCATGGATGATCTTCTACAAAGATCAACATTATTTTCAAAGCTTTTCTTTCTTACTTGCAAAAATGCACTTTCAAAACCCTAAAAAACCATTTTCAAGCACTAAATCTTGATTTCAAAGGGTAAAATCCCCTCCCCAAGCAAATGAAATGCTTAGTCCTAATGTACCCCAAGGATGGTTTGGTATAGTTGATTCACCACTAAAATGTCTAGTGATCACTAACCAAAACCGAGGGAAATGGGGACAAGCATGGATGCAAAACCCCCTTAAAATCATATTTTCTTTTCTTGAGAAGTTGCTGTCCAGTAGCAACTTTCTCAGACCTCAGTCCATGGTCTTAATTTTTGGACACAGATGAACTTGGAATTTGGTGTTGACTACAAAACACTTTTTGTAGCCAACATCCAGAGCTTTCCAGACATATTTTTACCTTATTTTTGGGTGAGTAAAACTCCTCTTTTCAAATTTTCTTTCAGAGGCTAGTTCATCAGCTTCTGGGAATCCAGATCTCATATCTGAGGTTTCCAGAAGGTTTTGACCCCTCAAATCTTCTCCAAAATGGAAATTTCTTTCACACAAAGTTTATTCAAGGAGTCTAGAGAAACTTTCATTCTCTGAGTTCATCCAGATTATGAAGTTTTAGGACCCTTGAATCCATTTCAAAATCAGGTGTCTGCTGCCATTTCCTTCTGGCAGAAGTGACTTCTCAACTTCAAAGGGTTTTTTGAGTACCAAACCTCAAACCAAAAATTCTCCAAAAAATCATGGGATCAGTTTAAAGTCTTAAAAAGACATCCCAATTTTTACTTTTTCCAGTTTCAACTTATTTTGGCCAAAACACACACACACACACACACACAAATGATTTTCAGCTTGGAAGACTCGTTTTACGAGGCGCGTCGGGTGCACACTAACGTCCTTCCCGACGCGTAACATGACCTCCGAACCTAAATCTCTGATCTCGGGCTTTTTTCAAAGTTTTGCCCTTCAAAATTAAAATGGCGTGGCGACTCCGTTTTTTTCGGTTTTATTTGGTTTTTCAAAGAAACGCAAAAATCGAATTTTTCCCGCGAAAAAGGCAACACCATCGTTACAGTGGCGACTCTGCTGGGGACTAAGCTTTTTAATAAAAAAATGGTATTCGGTATATTGGTGGAAACCACTAAATTTCCCGTTATCGCCTCCTAACACGAGTCGGGGATAAATTGTGGTCTAACAATCCCACGTACCGGTATCACCGTTTCAAAAAAAAAGCTTTTGAGGGTCAAGCTTCCGTCCCGGCTTTGAAAATCATTTTTGTGTGTGTGTTGATTTTTTTGCACAGTTTTCATGTTGTTTTGGCCGCCTCGGAGAAAGTCAAAATGTTGACTGTCGGAATAATGTCCCTAACTGTCGGAATTTTCATGCTTACGTGCTTATGTGCTCATAAAAAAAAAATTCAAAAAAAAAAAGATTTTCAAAAAAAAAAGAAAATTTCCAAAAAAATCATGCATCATATTTTTAAGACACATAAAAAAATCTCTATTTTACTCAGAAAAAGAATATAGACTGCTTGCACACTACGCGCACGTGACCGTACACTGCACACTACGTCCTTAACCCGGGGAAATCCTTGTCGCGGTCCGTTTGGTCTTATTACGCCTCTCGGATGAGCACAGGACTACCCAAACATCCCATGGAGCCTCGTGTCGACCATGCACTTGTCCGTGACACACTTTGTCCGAGACCCGGTTGGTTTTTAGTACGTCCGTGTCATGCCCTGTCCGTGTATAGACCTTTCCTTTCAAGCCTTTGTCGGCATACCGACTCAATATCTCTCGGGTCCCTAATCGGTCGCTAATCGGTCGAAGTTCGGTTTTCCGCCGCGAGACTTTGACCAAGATATTGACCGGCGCCTTGACTTCGGCTCGGCGGCACAAATTATACACGACTCCCAAAGATTGACACCGAGTCATCAAGGATTAACGGTTATTCCATGCCTAATTACGGCTTAGCGACGACAAGTCAAGATCAATCGTGGACGCTTATCGGTCCAAATCATGCCGACTTTTTGTCGATCCTCGGACATGATCTTGACTTTCGACGTCGGCTTTGTCCGTAATTTACATCGAATGCTCGTTAAGACTCGATTACCCGCCAGACTTTTAGGATCGTTTTCTTTCGGTCGGTGGGACCCGCTTGCCCTATAGGACCCTCGCGGGGGTCCCACCTGGGAGGTCGAAATACGGGTGGAATACGAGGGGCTTATAGACGTAGTGACGGGGCCCACCGATCCAGGAATCGAGTAGTTTGCGAAAAAGAAGAGCAATCTTTTCCAACCGATTAGGTTAATAAAACATGTTTTAAGTAAACGTGAACAAATAGCGCATGTTGCATGAGCCAAAAGCCCAAACACCTACCCTCCTTCCATTCCCAGACATATGAACCTTCGTGTCCTTTCCCCATGACTCCGCACAAAGCTTGGTTTCGGGCACCGGGTCACCGTTTGATCGGTTGGGAAGAGTCAAGCGCATCGTCGGCTTCGCCATTTGTTCCGACTCCGGGTTTGAGAATGTACGCATCGGCCGGTAATGATGGGGATAACGTTGCTCCGTCCTCCGGAATCCTCGAACCAGACCGTGTGGATCCGGTTGGTAGAGCAAATGAGACTTCGGCATGAGGCTCAAATTGATGACCTCTGGGGGTAGTCGCAAGTCATGGTTTGACTATCGCTCTCAATTCCGATGGCACTTTTACCGCAAAGACAGAAAAGGGTTCTCCTCCTCTTCTTAGTCCCGGATACACCAAGATGCTACCCCAAGATTCCTATGTTTCCACCGCGGGACTCCGCCCGCCGACTTACAGTGGCAACCTGGCCCCCAAACAGAAATCCGGGACGAAAGAGTTCGGTATACCGTCGGTTGTCCCCTCTCGAGGTGATGATCCCACAAATATCAGCCTGAGTGATGAAAATCAGGGAACAGTCGAAGAAATATGGTCAGCCATCAAAGCCCTGGAAGAACGCCAGAACAGACAGCAGGCCTGGATTGAAGAGGCCACACGCCACTTTGGGACCTTAATGTCATCCCAAGTGTTGCAAACCAGTGTTGCCACTGGTGTTGCCAAAAGTGTTGCCATTTGGAATTGGCGACACTGAGTTAGTTACTGTATTTTTCACAAATATTAATGGGTAAATTAATGTTTATATAACGGTAGTTAGTCACCTTAAAATGAGCTTAAAATCAGCAACGAAACGGCCCGGGCGTTAATCACGAAAGAGAAGAAGAAGTTAACAAATAAACATGTGTTTATTTGTTTAATTGATGACCAAGCCGGGAGATATTTTATTCAGCTAATGCAGGGGAGAACAAGTCGGAGTACAAGGCAATCAAAGCTAAGAGGTACAAGCATGAGAAGCAAGAGAAGACTAGGTCTCCTACAATGAAGGCGAGAAGGCTATTTTGGAGGAAACAAACCCAAGGTTGTTGGGCGATCATTTGAGTAGGCTCCAAGACTTTGTGGCCTATAAATAGTGCGGTGGATCTTCATTGAAGATCATCCAATTCAGAAAACGCAAATCCGCACAAGAAAAGTAGAATTACGCTCTCAAGTGTTGCCATTCGGTGTCGGCAACACTTTGTCCCATTTTTACTCGAATATTTCATATAGATTTTTATATTTTTGTGAGGTTTTTGAGTGTTTATTTACTGAGAGAATTCGTGTATGTTGTTCCTTATATCAGGGTTCGTTTATCATTAAGGAACAACCTCGACCTTGTATTGAATTCATATTATTAATAGAAAGGTCTTGCCTTTTAGGCACCCATCAAGTTATATATTTATATAACTTGATAAAAATTATATTCTTGTGTATTGCTTTAATATTTCCGCTGCAAATTATATTTATTTCTATTGATTTGTGCTTTTCTAGAATTGGTGAAAGTGTCGTCGTTAGTGTCATTAACTCTAAGGACAACACCCGTGAGTTTCATCTCACCTTGTGAGTTTCGTCTCATAAGTTCTTAGCCATAGACAATTTCAATTGGTATCAGAGCCTAGCACTTGATATACTAAGTGTTTAGATCCTTTTGTCATGGCTTATGATCCTGCAAACCCTAATCAAAAGAGATTACCGGTTTTAGACGGATCTAATTATGCTTATTGGAAGATTCGCCTACGCTCGCATATCAAATCAATTGATCTTCGGGCTTGGCGATCTATTTTAAATGGTTATTCTGTTCCAATGCTTCCTCCGGATGACGATGGTGACGTTCAAGTCAAACCTGAATTCGAGTGGACAATTGAAGAGAATAATCTTGCTAGTTTCAATGAAAAGGCACTGAATGCCATCTATGAATGGGTTGACATGCATATGTTCAAACTCATTCAAAATAGTCCCTCTGCAAAAGATGCTTGGGATACTTTACAAAGATTTTGTGAAGGAGATGGCGTGTCAGAAACAAAGCTTAGAGGTCTCACTAGTAGATTTGAAAGATTAAGAATGGGTGAAAACGAAGACATCTCGTCTTATTTTGAAAAGTTGATTGATATTTCAAATGCTTGTCAAGTATTAGGGAGCCTTTTACAAATAAACAACTTGTTTCAAAAGCTATTCGTACTCTTCCCGAGCGTTTTAATATTAAAGTTTCGGCTATTGAAGAGGCCCATAATCTTTCAACAATGGACATCAACTCCTTAATGAGTATTTTGAAAAACTTTGAGTTGAATCTCAATGAACAAACGGAGGCTTCTAAAGGCAAGAATATTGCCTTAAAAGTCGAATCTTCGGACACATGTGTGGACGATGAAGATGAAGTCTTCGAGGAGTTAGATGAAAATACTAGTGTAGCTTTACTTGCAAAGAGATATAATTCTATGGTTAGAAAATTTAACAAAGTGCGGGTAAAGGCTAAGGACCAAACGGCCAAAACCTTTAGTTACGTGCCAAGGAGAAGTCCTCCTCCAAATCAAAAGGATATCCCACCAAGGCGTGCATCCTCGGAAAAGATCCGGTCCGATCCTAAGTACATTGAATCTATTCAATGTCATGCTTGTTCCGGTTGGGGTCACTATGCCAATGAATGTGCTAACACCTTGAGAAAGGCGGGCAAAAACTTGTGGGTATCTCTTAGTGATGGAGAGGAGGAAGGAACGGAGAAAGAAGAACAGACGGAGCAAGTAGTCATGATGGCCACGGTAAAGGAGCTACCTTCGACTGAGAGTGTTACTTCAAGTGTCGTTACAAATTTGACAACACTTGACACAACATTGGTGACTTCTTCAGAAAGTGTTGCCCCAAGTGTCGTCCAGGAATTGGCAACACTTGGCACAACACTCAGCAGGTATGATTCTTTAAATGATCTTAATTTGCATGGTTCAACTGATTTAAATTCAGAAGAGATTATAGAGGATGATCTTGATAAAAATGAACTTATTTGTGAATTAAAAAACCTCTATAAATCTCTCCTCGTGGAATGGAAAAAGGAGAATAAGATGGTGGTTTTCTTGAAAAAGGAAAATCAGGATCTTAAGAACTCCTTGACTCGGCTAGAAGCTCAACTCAGTAGGAGAGACTTGGATCTTGATAAAATCAAGGCCAAACTCAACCTAGCCGAATCCACCTTCAAAAAACTCAACACGAGTTCATCCAAATTGGATGAAATACTCAAATTGAGTAAGCCTCGAAAGCCGGTCTTGGGTTCCAAGAATCACTTGAAAGTATTACCTCTTCCTTGTTTGATGTTGAAACTAAAAATTGTTTTGTAAAAGAGCGTGTCAAGGAAAAGGGTAGCACTCCTAGTGATTCCTCCGATCAATCCAATGAGTGTGGATACCGTCACAAAGCTGGACATTTAAAACCGGATTGCATTTTCCTACAAAAGAAAATGTCCAGTCTTGAAGTGTCGCCTCAAGTGTCGCCGGTTTCTCAGTGGCAACACTTATGGCAACAACGGTGAACAAATCCAGATTTTCAAAAAAGGGTTGGTTACCCAAGGAAAAACTGAAATGCTATGTTGTTTATACAGCCTTAAGTACTAACATTGCAGGAATTTGGTACTTTGATAGTGGCTGTTCACGTCATATGACTGGTACAAAATCATTCCTAACAGAGTACCAACCTATTCAAGGAGGCTCAGTGTGACTTATGGTGGTGGAGGCAAGAGTGAAATAGTTGGTAAAGGAACACTGGATATTGTTGGTTTTCCTCCTTTGAAAAATGTCTTGCACGTAGATGGTTTACTTGCTAATTTAATTAGCATTAGCCAACTATGTGATGACAATTTGGAGGTAAAATTCAATAAAAATATACGTGAAGTGTTTGATAACACTAACTTTTGTGTCATGACCGGAATAAGATCAAGTGATAATTGCTATCCGGTTGGTAATAAATCAGGTGTGCAATTTGACAAAACTTGATGATATTAGGTTATGGCATCAAAAGTTAGGTCATTCTCATTATAGGAATCTTGAGAAGATTATCAAACATAATGCCGTCAAAGGTGTTCCTAAACTAGACCTCAAAAACACCGTGATGTGTGGTGACTGTCAAAAGGGTAAGCAAACTCGTGTTGCTCGCAGTGTTGAACAACACAATGAGCAACACTCAGGAACAACACATTGTTTTCAGCTTCTACATATGGACTTGATGGGTCCTATTGAGGTAGAAAGCTTGGGAGGTAAGAAGTATGTTTATGTGATAGTTGATGATTTTTCTAGGTTTACATGGATGTATTTCTTAAGAGAAAAATCTGAAACTTTTGATAAATTTACTCACTTAGTCTCTAAAATCAAAAACATGTTTTGTTCTCCTATTTTTCGAATAAGATCAGATCATGGTAGAGAATTTGAAAACATCTCCTTTTCTACTTTTTGTAGTAAAAAGGGGATACACCATGAGTTTTCAGCACCCAAAACACCACAACAAAATGGTGTTGCTGAAAGGAAAAATAGGACTTTAATGGAAATGGCTCGTGTTATGCTAATTGCTAGAAATATTTCTAAAGGTTTTTGGGCCGAAGCATTAAACACAGCTTGTCACACTACAAATAGAGTTTTCTTAAGACCCGGTACAACTATGACACCCTATGAGATTTTAAATGGAAAGAAACCTACGGTTCACTATTTTCATGTGTTTTGGTGTTTGTGCTACATTTTAAATGACCGGGAATACTTAGGAAAACTTGATTCTAAGAGTGACAAAGCCATCTTTCTTGGTTACTCTCAAAACAGTCATGCTTATCGTGTCTATAATTTGAGGTTAAAAGTGATTCAAGAATCGGTAAATATTGAATTTAACGATTACTTGAGTGCCACAGAGAACCAAATTGATGATATACCTCGACTCTACTAGAAGAAGTCGAACAAAGGGCCGGGAATGTAACCGATTCAGCCATTGCAGCCAGATTCAAGTGTTGCTCCAAGTGTCGCCCGAAATGGCAACACCCGAGGCAACACAGGAGAACAGAACAGTTGGCCGGAAATTGAGAGCAAAGTGACTCGAAGGAGAAGATGGATTGGTGTACCATCAAGGCGGAGAGATCCCCGGCTCGAATTAGAAATTATCATCCCATTACTCAAGTAATTGGTGATGTTAATGAAGGGGTTAGAACAAGGAACAAGGAGCCGGTTGATTACGGAGATATGGTTAGGTATGTGTGTATGTCCTCCACATACTCTCGGGTAAAACACTCCCGTTTCGTTTCCTCTGTTGAACCAAAAAATGTGATTGAGGCCTTAAATGATAAATTCTGGATTCAAGCTATGCAAGAAGAGCTTGAACAATTTACCCGTAACGAGGTTTGGTGTTTAGTTCCACGTCCTTTAAATACTAACATTATTGGAACTAAATGGATTTACAAAAACAAATCTGATGAATTGGGTAATATTGTTCGTAATAAAGCTCGTCTTGTGGCTCAAGGCTATACACAAGTGAAAGGAATCGACTTTGACGAGACCTTTGCACCTGTGGCTAGAATTGAGTCAATAAGACTTCTTCTTGCTATTGCTTGTTATCTCAAAATCACATTGCACCAAATGGATGTCAAAGCGGCTTTCTTGAATGGGTACTTAGATAAAGAGATCTATGTTGAGCAACCCAAAGGGTTTGAAGACCCATTCCACCTAGACCATGTATACAGACTTGATAAGGCCTTATATGGCTTAAAACAAGCTCCTCGTGCATGGTATGGGCGTCTAACAAACTTCCTTCTCGAATATGGATTTGTTATAGGAGAAGCCGATAGGACATTATTTATTCTTAGGGAAAATAAAGAGCTTGTCATTGTTCAAATCTATGTTGATGACATAGTTTATGGTTCCACATCTAAAACATGTTTACAAAATTTTGTGGAAGCTATGACATCTACATTTGAGATGAGCATGATAGGAGAAATTAATTATTTCCTAGGATTGCAGGTGAAACAATCGAATGATGGAATCTTCATCACTCAGAGCAAGTATGCTAAGAGTCTGGTGAAAAGATTTGGATTGGAGAGTGCCAAGAGCTCTAAAATACCTATGGGATCATCTCTTAAGGTAACCAAAGATCAGTGCAGGGAGGATGTTGATCCAACTGCGTATAGATCCATGATAGGTAGTCTTCTTTATCTTACCGCCAGTCGTCCCGATATAATGTTCGGCGTAGGTGTTTGTGCTAGATATCAATCTCGCTCCTAAAATTTCTCACCTAAATGCTGTCAAGAAAATCATCAAGTATGTGTCCTGGGACAAGTGAATTGGGAATCTGGTTCACCAAAGACACTAATACCAACTTAGTTGGTTTTAGTGACTCGATTGGGCAGGGGATATAGATGACGAAAGAGTACTAGTGGGGTTGTTTTTTCTTGGGTAATAATCTAGTGTCATGGTACGCCGCAAGCAAAACCGTGTTTCTCTCTCGACCGCCGAATCCGAATATGTGGCGCAGGAAGTTGTTGTTCACAACTAATATGGTTAAAACACATGCTTGATGACTATGGTCTTGATAGTAATATCTTGACCATGTATTGTGACAATTTGAGTGCTATAAATATTTCCAAAAACCCCGTACAACACTCACGCACTAAGCACATTGATATCCGCCATCATTTTTTAAGAGATTTAGTAGAAAAGGAATTGATCCAAATAGAGCATATTGATACAAAACATCAACTTGCCGATATTTTGACCAAAGCCTTGGACCATGAGAGATTTTCAAGTTTGAAAAAATCTCTTGGTCTATGTTTTCTATAAATTTGTTAGTGTTGCCGTCGTTGTTATCAACACCGTCGGCAACACTTTGTATGAGTTGTACATTATCTTTAAAATTTAAAAAAAAAAAAAAAATATATATATATATATATATAGTTGTTTAATCCCAAATGGGGGCATTTATCGACCTTTCGTTCTAGTATGTGTACATTCTTAAGGTTAACATTTTTTTTAAAATACCCCTTTGTGCTAAAAAGTGACAAAGTCACTCATATTGTTGTTGATATTGAAAAAGGCAAAGCTTGTGGAAATTCCCAAAGGGAATATAATGTAGTGTTTTATACTAAGTATTAGGGGCATGGAGCTCGCTACTACAAAGGTGTACCCTACTTGAAAGGTATAAAACTTACTAATTGTAGCTTTACACTTTAATAAAAAACTCGGGGCACGGAGCTCGCTACTACGATGCTTCCTTGTAAATAAAGAAAGTGTAAAGTGTGCTTATAAATTGCCTAAGGAATGATAAGTTATATATGTTGAAAAATATCAAGGGGATTTTATTTAAAAATGTTGCCTTGTGTGTCACGCAACATTGCTAGTAACACATTAGTAGATGCTACATTAATTTTTATTTTCTTGTTTTTGTTTTTGTTAATTAAATCTTAAATTTCCAAAAGTCTATTTGCTTATATTTAGAGTTTGTGAAATTTAAAAGGTTTTTAGCAAAAATTTTTATTTTTGTCAATCTAAGTGTAATTTTGTAATATCTATTTTTTAAAATTCATCCCTTTGAATTTTGAAAAACACAATTTTATGGATATTACTAAAATTATGTTTAGTTATTATTAAAAATTATAAAAATTATAAAAATTTAAAAAAAAAAAATTTTAAAAAAAAAAAAAAATGTCGGATATCAGCTTGAGTTTGTTGGGATTTTTGAGAGATAAGTGGAGATTTAATTAATTTGACATTGTCAAATCAATTAAATCCTACCACTATTCACTCATTAAAACCCACTCCTAAAACCCTCTCTCTCTCTCTCTCTCTCTCACCGTGTTCTCTCTCTCTCTAGGCGTTGAATAAAACCCTTCCCCTGTTCCCTTCATCTTCGTCATCCTTCTTCAATCTTCCATGGCAAGCCCTAAAAATTCTCCCCAAATTTCATCACCCATGGAAATTTCGCCTCTAGCTCCCTCTAGTGTTGCCTCAAATGTCGCCGTTCCAATGGAGATATCCCCTGCGACACTTTCGGCCACACCCACAACCTCACCATCCTTAGACATTGTTGTCTATGATCCTTCTCAAATTCCAATTCCCATCAACCTTCCTGAAGCTACACCATCCACAGAGCTCACCTTCGCCCCTCAGAAGAAGACCAAGAAGCGAAAGGCGGTTGATGCCTCGAGCTCTTTTAGGGGTGGAGTGCGTAGACAATCGGAGAGGATCAAAACTCTGTTCAGGTCGAAGATACCATCTAATACAGCTGATGATCCGGTGAATGTGGAGGATTCTTCAAGCTCGTCTCTCAACATTTCGTCCGAGGAAGGTTCGGACCCTGCTTTTAAAGAGACAAAGGAGCCCTCATCATCTTCTGATGAGGATGAAGAAGCCTGGATGGAAGATGAAGAAACCCTTGCTGAAGCTCAGTCCAAGTTGAAGAAGAAACAGAAAATTTCTGGTGGTGTCGCCCCAAGTGTTGCCGATGCAATGGCAACACCTGAAGCAACACCTGCTGCCAAGACCAAAGCACAATCGAGTTCTCCTTCGTATTCTCCTATTTCATGGCCTGAGGTACACTCTCCTAATCTCTCTCAGGATACAAAGTCAGATTATGAGTCTTTTGGATTTTATGAACGTCCTTTTCTTTCGGATGAATTTTATGGTGAAACAAATTTAGATAAGTTTGTTGAAGATTCTGAGAAGAAAATTCTGAATGAAAAGAATATTTATGTGACTCAATTCAAGGAGTTAGGTGTGTATCAGTTTTTGGAGGATAGGATGTTTTTGCCTACGGTGACTAAAGTGTCATCGTACATTGAAAGTGTGGTTAGGAACTTTTATGCTCATCTTAGGGATAATATTGATGATAGGAATACCCCTCATTATGGAAAGATCTTTGTTAGGGGCATTATCTTTGATTTTAATCCTTTGATTATCAATAGAGCCTTCGGCCTCCCTAATGTCGAAGATGAGAGCTTGGAATATGATCCTAATGCCTTAGCCACCTTTTTAACTGGAGGGAGAATCACCATTTGGTCTGATCACTTTAGGTCTACCCATCTCACTTCTTTGTTTAGCGTGCTCCACAAGATTTGTATAACAAATTGGCTTCCTACGGCAAACGAGAACACGGTCACTTTTGAGCAAGCTAATTTGTTGTACAAACTAGGCAAGAAACAAAGAGTTAATTTTGGGAGACTTGTATTCGCTCACCTTGCTGCATGGGCCAAAAAGAAAAAGACCTCCTCCTTCATTTTTCCTTCCCTTATTTTCCAAGTCCTAATGTACCAAAACCTTAAGCCTTGGAATGGTGATAATCTTTCGGAAAGACCTGTGTATTATCGAATTACCAAGCACTTTACTGAAGGTGATAGGCACAGGGATTTACCTTGGGTTTTGGTTACAAATGCTCCTCCTGTATCGCCACGCTACCGGTGTCGCCCCAAGTGTCGCTCTCCCAAACCGGCAACACTTCGGCAACACCGCTCCCGTAATGGTTGATGCTTTGCTATGGTACTTAATTTTTCAATAGTCGGGTCAAGCACATTGACTCGATAATTCAGGGGTGGTTGGACATGCGCACCGACATGATGAAAATGGTGGATTTAATTTCTGCCAAAATAGGGGGAGATAGGCCACCAAGGCGTGATGATGATGATGGGGCTGGAAATGGTGCTGGGCCAAGTGGGACAGCAGAGGGAGGTGAAGGAGCTGGAAATGCAGTTTAAAGATGGTTGGTTTGAATGGTGGTTGATTTTGGTGGTTTGGAACAAAAACAATTTTATTTGTTTTATTTTGGTTTGTAATGCTTAAACAAATTTTATTTCTGTTTATTTTTTTCTTTGTTTCGGCTGGAATTTTCTTCAAACTTGGAGGGATGTGTTTTGTTGAATGATGGAATGGTTGGTTTAAGATTTTAATAATTATTTTGGTTAGTTATTAATTTCGTATTAAGGGGAGATTTTTGTAAAGATTTTGATACTTCATTTGCTTAATGGTTGATGTTTTGGATTGAAAAATATTTCAAAACATTGCACGAAGGTTTATGTTGACTCTATCAAAATCTCGTGGCATTTTTTTGTGGTTTTAGTTAAGTTTGACTAACTGTTTTTGAAAAGATCATCACATTGGTATTTTGTGAAGAAATCGGTAACTATGGGGAGATTGTTAATGTTAGATCATGTGTTGCCATGAATGTCATCCCAGTGTTGCAAACCAGTGTTGCCATTTGGTGTTGCCAAAAGTGTTGCCATTTGGAATTGGCGACACCGAGTTAGTTCTTGTATTTTTCACAAATATTAATGGGTAAATTAATGTTTATATAATGTAGTTAGTCACCTTAAAATGAGCTTAAAATCGCAACGAAATGTTCCCGTGCGTTAATCACGAAGAGAAGAAGAAGTTAACAAATAAACATGTGTTTATTTGTTTAATTGATGACCAAGCCAGGAGATATTTTATTCAGCTATTACAGGGGAGAACAAGTCGAGTACAAGGCAATCAAAGCTAAGAGGTACAAGCATGAGAAGCAAGAGAAGACTAGGTCTCCTACAATGAAGGCGAGAAGGCTATTTTGGAGGAAACAAACCCAAGGCTGTTAGCTGATCATTTGAGTAGGCTCCAAGACTTTGTGGCCTATAAATAGTGCGGTGGATCTTCATTGAAGATCATCCAATTCGAAAACGCAAATCCGCACAAGAAAAGTAGAATTTCGCTCTCAAGTGTTGCCATTCGGTGTCGGCAACACTTTGTCCAACACTCGAATATTTCATATAGATTTTTATATTTTTGTGAGGTTTTTGAGTGTTTATTTACTGAGAGAATTCGTGTATGTTGTTCCTTATATCAGGGTTCGTTTATCATTAAGGAACAACCTCGACCTTGTATTGAATTCATATTATTAATAGAAAGGTCTTGCCTTTTAGGCACCCATCAAGTTATATATTTATATAACTTGATAAAAATTATATTCTTGTGTATTGCTTTAATATTTCCGCTGCAAATTATATTTATTTCTATTGATTTGTGCTTTTCTAGAATTGGTGAAAGTGTCGTCGTTAGTGTCATTAACTCTAAGGACAACACCCGTGAGTTTCATCTCACCTTGTGAGTTTCGTCTCATAAGTTCTTAGCCATAGACAATTTCAGCAACCGCCACAAAAGGCATCAGTATAACCCAGGGGCTTCGGCAAAGACTCTGCCTCGCAAGAAAAAGGCACGAAGTGACCGACTTGATGACTCTCCATCCCGAGACAAGGACCAAATCTATGATCCTCACCTATATGGGAGTATGATCACCTTCTGCGATGAAGATTTGCCAAGAGATGTCTCCCAACACAATGAAGCTTTGTACATCACTATTCGGCTCAACACCATGTCACTCCCTGGGGTATTAGTGGACAATGGATCATCGGTAAATGTCCTTCCCCTCAGCATGATGAGGGCCCTCCGCATAAATGAAAGGCGCGTGATCCCATCTACCCTGGACCGTCAAAGCCTACGACGGTTCGTCTCGTCCCATGCAGGGGACGGTGACTCTGGGAACTGCGGTACGAAACCCAAATGGTGCCCGCGA
Source organism: Adenophora triphylla var. japonica (assembly GCA_022495995.1). Lineage (NCBI taxonomy): Eukaryota > Viridiplantae > Streptophyta > Magnoliopsida > Asterales > Campanulaceae > Adenophora > Adenophora triphylla. The sequence continues at coordinate 84,314 of JAFEMH010001626.1, read as the reverse complement.
AGTTCCATGTAATGGATATCCTCCGAGTTCACAGCCTCTACTAGGGCGCCCTCGGTTGCACCACATGAAAGCCATAGCCTCCACTCTCCACCAATGCGTCAAATTCATCAACGGCAGGGAGACCTCGAAGTCATAAGGGGTGACAGCTTCCTCATAGGGAACGAAGCCGAAACAATAGCCAAGAACGCCCACAGCCAAACACCGGGCTACATCCTTCAAGAGGCAAGTCTCGCCGGCATCCTTTGGAATCCAGCAATGCCAACTATGTCGACACACTCAAGCGAGCGGACTCAGAAGAAGTTCGATTCATCAAATTCAATTGCTATTTCCAACACTTGGAGGCGCATCTTGGAAGGAAATGCCGAACACCGCCGTGATACAGAGCACACAAGTCCCCGGTCCTCAATCACAGATTTGTCGCATTCTGCAAACCCATTCCTTGGCCTCGCCGGCGAGGAGGTTTTCATGATAAAAGTCGGCAAACACCGACAGACTCGGCTCGAATCTATGAACGTCGTGTGGGACGTCCTCCTTGCTGAACTACCCGCCAAGCCTTTCCGCTCGAGTATGGGACATGAGATTTTTCTAGCTGCTCACCGAGACGCAATGCGTCCTTACATCCGGATTGAGCGATCGATTGTGACGAAACGGAAGTCCCTGCACTGAGGAAGATCCCTACATCCACATGCTCGCTTCGGATGCCAAACACAGTTGATTCTCGCTCGACAAAGAGACGATAGCAACGATCGAAGAGGGAGCACAGAGACCATGCCTTTCCCGAGTTGTGAAGCCACCAACAGCGATGCCGCTAAAGAATTGGGAAACTCTCTCAGCCCGTCCGCGACCAAGGAGGAAATGATCACCAAGCTTGGATTGGTCCCCCGTCCTTTCGTGTCAACCTTTGTAAAGTCCTCCGAGTCTCTCATTGTTGAGTTCGAGTCTCTCGAGTCATCCGACGGCCTCACGCCCGAAGACTACGAGTCCGTAGCCAACGTTGTATTCCCCTTCGTCTTCAATGAAATGATGAACCTTTCGAGTACCCCTTAATTGCCACTTTAACTAATGATGAATTAACTAATAATCTAAAAACAAGTTAATAACGATTCAGCGGCTGGATGAAGAGGCAGACACATTAAATGAACAATATATCAAAGAAATCTTTAAGCAGGGTTGTCCGGAAGAGGAAAATCGAGCCCAAGCTGCCGAAGAGATTTTGACAAGTGTGAATTTGGGAACTACGGAAGAGCCTAAAGAGACGCAGATTGGTAGTTTCTTCGAAGGGACCGAAAGGGTTGCCCTAATCGAGCCGCCGAAAGAATTCGTGGATGTGTTCGCATGGTCCTATAAAGATATGCCAGGCCTCGATCCTTCCATAGTTGAGCACCGAATACCGCTCGACCCGGAAGCCAAGCCGGTAAAGCGAAGCTAAGAAGAATTAAGCCCGAATGGTCCTTACAAGTGAAAGAGGAAATAGAAAAGATGCTCGTAAGGTGGTTCATCGTGTGGTCATTGAATACCCAACATGGTTGTCTGCAACATAGTGACGGTGACCAAGGCCAACGGAAAGATCCGATGCTTTGCGTAGACTTCAGAGACTTGAACAAAGCCACCCAAAAGACGATTTCCCGCCAAACATCGACATCTTGGTAGATTCCACGGCCAACCACGAAGTCAAATCTTTCGTCGATGGTTTTGCACGGCTACAACCAAATCAAAATGGCGTAAGAAGACCAAGCCAAAACAGCCTTCACAACCCCTTGGGGCACATACTCGCTACACGGTCATGCCATTCGGACTAAAGAATGCTGGGGCTACGTACTGCAGGGCGCTACTGTTTGCTTCCATGACATGATCCACAAAGAAATTGAGGTCTATGTGGACGACATGATAATACATTCCAGAGGATCGATGGCCAAGCACTTTTGTTGATTTGAGAAAATTCTTCGCCGCCTCCGAGACCACGCATGAGACCGAATCAGCCTAAGTGCACCTTCGGTGTAAGACGAGGCAAGGTACTAGGATATATGGTGACAGAACGGGAATCGAAGTAGATCCTCGAAAATCAAGGCGATAGTTGAAATGAAGCCACCACGGACACCGATGTAAGTGAAATCCTTCATGGGAAGACCGCAATACATAAGCCGCTTTGTAAATCGGCCGACCTCGATCTCGCGAGCCCATCTTCAAGTTGATGAAAAAGAATGCCTACACGTAATGGACCCCTTAATGTCGCCTTGCCTTTGAACAGATTAAGGCATACCTTGTGAATCCCCGATTCTCTCGCCCACCACATCGGCAAAGCCACTCTTGCTATATCTCACCTGTCACGGATACAAAGAATTGGGGCTATGCTAGCTCAAGAGAAAAAGATTCCAAAGTCGAAAACGCCATCTATTTCGTAGCGTAAAGCTCCAAGGAAGCGAACTCAATTACTCTGCCTTGCGAGAAGACTTGCGCGAGTTTGGTCCGGGTAGTGGGAAAATTGAAACACTACATGCGCCTCACCCGATACATCTTGTTTCAAGGATAGACCCCATCAAATATCTCTGTTCGACAAGCCTTCCATCTCCATGAGATTGGCAAAATGGTCGTTCTTTTTGGCCGAATATGACATCGCTTATGTTTCAAGGAAATCCATAAAAGGACGCATAATGGCGTAACATCTCGGCCGATTTCCCAAGTGATGAGTCCCGAGGACTCGAACCTCAATTTCCCGATGATGGAATCTTCGCTCTAGAAGGAGAAAATCGCTGGCAACTCTTCTTCGACGGGCGTCAAACAAAAGGGGGAACGGGATAGGAATGCTTCCGGGTCGATCCTACCGACGAACACACCCCCATAGCAAGCAAGGCCGAACTTCGAAGTCACCAACAACGCCGCCGAATATGAAGCTTGCATAGCCGGGTTTCAGGTTGAAGCCGCCCTTGAAAGAAATATCAAGGAATTGGAGGTGTACGGTGACTCGCCCTCATCATCAATCGTGTCTCTAACAAATGGAAGACCGTGGATCCGGGTTTGCGTAAGTATCATGCTTACATGGAAGAGTTAATAACTCGGTTCAAAGAAATCGGCTTTCATTACTCGCCAAGAGACCGAAACAGTTCGCAGATGCTCTGGCTACACTAGCCTCTCTTGTCGAAATACACGAAGGAAAGTCTCGTTAAACCATTCGTAGCCTGGGAGAAGAGAAAACCCCGCCTATTGCTTCGAAATTGAAGCGGAAGCCGAACCGATCAATGATCCCCGGTACACTCAGCATTTACCAAGCACGAAGGATGGCGAGGCCTCTTTCAAAAACGAAGATGGCGAATATAAAGAAGGAATCAAAGCAAAAAGTCTCTCACCCGAAGCGGCTCACCTCCCATTATGTCCTTTGGGAAACATGTTATACAAAAACGTTATCAAGGCCCCCTCCCGCGATGTATCGCAAACAAGAGGCTACCGAACTCATGAAAGAAATACATGGTGGTACTGCGGCCCTCACATGAATGCTCGAGCTCGATGCAAATCATACCGAGAATGGGGTATTTTTGGATCACCATGGAAGCCGATCGCATCCAGCTTTGTCAAAAGCTGCGACAAATGTCGCCGATACTCAAATCTTAATCACTTGCCTCCTCACGAGTTAGTTATACGCATGACAACCCCTCGGCCTTTCGTCACTTGGGGAATTGATGTCATAGGCAAAATCACACCATCGTGCAAGAACGCGCCACGAGTTCGTCCCGGTAGCCGTGGATTATTTCACCAAGTGGGTTGAAGCCAAGTCCTACAAAATCCTCAATTCAAAGAAAGTTGCCCTCTTCATCAAAGAAAACATCATGTGTGCCGATACGGGTTGCGGCGAAATCATTTCGTATAATGGATCCCACTTGAAGGGAATGTGACGAGTGTGCCGGCGTAATTCCGAATAACCCGTCACAAGTCATCACCCTACGGTGCCCCAAACCAACGGAGCCGTCGAAGCAAAGAAACAAGACTCGAAAATATCATCCGGAAAATGGGCATCCAAGGCAGAGATTGGCCCGAGAAGTTACACTCCGGCACTCCGGGGCTACGTAACATCGGGCCGAACGGCAAGAATCGGGAAACACCTTTTGCCCTCACATACGGAATGGAAGCCGTACTCCCAATTGAGCCGGAAATACCCTCGCTCCGTATACCGCCGGAAAGCCGTATCAACGAGGTCGAATGGCTCCGCAGTCGCCATGACGAATTGGCCCTACTAGATGAACGCCGACCGAAGGCCATGGAACACATCCGAGCCTACCAAGGAAGAATGGCTAGAGCCTTCGACAAGAAAGTAAAGCATCGGAAATCCGAGAAGGTGATCTCGTTCTAAAAGAAAAGCCCCCCGTATCAACCCCTCGCAAATGGGAGCTGTATGGGTCGGGCCGTATGTCGTCCGTAAGATCTTCTCCTGAGGAGCCATGCAACTTGCAGGACCTCGACGGGAATCCCTTTGTACACCCAGGGAATGGTGACAAGCTGCGCAGATACTACGCGTAAAACAAAAAAAAAAAGAAGAAAGAAGAAAAAGTGCTAAAAGAGTAATACCCAACTAGGTTAGAAACCCGAAAAGGGCGGCCTAGGTAAAAACAGGGTTGCACCAAAAAAACAAAAAAAAAAAAACAAAAAAGAGTTCACCGGTTGAACTACGAAGACCCGAGCTCCTCAAAATGAGGGGAACGTAGGCGTGGAAACGGTTCGGTCTAAAGCACAAATAAAAGCCATACTTTGGCATCAATACAATTGATCGGACCATGAAAGCGTCTCAAAAAAAAAAACTCTAAAGCAATTCAAATATTCATTACAAGTTAAAAGCTCTTTGATGAGTCTAAGCCCGATTCATTCCTACAACCGGCAACCTCGCTAAAAGGAAAACTAAGATACATAATCAAACTAATGTGTACCGTCATGGCAAGAAAAGGGATACTTGGAAACCTCATAGTCACTCCAAGCCACTCGCATCGGCCTCTCCCTTCTTCTTCCCCTCCGAGTCTTTCTCTTCGAACCGGAAAAATGTCGGTATTCCTCCTACCAAGCTACGGTATAGGAACAGGGTCTATCAAACCGGCCTCTGTCGGGGCCTTAGTAGCCCTAGCGTCATCCCTCATCTCCCGTAACCTAGCCGGTAACATAGGAGCCCTCCTCTCCCGTCTCTTGACGTAAGCCTCATAATCGGCCGCGGCGTCTCCGCTCTGTCATGAGGGTTGGCCCTCGCCTCGGCCCTCCTCCTCTCGTAAATAGTCCGGTCCTCCGCACCCACAATGGCCTCACGCCGCCTCAAAATAGCCATCTCGAGTCTCTCCTGCATGCCCCTCGTACCAATCCAGTACCAAGTGGTCGTGAACACCGGCCTCGGACGCCCGAGAATGACCCAAGGAGGAAAGGCATCGTACCTCCATACTCGGGAAAGAAATGGAAACACCGAGGGATCATCCATGGAAACAAGAGCCACCACCCCGGTAGCTATATCATCAAAACCCTCCAAAGGAACTGCTTCCAAGCCAAAGCGTCTCGGGACCAGGAGCCGGAATGTAGAAACCGGACCGAGAAAGCCCGGAAGCATAACCACATGGGACCCGTCACGAAGCACTCTACGAGTCTCCACCCGCCAATGAGGCACCGACCATCTCGATATCTTGATCCCGCGACCCGCCATCCAACGCTCCCACGAGCCACGATCATCAAAATCTACATCAACACCTCTCTGGCAAAAGTCCAAGGCACGATCATATCGAGAGGTTTCCCGAAGAACCCCAAACGCTCCATCGGCCACGGTGGTCAAGAGAAACGGGCTGCCCCCATGCATATACCGTCTCCGGTAGCTAACTGTCGAGAGCATGGAAGGTCTCCCCAAGATCAAAGGAATGACATCTGCCCGAGCGGCGGTGAACAACAAACATCCAAAGTAGCTCGATGGCAGATCCCAAAGGAATAAACCATGAACAAAGTGCCGAACATGCAAAGTGCAAAGGCATCCCAATAGGCGTCATCCACCAAGCCTAGGCCCCTAAATCTGTCGGGAAGACCGGAAATATCGAAATGGTCGGGACCGCGGATCATGCCTACGTGCTTCCTTCGGGGAAAGATGAAGAAGGTTGCACAACTTGTCAACAAAAGAAGCTCCTCCGGACCAAGGAATTGCTATCTCCTCCACCTCAGGACCTCCAAGCAAGGCCCGAAATTCTTCCATGGTCGGAACAATCTCGTTGAAGGAAAGGCAAAAGACATGCCTTCTAGTATCCCAAACGAAGAAGAAGCCCTTAAGAGGTCATAATCCGGAACCAATTCTTTGAGAGACCACAAGCATCGTACCTTGTACCGTTCTTCAAAGAAAGACCTTCTCTCATGCATAATTTCCGGGACCAATCCTTGAACTTGTTGAAAAATGACATTTGGGACTCTTGGGACAATTTTGAGGAGCTTTTCTAAGGCTTTCCATGGTTTTTTCTCTCTTCCTCCCGAAAATGGCTGTTTGAATTTGGAGGTTGAAGAGGATATTTGAATTTGAAATAAAGCAAGACCAGTCTGGACCAAAATTAAAGGACACTTGTCGGATGCGGGATTCCTCCGCGCGGATAGGATTGCTTCCCCGAGAAAAATTCTGCAGGTCCAGTTTGCTACACCAAAAGAGGAATATTCCGTCCGGTTGCTCGAAACCAGTGCTAAAAAAAAAAAAAAACCTCCCAAACCGGTCCATATACCAAACACCCTTGCAAAAAAAAAAAAACAAGGCTCATGCACAACTACTTTGCATTCATATTGCATTGCATTCATAAAATAAAATCCTAAATTATTACATTCCAAAAAAAAAAAAAAGGAGAGTGTACAAAAAAAAAAAACAACAAACAAACATAAATAAAATCCTAAATTATTACATCAAAAAAAAAAAAAATGTGCATGATGATCTGTACAAATCTCAAAAAAAAAAAAAAAAAAAAATCAATCGGAGTCTCCAAAGACTCCGATGTCTCTCCCGGCCCCTCTTGCGACTCGGGCCCGCCTCGTCGGGAACCACGAAAGTCTCGGGCTCGAGAATCGTCCTCATCTCCCGAGAAAGAGGCTCGTCGGGACCAACCTGCAGCACACTCGATAGGGTAAACCCGGATCCACTGAAGAAGTTGTACCGAAGGTGAAGGCGTCAGACTCACGAACATACGGAGACGACCCACCATGCCGCGGACGTGTCCACTGCCCGTGCGGATCCCCAAGAATGACGTGATCCGAAGCGGTGCCGCGCGGTGATCAATGAGAGGAGAAAGAGGGGTCTCGGAAGAAGTCTCAGGGGAATAGGAGAAGCCTCCCGTCGGACAGTGCCGGCCAGTGGTCTCCTCGCCCTAGCACGAGGTGCCCCGCAAGCAACCATCCTCCGTATGAACCTCTTGGCTCCGATCACTTGCTTCGTCGGTGTCTCGACGACCACCTCCGAAACCGCACAAAAGCAAAAGCGTCAAAAAAAAAAAGAAGTGATGCTAGAGATGATGAAACAAAAAGAAAGAAAAGAAGGGGAAAAGGTGAAGCCATACCTTCATACCGGACGAGGCCGGAAAGCTCGTGGAAGCCGCTCGGGAGTGAGGATCTGCACCCTCAATCGGACCCCATCTGGATGTAGGAAAAATCCGTCCGAGGATACCGCGGGATCCCAAGCCCCTCCCTCTCTAAAACCTGAGGCATCCTCAGCCTCCTCAAGACGAACGTCGCATACGGCTCGATCGCCACGAAGTCCGAGAAGTGCCGGCTGCTCGGTAATCATCCCAGGTCACGGACCGATCGCTCGGATGCATCATATCGGCGGGAGGCTCCACCGGTGTCCTCAAAGGCGAGTTCACGCCATCTTTGGCGCGTCACCCTCTCTCCCGAGATAGTAGGCGTCGCAAGTCGGGCCCCTCAAAATCCTCATTGCCTTTGTCCGGATCTCGGCGCCCTTCGGTGCGCTACTTGAAAGCGATCCCGGGGGAAGAATATCATCCCCTCATCTGTCTCGGCCTCCGTCAAAGGAAGGCAATCCGCGTACACGAGAGTCGTACGCCCCCTGGAGCTTATCTTCTCCCGGGCATGCTTGGACCAAGGCGCATGGCCGGATACGCCCGACGTACGCCTCGGTGCCTCCACACCGTGACATGGAAGAACTCCAACGCCCGTACTGCCACGAAGGTAAAAATCCAATCAATCCGGTGCAAATAAAAGTGCGTGCTCAAAGGAAAGAGGGAAGGCAAAAGAGAGCTTATACCTCGAGCAAACTCGAAGCGATACGGGGAGCTCACGGCCTTCATTTGTATCTATCAAGAGCGAAGTACGGCTCGGCCCGGCCGGCCTCCCCAGGGAAATATCTCCAACCGTCTCCATGTCCTCCCGAGGACCTCGGCAAGGCAAAGGCTGCCGTCCCCTCGGCATGCCCAAAGAGTGTGCTCGAAAAGGTAAACCGGAGGAAGGACCTAGCAATGCGCTCGGCGCTAAACCTATCCTCCCGGCCTCGTAACTCGCGATGGTCTCCACGATCTTGCCGAAGACCACGGCATACTCCATCCCCATCCCCTTTTTGGGAATAGGGAAAATCCAAGAAGAGCACAGAGATCGGCATCGCTCGTAGCCATCTCTCCACTCAATGCCGCGTCCATTGAAGGACGGACCCGTGATCGCGGCATAGTCGGAAGGCGTAACGGTCGCCTCGCCCAGGAAGAAGTGGAAGGTATGGGTCGCGTCCCACGATCTTTGCGCCAGAGCAAACATCAAGCCCTTGCACTTAGGGAACTTGACCGGTCCCCTCAAGCACTCGACGAACTCCCGAGCCCCGTCTCGACAACAACTGTCTCGGACTCGGCAAAGCTCCTCGGCCCGCATCCGGAAGCCGATCCCACAAGTCAATCACGAGACTCCACCGATCCTCGAGTCTTCATCTTGTTGTTGCTCCGTCACAAAACGGTTTCCGCCTAAAAAAAAAAAGAGAGAAAATGTCAAAAGATTGCATTTGCATTTACATAAAAAAACAAAGATAACATAAGATACAATGAGCATAGCCCCATTTTTCTCGCATAAAAGAAAACAATTTTCAAAGAAGTCCTAATGCATTCATCAAAAAAAAAAAAAAAAAAAAAAAAAAAAAAAGATGCATTCCTACGAAAGTAAAAACTCCGTCCCATTTTCAACAAAAAAAAAATGCATACATGCATATCATCCATCTTACATTCCTACGGGAGGAAAAATCCGTCCCACTTTTCAAAAAAAAAAATCCTAAACATACATACATCTCATATTGGCAAAATGCCCATTCTTTCCAAACAAAATGCATGCATTGCATCATCATTCATCAATATCAAAATTCAAATTCAAAAAAAAAAATCATCATCATCAAGAACATGCAATATTCAATTCCAAAAAAAAAAAAATCACAATTCTTCGAATTTTCACATGTAATTTTCAAACTAAAAAAAAAAATGTGGCAAAAATGCCAATTCTTTTCCCAAGCAAAATGCACATTTTTGGGACACTCACAAATTCATTGCAACATTGCATATCATCAATATCAATATTCAATATTCAAAAAAAAAAAATTCAAAAATCATCCAAAAATTTCAAACAAGAAATCGACAAGAGGATCAAGAGGATTCGAAATATACCGTTCGGAGATGCGGATCCGAAGCCCAATGTTGCCAAGCATCGGGGTAATGCTCCTCCGCAACCGATTGCGAAAGATTGTAATGCCTCCTCATCCGGACGAGATCCACCGCCTCTCCGCTACCGGACCACGTCCTTGGCCTTGAAAAGCGCCTTCCCCGTGTTCCATTGCTCGAAAAATCAAGAAAATCGGAGGAATTTTGAAGCTTCTAGGGCCAAAAATGGCTGCTCTCCTCGTTTTTCTCTCTCTGCTCTCGACAATCTCAAAAAATTGGACTGAGGAAGAAGAAGGGCGTTGGCCCAATTAATACCCCTGACTTTCCATCCCTATCCGCGCGGATGAGATTGCAAGGGTCAAAATGACCCTTTTGCCCCTTAAAATTTCAGGACTCTGCAATTCAATCCCCAACTTGACAAAGTTAACCAAAGTTAACCAAAGTCAGCCCCTTGTCAAGAAGATCATCCCCCGGCAGTCAAACGTAAGACCGAGTGCCCCGAGAAAGATAACGAGATCCCGTATCTTTCATCAAAATTACCCCCGGCAGTAAAACGTAAGACCGAGTGACCCGAGAAAGATAACGAGATCCCGTATCTTTCATCAAAATTACCCCCGGCAGTCAAACGTAAGACCGATCTCCCCGAGAAAGATAACGAGATCCCGTATCTTTCATCAAAATTACCCCCGGCAGTCAAACGTAAGACCGAGTGCCCCGAGAAAGATAACGAGATCCCGTATCTTTCATCAAAATTACCCCCGGCAGTCAAACGTAAGACCGAGTGCCCTGAGAAGGATAACGAGATCCCGTATCTTTCATCAAAATTACCCCCGGCAGTCAAACGTAAGACCGAGTGCCCTGAGAAAGATAACGAGATTCCGTATCTTTCATCAAAATTGCCCCCGGCAGTAAAACGTAAGACCGAGTGCCCCGAGAAAGATAACGGATCCCGTATCTTTCATCAAAATTACCCCTAGCCAAACGTAAGACCGAGTGCCCCGAGAAAGATAACGAGATTCCGTATCTTTTATCAAAATTACCCCCGGAAACGTAAGACCGAGTGACCCGAGAAAGATAACGAGATCCCGTATCTTTCATCAAAATTACCCCCGGCAGTCAAACGTAAGACCGATCTCCCCGAGAAAGATAACGAGATCCCGTATCTTTCATCAAAATTACCGGCCAAACGTAAGACCGAGTGCCCCGAGAAAGATAACGAGATCCCGTGTCTTTCATCAAAATTACCCCGACGACCAAACGTAAGACCGAGTGCCCTGAGAAGGATAACGAGATCCCGTATCTTTCATCAAAATTACCCCCGGCAGTCAAACGTAAGACCGAGTGCCCCGAGAAAGATAACGAGATTCCGTATCTTTCATCAAAATTGCCCCCGGCAGTAAAACGTAAGACCGAGTGCCCCGAGAAAGATAACGGATCCCGTATCTTTCATCAAAATTACCCCGATCAAACATAAGACCGAGTGCCCCGAGAAAGATAACGAGATTCCGTATCTTTCATCAAAATTACCCCGGATCAAACGTAAGACCGAGTGCCCCGAGAAAGATAACGAGATTCCGTATCTTTCATCAAAATTCCCCCCGGCAGTCAAACGTAAGACCGAGTGCCCCGAGAAAGATAATGGATCCCGTATCTTTCATCAAAATCATCCAACGGCAGTCAAACGTAAGACCGATTTCCCAGGCGAATACGTCTGATTTTCCCCAGCAAAGGCTAACGAAATCCCCAGCAAAGTTAACGAAATCCCAAAAGCCAACGAAATCTCGAGTAGTGCTCGAACTACGAAAGGGCTTGATTCCCACTAGGGATACGTAGGTAGCCTATCATTAGGTCCAGCCCCTCGACCAAAACGGTCACCCTCTCCTTCGGCAGCAGACAAAGTCCACCGAAAGGCCATTTCAAATTAAGGTCCGAGGCGCCTAAAAAGCCATCATCATTAAGGTCCGAGGCGCCTAAAAAGCCATCATCATCAAGGTCCGAGGCACCTAAAACGCCATCTCCAAGGTCCGAGGCACCTAAAACGCCATCTCCAAGGTTTGAGGCACCTAAGACGCTATCACTAGAAAGCGATAAATCGCAATCATCCCCAGCAGAGACCGAAAATGGTCATTCCTATCCCCAGCAGAGCGGATAGCCATCAGACCAAAAATGGTCATCTCTTATCCCCAGCAGAGTTTCTTTCCAGTAACCGACTGTAGAACTCGCTCATCAGGTTCGAGGCACCTAAAACGCCATCATCTCAGGGTCAAAGACCCGAACTACGACTGGCTTGATTCCCATTCGGGATACGTAGGTAGCCTATCGCTAGGTTCAGCCACCCGATCACTCGATCATCCTGCCAAATATGGAGCCTTACTCTTATCGACGACCCCGCTTCCTTCGAAAGCGCCGTCGCCGAGGGGCTACTGTAAGTGCTCCAATTTGAGCTTGTTAGAATTTTCGTTATAAAATTAACGAAAGTTATAACATTTCTAACAATTCCTAACTATCCTAACATTTCTAACAAAGGGAGGGTAGAATGGGCATTGCCAAATGAAGTTAAACCAAGAAAAGCATCTTAAAAAGCAAAACAAAAGAATAAAACCATAAATAGAAAGGCTGGAAACACAAAAACTGGCTGTTAATTTGGTTTTTTGAATTTTTATTCTTCCTGTCTAAGGCTGGAGCTGTAATTAATGAACAAAGGCACGCCACCGACCTTGTCCGCGCGGATACCTTTGCATTTTCAGAGGGCTATAAATTGAGCCCTCCAAATCACAAAAATAAGGAGGAAGAACACAATAGCAACGAAGTTCTGGCGAAATATAGAGAGAAAACAGTGAGAATTCTCAAAAATTGTCACCTTTTTCTTTCCAATCTTTCCCAACTCATACTCATCCACTCACTCTCATATTAAAGCCCTAAACACTCATACACTCAAGCCAAACACTCAAGAACACAAGGAAGATTGGTAAACCCTCTTCTTCCTAACCCTAAATCTCATCCATGCATGCATCTTCAAACTACAAAATGTAGTTCTTTCATCTTCTTTCTCTAGATCTAAGAAGATCACCATGGAAGACCATCTCCATGGATGATCTTCTACAAAGATCAACATTATTTTCAAAGCTTTTCTTTCTTACTTGCAAAAATGCACTTTCAAAACCCTAAAAAACCATTTTCAAGCACTAAATCTTGATTTCAAAGGGTAAAATCCCCCTCCCCAAGCAAATGAAATGCTTAGTCCTAATGTACCCCAAGGATGGTTTGGTATAGTTGATTCACCACTAAAATGTCTAGTGATCACTAACCAAAACCTAGGGAAATGGGGACAAGCATGGATGCAAAACCCCCCTTAAAATCATATTTTCTTTCTTGAGAAGTTGCTGTCCAGTAGCAACTTTCTCAGACCTCAGTCCATGGTCTTAATTTTTGGACACAGATGAACTTGGAATTTGGTGTTGACTACAAAACACTTTTTGTAGCCAACATCCAGAGCTTTCCAGACATATTTTTACCTTATTTGTTGGGTGAGTAAAACTCCTCTTTTCAAATTTTCTTTCAGAGGCTAGTTCATCAGCTTCTGGGAATCCAGATCTCATATCTGAGGTTTCCAGAAGGTTTTGACCCCTCAAATCTTCTCCAAAATGGAAATTTCTTTCACACAAAGTTTATTCAAGGAGTCTAGAGAAACTTTCATTCTCTGAGTTCATCCAGATTATGAAGTTTTAGGACCCTTGAATCCATTTCAAAATCAGGTGTCTGCTGCCATTTCCTTCTGGCAGAAGTGACTTCTCAACTTCAAAAGGTTTCTTGAGTACCAAACCTCAAACCAAAAATTCTCCAAAAAATCATGGGATCAGTTTAAAGTCTTAAAAAGACATCCCAATTTTTACTTTTTCCAGTTTCAACTTATTTTGGCCAAAACACACACACACACACACACACAAATGATTTTCAGCTTGGAAGACTCGTTTTTACGAGGCGCGTCGGGTGCACACTAACGTCCTTCCCGACGCGTAACATGACCTCCGAACCTAAATCTCTGATCTCGGGCTTTTTTCAAAGTTTTGCCCTTCAAAATTAAAATGGCGTGGCGACTCCGTTTTTTTCGGTTTTATTTGGTTTTTCAAAGAAACGCAAAAATCGAATTTTTCCCGCGAAAAAGGCAACACCATCGTTACAGTGGCGACTCCGTTTTTCAAAATTAAACCGGATGTCTTCAAACTCGCGTGAATTTCCAATACACAAAATTTGGGGCACACATTCACAGTTTGGCGACTCCGCTGGGGAAATCCCAAAGGAGAAAAGCTTTTATTTTCAAAATAAAAATCGATACTAGGTATATAGGTGGAAACCACTTAACCTTCCTGTATCGCTCCCTAACCCGGGGCTTGGAATAACCGGTGGTTTAACAATCCCACGTACCAGTATCCCTTTTCGAAAAAAAAAAAATTTGAAAAAAAAATAAAAAGAAAGCTTTTCCCTTTGAGCGGGTTAGACTCCCGTCGCTGATTTCATTAATCATGCTTGCTTTATTTACCTTGCATTGCATCATTTGCATCTTGGAATCTGTGCATACTTTGAACGGGAAACAACCCGAAAAATAGCAAAGGAGTGGAACCTGAAAAATTGATCCATGCAGTCGTACGGCTCAATCCTCCTTGAATTCTGACCGGGCGACCTCAGTGGCAATTCCACCAGGAAAAATTGAGGTTAATCTGGCAGTCCTAGCAGCTTGGGGTTACTCAGCTCCATGACTGACTGGGGCTCCCAGAAAATTTACGTGCTTATCTGCTGCATTCTCCCCGTCCCGAAAAATTATTCCTTTAAAACACATTTATGAAAATTTCTGTTTTAACTCAAAAAGGAACATTTTTAGGAGACCGCACACTACGCGCACCTGATATATCCTGTACACTTTGCACGCACGTCCTTCAAACCCGGAGTGGTTCCAGCTGCAGTCACGCACAGCCTTACGATGCTCCCGGGCGCGCACGGAATCATTCCAACCTCCCCATGGCAGCCAGTGTCGACCAATGCACAGTCCGTGTCACACGTTTCAAAAAATCGTGACTTTTTGGTTGGTTTTTGATCTAGTCCGTGTCATATAGCCCAGTTGCATATCTCTGTAAAGGTCAAGCCTTAGTTCATAACGGAAGCCAAGATTTTCGCTCAAGCGGAACTCTGCCAAAATTCCGACAAGGAAAAATTGGTAGGATCTTGACTCCGACATTGACTTTGACCTTGACCTGCATGGAATGCGTAAAAGTCGAGACCGAGTCTTTGCCAACAAATCAAAAGATCTTTCGCTCAAGCGAAGCTCTGCCAAAATTCCGACAAGAAAAAATTGGCAAGATCTTGACCCGGCATTGACTTCGATTCTGACTCACGCACTGCGTATGCAACGAAGTTCAATGTGACACTGTGTCATCCGACTTTTACCGCCCGACCCATGCCTATTATCTTCTCGGACATTACCGAAAGTCAAAACATCAATCGCGCAAGCGAAATTCTGCCGAAATCCAATCAAGGCAGAAAGACGAGACTTTCCCGGTATTGCCTTGACCATAATTCGCATCGCTCGTGCGTTAAAAGGTCCTATGACTCGCTAGACCCGTTAGGAGCATTCTTTACTCTCGGTCGATGGGATCCGCGTGCCCTATAGGACCCTCGCCCGGGGCTGTCCACCCTGGGAGGTCGAAATACAGATGGAATACGAGGGGCTTATAGACGTAGTGACGGAACCCACTGATCCAGGATCTAGAGTAGTTGCGAAAAAGAAGGGCAAATTCCCTCTTCCAACCAAATAGATATTAATAAAAGACACTGTTTTAAGTAAACTGGAAGATTCTAATTTGCATATTGCCTGAGCCTTCAGCCTAAACACCTACCCCGAGTCTAAACCTTTCCTATCCCTTTCCCGCAGCGAGAAAGAAGTGGGTGAGAACACCGGGTCAGCGACTTGTTAGCGCGGAATTCTCGCAGCCGCAGTAATCCTCGCTTTTGTCACTTTCCGAGTGTCAAAATGGCCAACATGGTAGTCAACAATGGTAATGACCAAGTAGTCGGAGAGGCCATCCCAGTTCAACCCAAGCCCCATATATGGTATGATGTATGCGACTGTGAGGATTGTCTGGAATATGAGTATCAAGAATGGATTAATGAAGACGCTCCTTCAAGAAAGAAGAAGAAGAGAAAGTCCACGCAGCAGAAATTAAAGGAAAGGTATGAAGCCGGGGACAAGAGCGTGGGAACTTTAGGGGAGCCTTCAGGCAAATTTGACTACTACGTCAGTTATGCAAAAGAACCTGCCAAGGAACCCATCATTCAAAGCACAGTCCAGCCTGACACCCATGTGGACAGTGACCCTCTTGAAGCAGAAAGTGCTGAATTTGTGGCCATCATGAAATTCAATGAGAAGCTAGCAGATCTAGAAGCAGAATACAGAAAGCCTATTGAATACGTAGCTAGTCAAGGAAGAATCAAGATCCCTTCTGAAGAAGACTTCATCAGCATTATCCAGGCCAACCTTCCTGTTGGCTATACTTACAAGGTCGTGGTGTCCAAGATCAGTAAAGAGAAAATGAGTTACCAGCAGTGCATTGATAAGATGAGTCAGACTCTTCAGTCAATGAGTTTAGTCGTCACGGATGAGCTCGCCGAGAGATTGCATCAAGCTACTCTAGCTCCCCTCACCATCTTTCCACGGTACCGGCCTGTCAATGATTTCCGGCAAGTTTTTGATCAATTTGAAGTCTCCAACTTTCTGAAGAACGCTGACAAGACTGCTACTCCCCAGGGCAACAGCAAGAAGGAGTGAGATCCCGGTCCAACCCTTGTCAAATACCCTCGAGTCAATAAGTAGTGTAGGGTCCAGAGTCAGTCGAGTCGAGTCAGAATCTTTGAATTCCGAGTCCTCTCCGAGTCATCCGAAGGCCTCACGCTGAGGACTATCAAAATGTAATCGATGTCATCTTTCCCCTTATTTTGAATGAAATGACAGATCTTTCTGAGTATCCTCTTATTGCCAACTTAACAAATGATAAATTAACTCAAAACTTAACAACAGTTAATAATGAATCATTTGAACAAGATGCAAACACACTAAATGAACAATACATTAAAGAAATCTTTAAGCAGGTTTCAGAAAAAGAGGAAAATCGGGCCCAAGCTGCCGAGGATGTTTTGACAAATGTGAACTTGGGTACTGTCGAAGAACCTAAAGAGACACAGATTGGAAACTTCTTCCAGGGGATTGAACGGGACATACTGATCGATCTGCTCAGAGAATACGTCGACGTGTTTACATGGTCATACAAGGATATGCCGGGGCTAGACAGTTCGATAGTAGAGCACAGAATCCCTCTAGCACCAGATGCTAAGCCGCAGCGTAAAACCGAGGAAGATCAAGCCAGAATGGTCTCTACAGGTCAAAGAAGAAAGTGAGAAGCTACTGCGGGTAGGATTCATCAGAGTCATCGAATATCCGACATGGTTGTCCAATATTGTGACCGTCACCAAGGCCAATGGGAAGGTACGCTGCTGTGTGGATTTCCGAGATCTAAACAAGGCCAGCCCCAAGGACGATTACCCTTTGCCAAACATAGACATCCTGGTGGACTCCACTGCCAACTACGAAGTCAAATCCTTCGTTGATGGCTTTGCAGGCTACAACCAGATCAAGATGGCCGAAGAAGACCAAGAAAAGACAGCCTTCACCACACCGTGGGGAACTTACTCGTTATACGGTGATGCCATTTGGGCTTAAGAACGCCGGGCTACTTACCAAAGGGCAGCGACCGCGCTTTCATGACATGATCCACAAGGAGATTGAGGTCTATGTCGACGACATGATAATTCACTCCAAAGGCAAAGATGGGCAGCACTTTGTTGACCTGCGGAAGTTCTTTGAGAGGCTGAGACAACATTCCATGAGACTAAACCCTGCTAAATGCACCTTCGGAGTGACAAGGGGAAAAGTGCTTGGGTATATGGTCACGGAGCGAGGTATCGAAGTTGACCCCCGAAAGATCAAAGCCATTATGGATATGAGGCCACCTCAAACCCAGACAGAAGTCAAGAGCTTTATGGGAAAACTGCAGTACATCAGCCGTTTCGTCAATCAGTTGACCACTATGTGCGAGCCCATCTTCAAGCTCATGAAGAAGAATGTAGATACGGAGTGGACCGAGGAATGCCAGGATGCCTTTGACCAGATCAAAGCATACTTAGTACATCCTCCAGTACTATGCCCCCCACATAGACAGAAACCTCTTCTGCTCTATCTCACTGTCACTGATACGGCAGTTGGGGCTATGCTTGCTCAGGAGAAGAAAGACTCTCGGGTAGAGAATGCCATTTACTTTGTCAGGAAGGCTGCATGGAAGTGAGCTCAATTACTCAGCATGTGAAAAGACTTGTGCAGGACTGGTCTGGGTAGTCGGCAAGTTGAAGCATTATATGCAAGCCCACCCTGTGAATTTGGTCTCGAAAATGGACCCCATCAAATACATCTTTGATAAGCCTTCCCTCTCGATGCGTCTAGCAAAGTGGTCCTTCTTCTTAGCAGAGTACGACATCAACTATGTGACCAGAAAGGCCATCAAGGGTCAAGCGTTGTCAGACCACCTGGCAAATTTTCCCAGTAATGAGGACCGTGGGCCTGAACCCCAATTCCCAGATGAAGGGATCTTTGCAGTTGAGCCCGAGAACCGGTGGCAGTTATTCTTTGACGGAGCCGCTAACAAAAGAGGAAACGGCGTCGGGATGCTACTGGTCGATCCGAAAGATGAGCACACGCCAATAGCCCTCAAGTTGAACTTCCCTGCCACGAACAATGTCGCCGAGTACGAAGCTTGCATTGCTGGTTTGGAGGCTGCCTTAGAAAGGAATGTCAAGGAGCTCGAAGTTTATGGAGACTCAGCCCTGATCATCAACCAGGTTTCCAACAAATGGAAGACTGTGAACCCTAATCTACAGCGGTATCATGCCCATATGGAGGAGTTGACTGGACAGTTCATAGAAGTGACTTTCCACTACTTGCCAAGGGAAAAGAACAGATTCGCAGATGCCCTAGCTACTCTAGCCTCATTGGTAGAGATCCCCGAGGGAAAAGCCATAAAACCCTTCCGAGTGGGTAGAAGAGAAGCCCCAGCCTTCTGTTGTGAAGTAGACCTGGGACCCGAGCCTATAAAGGAACCCTGGTACAATCAAATTTACCAGTTCCTCAAAGATGGAGAGTCAGCTTTCAGAGACGAAGAAGGTAGACCAAAAGAAGGTGTCAGAGCCAAGAGCTTACAAGCCCTGAAAAGGTTGGTCTCCCATTTTATCATTCTAGGAGGCAACCTGTACAAGAAGCGGTACCAAGGACCACTCCTCATGTGCGTCACTCAAGAAAGGGCCAAAGAGTTGATGACTGAAGTCCACAATGGTCCCTGCGGTCCTCATATGAATGCCAGAGCCCTGATGCAAGTCATCCTCAGAATGGGTTACTACTGGATTTCCATGGAAACAGACTGTGTCCAGCACGTCCGAGCATGCGACAAGTGCCAGCGGTTTGCCAACCTCAACCATCTCCCGCCTCATGACCTGTACTGCATGACGACTCCTTGGCCGTTTGCAACCTGGGGTATTGATGTGATAGGGAAGATAGCCCCGACAGGAAGCAATGGGCATGAATTTGTGCTAGTAGCCATCGACTACTTCACCAAGTGGGTAGAGGCCAAGTCCTACAAGGTCCTCACTTCCAGAAAAGTGGCCCAATTCATCAAAGAAAACATAATGTGCAGATATGGGGTGCCCAATGAGATCATTTCCGATAATGGGTCGCACTTTGAAGGAGACTGTGATAGGTTACTGTCAGAGTTCAGAATCACTCGCCATAAGTCGTCTCCGTACAGACCTCAGACTAATGGAGCCGTGGAAGCTGCTAATAAGACGCTCGAACGGATCATCCGGAAAATGGCCACCCGTGGTCGTGATTGGCCCGAAAAGCTGCACTTGGCACTCTGGGGCTACAGAACGTCTGTCAGAACAGCTACAGGAGAAACTCCTTTTGCCCTAACCTACGGGATGGAAGCAGTGTTACCAGTGGAGTTGGAAATCCCGTCATTAAGGGTCCTCCTGGAAAACAGTGTCAATGAAGTAGAATGGTTGCGTAGCCGGCATGATGAGTTGGCCCTGCTTGATGAGAGAAGGCTAAAAGCCATGGAGCACACCCGAGCCTATCAGAGGCGAATGGCCAGAGCATTTGACAAAAAGGTCAAGGCCAGAGACATCAAAGAGGGTGACTTAGTGTTGAAAGTGAAGCCCCCTACCAGAGACAACCCCCTGGGAAAATGGGAACCCGTTTGGATCGGCCCGTATGTGGTGCAGAAGATACTATCGGGAGGAGCCATGAAGCTTGCAGACCTGGACGGCAATCCCTTTGTCCACCCAGTCAACGGTGATAAGCTCAGAAGGTACTATGTCTAAAAGAAAAATAAAAAAAATAAAATAAAAAAAGAAAGTGCAAAAAGAGTAATACCCAGCTAGGCTGAAAACCCCAAAAAGGGCGGTCTAGGCAAAAGACAGGGTTGCACATAAAAAAAAAAGAAGAAAAAAAATCTTAGTGCAAAAAGAGTAATGCCCAGCTAGGCTGAAAACCCAAAAAGGGCGGTCTAGGCAAAAAACAGGGCTGCACATAAAAAAAATAGAAAAAAAAATAGTTCACCAGAATGAACTACGAAGACCTGAGCCCCTTAGTCTTTCTTGTAAAAGGGGAACGTAGGCAGCCATTTATGGTTCGGTCTAAACAATAAAAAAGGGCAATCAAGCTTCCATGAAGTGCGTCCTAAACAATAAATAAAAATAAAGGGCATTTCAGTTTTCATAAAACGGGTCCCAAGCAATAAGACATTTGAATTTCCATGAAATGTGTCTTGATTAATTTCTAAGATAATATTTCTTGTTCATTACAAGTTAAAAACTTCTTGATGAGTTCAAGCACGGTCTACTCTTGACTCTGCTAACCTGCTACAAAGATCTAAAATACAAAAAAATGCCTAAATAAACTAATGTGTTTGCAAAATGGCAATAAGGGAATCCTAAGAAAAGATCTGTCAGTCGTCATTCGCTGAGTCTTCTTTGGTCTTCTTCCCTTTACCTCGACCTCGTCGAGTTTTCTTTCTCTTCTTCTCTATAATGTCGGTATCCCTCATTCCGATCTCCGGTATCCTCACTGGAGCCTCTACCAAACTCGTGTCAATAAGTGCCCTTTCTACACGAGCACGAGTTCGCACTTCCTCCCTCTGAGCCTCAGTCAAAGGAGCGACCTCGGACAATCTCTTGTATCGAGCCTCCATATCTCTGATCAGGTCACCCGACTGGTTATGGCGACTCGCCTTAGCCTCAGTCTCCCTAAGAGTCCTACTCGAGTCGCAGTCAGCCCCCAATAAAGCCTGACGTCTCTCCCCCAGAATGACCTGAGTCGCTCCCATTTCCCTCTCGTACCAGTCCAAGTAGACAGTGGTCAAGATGGTGCTCTTCCTGATCCTAAAGATAGCCCTGGATGGGAAAGCAGTGTATGTCCAAGCCCTCGAGAAGAATGAGAAGCTGGCTGGATCCCTCATATCCAATGGCATCACCTCCATGGTCCGGATGTCCTCCCAATCGCTCAATGGCTCCTGTAAGGCCCCGAACTGCCTGGATACCAAGCAGGGTATATAAAAGGATGACCAGCAAAACCCTGGAACCCTCACTATATAGGACTCCTGAAATATCCTCCTGGTCTGCAACCTCCAGTGAGGTATCCACCAACGGATGTCCGAAGTGGATAGCCTAGCCATCATCAGCTCCCAGCTACCCTGGTCCTGTTGCCTTGGTGCACCTCTCCGAGAAATCACCCAAGGGCACTGAGTCGGCAAAGCCCCTGGCAAAGCCCCGAGCCTCTCCTGCAGCCATAAAGTCAGCACAGCTGGACTCCCAGACCTCATGAAATGGTCTCCCCTAGCCATCCTGTCAATGCCATGCAATGTCTCTCCCAAAACCAGTGGGACGATGTCCTTCCCAGCTCTACAGTCTCTGACCATGTCCAAGAGACCACCATGACAGATCCCCACGGACTCAGCGGTGAACAGAGCAGAAAATATGCAGAGAATAAAGGCATCCATAGCTACCGCGGTCGCAGCCATAGCCGGAGACCCAAACCTGCCCGGGATATCAGAAAGGTCAATCCTGTCCGGGGCTATCATCATCCCCTCAGCCTCTTCCAAAGAAATCTGCAGAAAAGATGCAAGCTTTGCCGCCACCGGCACGTCTTCGATCAGAGGAATCGATATAGCCTCAATTTCGGGACCCCCAATCAAGGCTCGGAAGTCTTCATGCGTTGGGACAATCTCGTTGTAAGAAAAGCAGTAAACGTGTCTCCGGACGTCCCAAAACCTTGCTGCTGCTCTCAAAAGGTCCCAATCGGGCGGGAGATCCCTCAAATGCCATAAAGACTTGATCTTGAAAGAAGAATCAAGCAGCCCCTTGTGAAATTGGAAGTTGTGTTTCACCCAAGATTGAAGATCGGACAGAAAACGGTCTCGCTTCCCCCTTTGCAATCTGACGGGCTTCTCCATTGCAAAATGACCAAAGATGGTGTCTTTAAGTCCAATATGTGCTCTGGGAACAATTGGGACAAGTCTAAGTTGAAAATGAAGTGAAATGGCCAAGCCTTGCTTTTATTCAGAAAATAACCAGTCCAGACAGAACTGTGAGCCGCACGGCCTCATTTGCCCTCAGGTCCATGCCGCACGGCTACATTTGCCATCTGCAGAAAAAAATCTGCAGCAACCAAAGTTGCTGCCCAAGGGAGTTTTCACCCCACTTTCTCAACCAAGACCTGTACAAAAACATGTCCAAAGGTCACCCAAGCATTTATATATCATTATAAATCATTTTGGCCCCGTTTCAGCCCCAATTCCAAGCAAAAAACTGTCCCGAGGCTCAAGTAATATGCAAATTAATAAAAGCATAAATAGAAAAGCAAATAAATTGTTAATACATTGTTTTAGCCCCATCGGCGCCCAAATAAAGCAAAAAATAAACAAAATGTGCGTAAAAATTTGTTCATTGTTTGTTTTGTTCCTAAATCCACTCTAGAGACCTCCTAGGCCTCCGATTCTTCTTCTTCATCGCTGCTCAGCTCATAGACGCTAGCCTCCCTCATCAAGTCCTCCGGATCGCTCACATCAGACAGGTGGACATTATCGTGCCCGTACTCAGCCAGTTGCTCCAGAATGTCAGCATTGGGTCCCCGTCCCCGAGGCATGGCACTGGAAGAGTACTCCGAAGCCGATGAGGTAGACGTTGTGCCCCCGATATGCCTTCTCTTGCGCCCGGGCTCCTGTGCATCCTTGTTGCCTTTGAAGTGCGAGCCGGCTTCCTCGGAAAGGCCGGCACATGTCCTTCCAGCCCTGTTTTGCCTAACCAATCATCCGCTAGGTGCGAGTGGAACCTGAGAAAAAGGAGAAAAATCTCGGGAAAAATCTCGAAAATCTCGTAATTGCAAAGAGCGAGAGAAATCTAAAAGCCGAAAAAGGAAAGACCCTAAAAGTATACTTACGATCTTTGTCGGGCGGCGGGGTATCTTTTGGGGCTCCCTGGTGTCGGGGACAGGTATCCTCATCCTCCTCGGAACTCCGTGGACCACGTATGAAATGTGCGCAGGAGGGATCGGCGGGTCAGAAGGCTCGTCCTCCCCATATCCCTGAGTGACCGCCAGCTTCATCAGCTTCTGTGGCGTCCTCAGGCGCTGCTCCACAAACACAGCGTAGGGGGTATCCATGTCAAAGTACTCCTCGGCGGCCACGCCTGCCTGATACCTAGCAATCTCATCTGCCTGCCAATCCCTGGGCTGTAGCATCCGTGCTGGAGGATCATGGGGAGTAATGGCGTCCAATGGAGGGACATGGCCATGCTGGCTAGAAAATCGGTCCCCGAAATAGATGACATCACATGTCAGCCCAGTCAGCCATCTCCTCTGCCTGGTCACCTCAATGGCCTCTCCTAGCAAAATCTCCGGATACCTACCCCACGGGTAGAAGTCCACTCCGTCATGTCCATCCCTGTTGATGACCGGCCTCACCATCTTATAGTCAAAAGTGATCCGGGTCTTCCCCGTGAACTTATCTCTCGCATCTCCTCTCCAGCGAACCATAGCGGGAAAGATGGTGATATCGCTCTGTTGGTTCCACGGAAAGAACCTGATCACCTCACAGAACCAGACCTGCATGTTCAAAACATCAAAAAGGTCATTTCTCTCTCATAAAAGTCTCAAGACAGGAAGAGAAAAGAGAAAGAGAAGAGGGACTACCTCAAGAGCAAATGAAAAGCAGTCCATGGAGGCAGCCTTGTTCCGGCTGTACATATCCAGAGAGAAATATAGCTCTGCTAATCCGTCCTCTCCCCAAGAAACCATCCCTATCCCATCAACATCCCTATTCTTGATCAAAGGAAGCAAGGGGATTGAAAGAATTTCGAATTCTCTTCCTCTCTTCTCTCTCTCTCCCTCGGCTGGAATGGGCGGCAGTAATGCCCAATAGCCCGTTCAAATCAGATTTTAAATAATCTGGAAAAATTAATCTTCTAGCCGTACGGCTTCTTTTTCCTCCCTCTCATGCCGGGCGGCCTCATTCGCTCTGAGCAGAAATTACAATTTTGCCCCTGGACTTTCCACTTGGGCCTACAATTCCCGTTATCCTTTAACTAGGATAACATCCTTTTCAGAAGATATCCCTTATCTCCTAAGCAATTAAGCTTTCTTCCCAGTCACCTCCGTTAATTCCGTTATAACGGGATAACGCTAGGTGACAACCTCCGAATTGTCAAAATTCGAACTTTTGCTACCTCTATCACAGATAGTGAAGTATGCTCAAGTCTTCTAAACTTTAGCTACCTCTATCACAGATAGTGAAGTATGCTCAAGTCTTCTAAACTTAAGCTACCTCTATCACGAATAGTGAAGTATGCTCAAGATCTTCTAAACTTCAGCTACCTCTATCACAGATAGTGACGTAAGCTCTAGTTTCTTCAGGTGACAACCTCCATTAATTGTCAATCAGGTGACAACCTCCATTAATTGTCAATCAGGTGACAACCTCCATTAATTATCGATCAGGTGACAACCTCCATTAATTGTCAATCAGGTGACAACCTCCATTAATTGTCAATCAGGTGACAGCCTCCATTAATTATCAAAACCTCAAGGATCCTAGACATCGTTCCTAACTATCTAGTGATGCTTGAACTACGATCAAGGCTTGATTCCTCCGGGATACGTAGGTAGCCTTTCATAAAAGGTCCAGCCATCCGACCACTTTGATCACCCTGTTCCTTCGTCACTCATCAGTGATGAAGTAGCCCCTCATAGAGGTCTAGATATCCGACCACATCGGTCACTTCTAGCATATCCCCAGTAGGATTAATTGCTTGACCTCTTAGGTCATTTTATCTTCTACTCCCCCAGCAAGAGACCAGTTTCTCTTCTCCATTCCTCAGCGGACCCCATTCCGAACTACGGCCTGGCTTGATTCCCACTCGGGATACGTAGGTAGCCTTCCAGAGGTTCAGCCACTCGACCACCTCGGTCTCTCAATCCGTCTCGGCATTCGCCAGATCGGATCCTTTTCTATCGACAACCCCACTCGCCCTGCAAGTGACGTTGCCGAGGGGCTTCTGTAAGTACCCAAATCTGGCTCATGCCTTCCGGTTAAATTTCCCGACAATTTCGGTAAGTTTCCCGGTAATTCCCCAGACCTTCCTAGTGTTCCGGAAATATTCCGGAACTGTTCCAAAACAATTAAGGGCTGAAGGGGAAGCTTCCTAATTAAGAAACACGTTTTTTTTTAATTAGGAAATATTTTAGAATTTGCCACCTTGCATGATTCTAGAAACATGCTGAGTCACAAGGGATAATGCCGCACAGCTGCATTAGCCAAGGACCTCCAGCCGCACGGCCTCATTAGCTATTTTCAGGAAGCCTATAAATAGAGCCCTCCTTTACCCATTTTTCATACACAATATCATCAACCACTACACAATACACTATACTCAAGCAAATGCTGCGAAGTTAGGAAGCCAAAAGGGTGCCAAGAAGCCTCCTCCCTCCTCCTTGAAGATCTAGAAGTTGGTCCTTCCACCTAGCTCCACCCAAAGAAGAAGAGGCCACCATTGGTAACCTCTCACTCCCTAATCTTGCATCCTAATTGCTCTATATGATTTAATTGCTCATTGCATTTCATATCTTGTTATTATCTTTGCTTGGGACTTGACATTCATAGTTAAAGATCATATCTTTATACCCCCTTTCCCCCTTTTACATGCATTAGGCATCCCTTGCCATTAAATATGTAATCTTTTGAATCAAAGGTGCATCCTTTGCACCTAAAAAACCTATTTTTACATAAAAATGCCACCTTCATGCATCATTTGCATATAAAAATCCAATCTTTATGATAAAAATGCATCCTTTGCACATGAAATCCTTTTTCAAGCATCCTTTGCATTAAAGATCATATCTTTATCCTAAATTAGCATCCCTTGCTTCTTAAAAATGCAATCTTCATGCATCCTTTGCATATTTAAATCCCAATTTCTTCATAAAAATGCATCATTTGCATAAAAATCATGTCTTTATGCATCCTTTGCAAATAAAGATCACTTCTTTAAATCAAATGCATCCTTTGCAACCCAAAATGTCATCTTTTCACTAAAAATGTCATTTTTACATGCATTCCCCCATGTCCCCATTAGCAACCTTGAAACGGACCGGTGTAAAAGATCCTATCTTTACATCGTTTCTTCCATGAAAGGTTTCATAATTTCTTTAGAAAGGGACAACCTTGAACCCTATATCTCCAATTATCACTTAAGACGAGTATGAAGCATCTATATGAGCTCGACCGTCTTAAAGTGTAGGATTGATGGGCTAAGGACATTCCTTCCTAAAGAACCTCATTTTGTGACTATAAAAGGGAGTCATTTTCTCGATCATGCACAGTCCCGAGGTTAAAAATGCAATGATCACAAGTCCAAGATGAGGACGGGATCAAAATTCCGAATACATAAAATTCCAAGAAATCCCGAGCGACAACCAATAAATGGTTTGTACGTCCGAAAGACGACTTGGGACATTCCCCCCTATTTTCAAACACATACACACAAGAAAGCACGCAAGCAAGCACGATTAATGAAATCTTGGGAGACTTGCTCCGGCAAGGCACCTTGGGTGAACGACGATCCGTTCTTCCCAAGGGGTAACTTAACCTCCGAACCCATAAAACCTTTTTTTCAAAGTTTTGAGGTAATCAAAATGGCGTGACGACTCCGTTTTTCAAAATTAAACCGGATGTCTTCAAACTCGCGTGAATTTCCAATACACAAAATTTGGGGCACACATTCACAGTAGCGTGCGGTGTACCGAGGCAACAGTGCGAGTAGTGTGCGGTCTCTAAAATTCTTTTTCTGAGTAAAACAGAAGTTTTTTGAAGAATTTTAAATGTATGCATACAGATGTAAATTGATGCATTTTTTTGTATTTTTATTTTTTTTATAAAGTAAAAAGTAAAGCACATGCACACACACACAACAATTAAAGAAAAGGGGTAAATTGAAAGTTTGACCCTCATCATTGTTTTAAAAAATTTTTATTTTTTGTTTAAAAGTTTTTAAAACAAACTATCCCCAGCGGAGTCGCCAACTGAAATTACTCGGATCCGGCTCGCGCGCGGAGCCCCGGCATCTCGCATCGTTCGGAAGTTGCCCGGATTCGAGAGGCGCAGCGATTGCGCCCCGGCATCTGGCATTCCGTTTTTTGCATTGGTCGGTGGAGGTGTCTCGCTGTGTTTTTGTTTGTAGAGTCGCCACGCCGTTTTGATTAAGCCCAAAACATTGAGAAAAGGCATCAGTTTAAAAATAAACTGTTTTTGTGTGATAAGATTTTTGAGTTCGGAGGTCGGGTTACTCCTCGAGAAGAGAATATTAGAGCTCACCCGAGTCGCCTCGTAAAAATGAGTCTTTCGGTACCCCTTCTTTCTTTAAATGTTGTGTGTGTGTGTGTATGTGCTTTTAAAAATGCATGTTGTATCGGATGTCTACGTTGTACACTGCGTATTGAAATGTATTGAAATAGTAATGGAATGAAGCCTTAATAATGTTGGTTCGGGTCTGTCTTCCGCTGGGGAATAGTGTCTGAGGATGGAATAGTGTTCCGGGACAGACCGGGATTGCTTCGGGATGTTCCGGTTGTCTGCGGACAGAGCTTCGGCGTGCCTCGGGATTGTCAAGTGTGCACTCGGGCAGAGTTTCGGCGTGCGTTGGGATCGCAGGAATCGTTGACTGGATTCGGGCAGAGGTTTGGCGTGCGTCGGGATCGTTGGTTGCGTTCGGGCAGAGTTCCGGCGTGCGTTGGAATCGTCGGTTTGGCTCAGAAAGGGCCGGAATGCCTCAGGAAAGACCAGGCAAGGCTTCGGAGTACCACGAGGGGCCTCAGAATAACTCGAGAGTGCCTCGGGGCAGCGCGGGAGCATCTCGGGAGCGCTCGATAGGGCTTCGGAGCACTGGGAGGGAGCTCGGAAGGCCCCAGAAGAAACCGAAAGGGACCGAAAGTGCCCTGAGGGGTCTTAGAAGGGCAGCCAGAGGGCTTAGGGACAGAGGAGAAGAGGGAGATGTGTGAAATGAGGGAGGGGGAGCCCTCTATTTATAGTTTTTGAAAGTGTGCAAGAAGGTCCGTACGGACCTTGTATGAAAACTAAAAATTTAGTTTTCCCAGATTTGAGGGAATAATGTGAACTTTAAGAGGATTTCGTAATTATGATGTCTGGTAGCAAAGAGGTCCGTACGGAACTTCTGTGCTTTTCCAATTTTTGTATAATTCTCAAAAAGTCCTTTTGTATTTTTTTTTTGTCCCAGAAAGGCCCCCCTTGGTTTGGTTGGTGGTTTTTTGGGCCTTTGAGGGTTTTTTTAAGGGTTTTTGAGGGTTTTTTTAGGGTTCCGGGTGTTCAAAACTGCGTTTGAGTGAGTCTGCGGTGTTTTTCGGGTGCTCAGAAGAGGGTGATCCAGATTGGGGTACTTACAGAAGGAAAATAAAGATTCAAGTTCTAATAAGAGAACTTATGAAGATACAAATGGTCCATCTCAAGAAGAAGATGAAGGACCTAGACGTAGTAAGAGGGCAAGAGTGGAAAAGTCTTTTGGTCCTGATTTTCTATCATATATGTTAGAAAACGAACCATCCACTGTTAAAGAAGCTCTATCTAGTCCGGATAATCCATTCTGGAAAGAAGCACTTAATATTGAAATAGAGTCAATTATGTATAATAATACTTGGGAGTTGGTTGATCTCCCTACAGGATGCAAATCGTTGGGTTGCAAGTGGATCATTAAAAGAAAGTATAAAGTAGTTGGATCTATATATGAGTACAAAGCTCAGTTGGTAGCCAAAGGGTTTAGACAGAAAGAGGGATATGATTTCTTCGATACATATTCCCCTGTCACAAGGATCACATATATACGCATTCTCATTGATATTGCTACAGCATAACTTTGAGATACATCAGATGGATGTGAAAACAGTTTTCTTGAATGGAGAGCTAGATAAGGAAATTTACATGGAACAACCTGAAAGGTTTATAGTTCCTGGTAAAGAACAGATGGTGTGTAAACTTGTAAAGTATTTGTATGGACTAAAACAAGCACCTAAACAATGGCATGAGAACTTTGACTGAATAATGTTGTCAAATGGATTCAAGATAAATGAATATGACAAGTGTGTCTACATTAAAGGAACATCTGAATCATTTGTAATTGCCTGTCTTTATGTAGATGACATGTTGATATATAATGGGAAGTAATCATGAATTGATCATGAATACTAAAGGCATGTTAAAGAAGCATTTTGACATGAAAAACATGGGATTAGCTGATGTTGTATTAGGAATAAAAATTTCTAGAACATCAGAAGGGTTAGACCTGTCACAATCCCATTATCTAGATAATGTACTTCGAAAGTTCGATGACATTAATAGC
Source organism: Adenophora triphylla var. japonica (assembly GCA_022495995.1). Lineage (NCBI taxonomy): Eukaryota > Viridiplantae > Streptophyta > Magnoliopsida > Asterales > Campanulaceae > Adenophora > Adenophora triphylla. The sequence goes on along the minus strand of JAFEMH010001626.1, from coordinate 54,648 downwards.
CGTCTAACCAATACACTGGTAGACTTGACTCTACACTTAGCTAAGAAAAGAGAGGAAGCAGTTTCTCAATTGGAATATACAAGAATAATTGGCAGTCTGATGTACTTAACAAATTGTACACGTCCAGACATTGCATATTCAGTGAACAAACTAAGTAGGTTCACTAGTAATTCCAGTGCGGACCATTGGAAGGCTCTATTGAGAGTATTGAGATATTTAAAGTATACATTGAAGCATGAGATACTTTATAAGAGATATCCAACAGTATTAGAAGGATACCATGATGCCAATTGGATATCTGACACAAAAGACTCCAAGTCCACAAATGGATATGTATTCACAATAAGGGGAGCAGCGGTGTCATAGAAATCCTCCAAGCAAACGTGTATAGCCATATCCACGATGGAATCTGAGTTTATAGCTTTAGATAAAGCTGGAGAACAAGCAGAATGACTTAAGAACTTCTTGGAGGATATTCCTTATTGGAATAAGCATGTGCCCGCTGTACTAATACAGTGTGATAGTCAATCAGCAATAGGAAGGGCACAAAGCAGTATGTATAATGGTAAGTCTAGACATATTCGTCGTAGACATAATACCATCAGACAATTGATCAAAATGGTGTTATATCACGATTGACTATGTGAAGTCAAATGATAACATAGCGGATCCGTTTACGAAAGGTATAAATAGATATCAATTGTATAAACTGTTAAGAGGAATTGGCTTAAAATCCAGAACAAAAGAACTCATAGTGAACACTCAACCTTGAGAATTTGATATCCCAAAACCTTGGTTCAATGAGACAACTAAGTTATGATGGTCGGTAGAAACACTTGGAATCTGTTTCATACTCATTCTTAGAACGTCCAAGTGTATATACCTGCAACAGTGCTGACGTTAAGTTGAGAAAACTTCTAATGATTCCTATACCAACGTTGTGGAGTACAGCATGATACTGTTTATAGTAGAATTACCTATATAAGTGAGAAATAATAAGGCCGCTTCTAAGTGAACAATTATGAATGAGATACGGTTCAGGGCCTAAATGGACCCAACGTGAGTACAAATAGTGTTAGAGTTATTATTGTGTGAGTACTATTGTATTGGTATACAATATACAGTCACTAGTTCAAAGCACCACGATACTAAATGGGTAGTATATCTGATAGTATTTTAATAGGGGAGGTTCAAGGCGATAAGATACCTATCCCGATACAATAATAGTTCGCCGGAGCTTTTGGACGAATCTGCATATTTGTAATCTACATCTGGAGTAGATTAATGTGATGTATTTATTTTCTCAAAACCAAATTGTGGTGAATGATAAATTAATGCTCAATGTATTCAATTGGAAATGGGTTTATGAATAGTTTGTGAATTGGGTGCTTTAGAGGCGCACTTTGCACTTCACATCGGTCGCTGGGAGTTGTGGAGCCTTAAAGTTTTGAGATATTCAGTTAAGCTTCGTGGCTTAGCTAGCTCGGGTGCATGTGGACGGTTCAGATTTGCATTGGTTCGGACAAGGTGCCGGCTCGATTCGGTCTGGGCAACCCAGGTAGGGCGGGCCGTGAAATGAGGTGAATAGGTATGATGGGTCGAACGGGTGTGTGCTGGGCAGATGTGTCCATTCAAATGGAAATGGGTAGGTTCAGATGGAGGATTTGCATCTCCTCGATTGGACTTGGATCGCTCCACTCAATCTGGTGTCTTTATTAGGATCATATCAGACGGTCCAGATTCATCCGATCTGAATTGTGTCTATTCCCTAAAAGGCACCACAACTCTTGAAAAACTATAAAAGGACCCCCCTGATTTTACAATTTAATTCATTCAGTCATCAAGCATTCAATAGCAAATTAGAGAGAGTATATTGAAGCATAAAATTTCTTTCAAGTCTAGAAGTTCCAAACATTTAGATTTGTTCGCCGAAGTCGTTAATTTGGAGTGATCCTATTAACGACAGTTAAAGTCGTTGGATGTTACGAGAAGATTGTCAGTAACCGTTAGTACCAGTGTTGGGGAATTACTTCTTATGGAGATTATGTCCAATACAAGCCTCGACTTTTCGCATTCTAATTTCATTAATTTTGAGTTTTATTTATTTTTAGTTAATTATGTTGCTTTGTAATTATTTATTAAATTGAACAATGTTAGAGAATAAAATATTTATAACATTTTGGTCATAAAATTCTAGTGGTCAATTATTGATTGATATTTTATAATTGAATTCATAAAATAAACATCCAGTCAATCAATGATTAATAATTACTCCTAAGATTTTTGTAATAGACTTCGTTTTCATCCTCTCTCATAGTTTAGAGTTATGCTATTTAATCCAACTAGATTGACTCCCGTGCGATGCACGGGGCGTAACTATATATTCAAAAGATAAAAATAGAACTAAAATAAACAAAAAAAATCAATTCATTTATACATTATGAAATACTTTCTTAAAGACTAAATTGTCAGTACATAAAAATTAGAAAACAATAAAGTAGGAAAAAAAATCATAAGGAATATGCATTTCTCTATATACAATTATGTAGTATTTTATCATATAAAAAAGTAAATAAAACACACGAACATGTTTATCACATCATACGAAATAAGTTATTGAAATTAGTAAAAGAAAGGTGAATTTTTTAAATAAAAACAAAAGATTTGTTCATACGAAAAGGATAAGGATAGTAAATTTATCTAATAAAAATTAATATCATTCTTTTTCAAATTTATTAATACTTTATTTACTATGCTTCAAATAATATTTTTTTAAAATTAAATAAATTGTTTGATATATCGAACTAAAATAAACACAATAACCATATTACCCCATCTGATTATTTTTCAAATAGAAACTTTCCATTAACTCATGCTCTTACATCTAAAAAATTATGTTATATTTATTTACATTAACTCATTATGAACATAATTATGATACTTATTTCAATTTAACTTATTTAATTTTTAGAATAAAAAAAAAATACTAACAATACTAACAATTTCGTTAAATGAAAAAAAAAATTCCCCAAACCCCCCGTTTACTCATCAAACCCAACCCACTTCTTCCTCTCCCTCTTTTAAAATACCAATTTATACTATATTTAATTCTTATAATATTGACATACAATTCAATCAAAATTATAAAAATGATGGTTATCTTCCCCGATATTCATCTTTATAAATAGACAAAAATTTTAGACGAATAGAGAAATCGAAAAATTTATTAGTACTTTATTTACAATGATTAAATTTTATTTTTTTTAAAAATGAAATAAATTGTTTGATATATCGAACTAAAATAAATCCAATAACAATATTACCCCATCTCACTTATTAAATAGAAATCAAAACCCACATTCATCACAATCCCCCATATATATATATATATATATATATATATATATATATATATATATATATATATATATATATATATATATATATATATATATATATATATATATATATATATATATATATATATATATATAATTCAACACCATTCCACTTCATCATCCTATATCCCACCACTTTTATTTTATTTTATATTCTTTATTTTTATGATTAGTAAAATTATTATTATTATTATTATTATTATTATTATTATTATTATTATTATTATTATTATTATCATTTATAATTAAAAATAATACTTCACACTTATTTAATTTTTACTAAAAAGATATTGAAAAATAAAAAACGAAAATTAACAAAGAATGATTTAGAAATTTATATTTAAAGAAGAGGGTTGTTTTTCTCTGTCCAAATCAAATGAAAGAAGTATATATTTAAAGAGAAAAAAAATTATGATTGTTGGTGTAAAAAAAATTAATTTATTATAAAATAATTGAGGGTAAAGAAATAAGATGAAAAAAAATCAGAAATTCAGTCAACCAATCAACAGACGACACGTGTCAAATTTCTTTTTAAAAAAAGGAACAAACCACTGCATAAACCCACATTTATCGTCGCTTACAGGACACGCGCCAGAGAAATGTCGAAATTGTCATTCAACAGATGGACAACACGTGTCCAATGTAAAAAAAAAACTAAAGCATTCACGCGCCTCTTTATGCCCGTGTAATTTACGGCTCTCATAATTTTAACCAATAAAAAAAAAAACAAAAGAAATCATTTACTATCCACTTTATTTGGATATTTGTTAATAAAAGTAATCAATACTTAATTTACTATGCTTCATTTTTTTTAAATAAAATAAATAAATTGTTTGATGTATCAAACTAAAATAAACCAATAACCATATTACCCCTTCCAACTCCTTATCCTATACCCCAACATTTTTATGTTATTTTATATTCTTTATTTTTTTAAATAGTAAAATTAATATTATTATCATTATCATTTATAATAAAAAAATAATTCAGACTTAAATTTTTTTGACTAAAACCATATTGAAAAAAGAAAAAGAAAAATTAACATTCCTAAAAATACTAACAATTGCGTTAAATGAAAAAAGTTTCCCCAAACACTACACTCACTCATCAAACCCTACCACATCCCACTTATTAAATAGAAACTCAAACCCACATTCATCACACTCCGCCATATATATATATATATGTATATATATATATATATATATATATATATATATATATATATATATATATATATATATATATATATATATATATATATATATATATATATATATATATATATATTTATATACAATAATGTATATACTTTATAAATACACAATGATTTTTTTTATACATATTCAAAACTATTTCAACCCATCATCCAATACCCTATCACTTTTATTTTATTTTATATTCCTTTTTTTTAGTAAAATTATTATTATTATTATTAAAAATTGACTTCACACTTAATTAATTTTCACAAAAAAAAAAATTAAAAAATTAGTAAAGGATAATTAACAAATACTCCCTCCGTCCCGCTAATATTAGCACAAACACTGTTTGCGCGGGAATTAAGAAATATGATATTTTAATAAAATGTTGTGAGTGTAAAAGAATGAGTGGAGAGAGAATGAGTGGAGGGTGTAATAAATTATAATGGTGTTGTGAGTATTAAAATAATGTAGGAGAGAGAATGAGTGGGGTTGGGTGAATATTTTATTAATATAAAGTTTCCTTTTTGGGAGTGTGCGGATATTAGCGGGACGCCCAAAAAGGAAAGTGTGCTAATATTAGCGGGACGGAGGGAGTATATATTTTAAAAATATAATTTTTTTTCTTTTTCCAAATCAAATGAAAGAAGTCTATATTTAAAGAGAAAAAAAAATATATGAAATTTGGTGTTAAAAAAAAAAGAAGATAATAATAAATTTGAAAAAGAGATTTTATTTATTATGATTATAATTAAAAAATTTACTTCACACTTAATTAATTTTCACTAAAAAGAAATTGAAAAAATTGTAAAGGATAATTAACAAATTTATATTTAAAAAAGATGTACTTTTTTTTTTCCAAATCAAATGAAAGAAGTCTCTATTTAAAGAGAAAAAAAAATTATGAATTTTGGTGAAAAAAGAAAAAATTAAAAAATTAATTTAATATATAATAATTGAGGTTAAAGAAATGGGAGAAATTTTAAATTTTCGAAATCCAGTCTACCAATCATGCTTCGCCACGTGGAAATAAAAAAAAATAAAAAAAGCGGAAAATCCTGGAATGACGCGCCGCACATGGTAGCGTGGGCTACACGCGCCAGTGAAAAGTCAGAAATGCCCTTACGTAATAATCCGACACGTGTCCAAAGGAATTAAAAAAAAAAAGGAAACCATTCGTTGTGTGCCACGTGGGAGTTTTGGCTTGTTAATTGCATTTTTGCCCCAATGTGAAAAGACCAAAATGCCCCTCAAAGACTCAAAAATTTCCACAATCTTGTTATTATATACTCCCTCCGTCCAGGACCATGGTTCACACTTACTGTTTGCGCGAGAATTAAGGAGAGAGTATTATATTGAAAGTGTTGTGAGTGTGAAAATAAAATAGGAGAGAGAATGAGTGGAGGGAATAGTAAATTATAATGGTTTGTGAGTATTAAAATAATGTAGGAGAGAGAATGAGTGGAGAGAATAGTGATTTAAGGTTTCCTTTTTAGGAAAGAAACAAAGTGTGAACTTTGTAAACGGACGCCCAAAATAGAAAGTGTGAACTTTGTAAGCGGACGGAGGGAGTATGTATAGATGTAAAATTAAAAATTTTAGGCTCCGTTTGTTTCGCGTAAAATATTTTTCGGAAAATGATTTCCTGCAAAATGTTTTTCGAAAAATGAAAATGTTTTCCGGAAAACATTTTAGAATAAATCAAATCAAACAAGGAAAATGATTTCCTTGTCGTTACCAAACACCGGAAAGTCCGTAAAATGTTTTTCGAAAAACATTTTACGGCAAACAAACGGAGCCTTAGTCACTCAATTTTACTGCATTATTTAAAATGATCACTAAAATCTCAGAATATTCAACTTATAAAATATAAAGTTAACTTTGCGTTATTTGAACGTCAACTTTATAATCACAACCTGAAAAATTAAAACAAATCTAACTTTAATCCAAAAATAAAACGGGAAAAGTAAAGACAATTGTTGCACAAAGCACTAGGAATTAAAAATGACGCGTGTGTCGATTAAAAAAAAATAATAGTATTATTATTGTCAAGGAAAAGGCATTTTCAAGTTTCAGATATGAGAGAATCAAAACCACAGCTAGTTTGAACAACAGAACAAAGAAGGTGGCAGGTTTGTGTTTGTGTTTGTGGAACCCTCAATTTGTTTCTTTCCTTATTTTCTTCATTGTAATCTTTTCTTTTTTTTTTTTCCAATAGATAATGAGTGATAGGGCCTATAATTTACATATGCCAACAAATTGACATTTCCATCTATCAAACACAAAGAAAAGGAACGGTTACCATTTGTGAACAAATTCAATGGTGAGAGAAACAGGACTTTCTTGACTTTGACAAGTTTTACTGTCTTTTTTATGTTTAATGAGTAGGTTTTAGGGGAAACCTGTTTCTCTATAAGTTATAAAAAGTCCACTTTAAAACAGTGAATTTAGGCTTTAAAACACCAAGTTGATATATTTAAAAACAAGACTTTTTATAACTTATGGAGAAACAGGTTTCCCCCAAAATTTTCTGATGTTTAATTTCGTTTCATTATCCCCCTTTATTTATTTATTTATTTTAATTATTCCATTTAGATAACTTAATTTATAATAAGAGATGGCTATGTTATTTCTAAATCTCTCAAATGTAAATTTCAAAGTTTTTGGAACCAAATAATAATTTTATATCAATAAAATTGACAAGGGGGTAAATTGAAACAAAATAAAATCTTAGAGGAGGCCCAGGGTAGAATAATAAAACAGGGATGAATAAGAATAAGAGAAAAGAAAAAGAAATAAGAAGAGAGTATCTGGTTGGAATATGAATACTCCTATGGTAGAGCAGTTCAGTTTCAGTGATTCAGCGAGAAAGAAGGGGAAAGTAACAGATCCCTCCCTCCTACTTCTGATTAAAGTCATCAACTCCAGACAGCGAGTCCCTCAACCCTAGCAAAAATATACTTCGTTCCAATAGTAGCTTCCCATTTTTGTCATTTTGAGTGTCCCATTAATAGCTTTCACTTTCCTTTTTTGGCAAAGAAATTTTTACTATTCCCTCCACTCATTCTCTCTCCTACATTATTTTAATACTCACAACACCATTATAATTTATTATTCTCTCCACTCATTCTCTCTCCTATTTTCAAATTACACTCGCAACATTTTTTTTTCCCACCCATTTTATTAATTTGCGTGCAAGACAAAAAACGGACAGCTTCTATTGAGGCGGAGGGAGTATTATTTTTTTTAAATCTAATGTAGCAAAATTAGAACCCAAGCAAACCCCTCCCTCTCTCTCTCTCTCTCTCTCTCTCTCTCTCTCTCTCTCGCTCCAAATTGTCAGTCTCTTAAATATTTTTTAGGCAAAAAACATCTTTTCATCACTGAACTTTTGTCCAATTTACAATATTCTCAATAAACTTTTATTTTTTCCAAATTTCTCTTTAAACTTTTTATATTTTTACAATGTTCTCACTCTTTTTAAAATTTTGCTAAAAACCTAAGTCACGTGACTTCGTGTGACTAACTTTGATTAACTTTTTAATTAATTAACTGATTTTTACGCTAACTACATTAGGGGCGATAACTCACCTGCCATTAACTTTGCACGTGACCTCACAAAAGTTTTTCACATTAGGTCACTTAACTGATTTTCGTTAACTTTTTAGCGAAATTATAGACGGAATGAGAATATTGTAAAAATAAGAAAAGATTGATGAGAACAATGTAAAAAAATAAAAGTTCAATGAGAATATTGTAAATTGTACTCCTTAAGTTCAAGGATGAAAAGAGGATTTTTACCTATTTTTTACTCCCTAATCACACAGTAAATATTTTTTTAATTGATATAGAAATAAAATTTTACATTTAGTTTAAGATAAATGTATTGCTCTTTTTTTAAGTCGAAAAGGGCTCTATAAATCCCCCTAATTTTATTTCAATATGAAAATAAAGTAGGATGGGGCATGTAATATTCTATTTGTTTGGAATATAATCTCGTTTTTTTTAGTGTTCAATTTGATTGATTTTTTATAAAAAACTTAGGAGAAAATAATCATTCTAATAAAATTTGAAATTTTATTATTGATATACCAATAAAATTTTAATTCTTGTCTGAATAATTAAATCAATCCAAGTTATATTAGGAATATAATATCATTATATTATATTCAAGTATATATTGTAATAAATACATTAGGAAACATAATCCTTGTATTAGATTAGGAAACACAATCTTAGAAACCTTCTCCTTCTAGGAGATTAATCCTTGTATTAGATTAGGAAACACAATCTTAGAAACCTTCTTCTTCTAGGAGATTCCTCATTGTAATCCTATAAATATGTATCTCTAGCATCATAATCAATTGAGTCATTCAATTCAATTCCTCTCTTCCATGTTTGATTGACTTCGTCTAACTCATCATTTATTCTAATATGGTATCAGAGCATTTAGATCCATAGAAGAACTTCTCCGCCACCAAAGCTTCCGCCAACCATCATCAAAACTCCCACTACCACCCTCGGCTCAAAAACCCTTTTGGCCGAAACCCAAATTTTTTTTGTAATTCAACCCCCTCGGCTCAAAAACCTTTTTGGCCGAAACCCTAAACTTTCTTTAAATTCAACCCCCTCGGCTCAAAACTCTTTTGACCGAAACCCCAAATTTTTTTTGTTATTCAATCCCCTCGGCTCAAATATCCTTTGACCGACACGTGAGGGGTGAAACCCCTACTTGTACAAGGTGACTCCACGTGCTCGTCTCACACGTGAGGGGTAAAACCCCTACTTGTACAAGGTGACTCCACGTGCATAACCCCTACTTCAAAACCCCCTCGGCCTAGCCAAAACCAACTCCCCCTACTTCGAAACCCACCTCGGAAAACCAAAACCCCTCTCCACAACCCCACCGTCTCCGACGTAGTCATGCACCAACCTATCACCACCTCGGATGCGAGGAACCACATCTCTTCAGAAACGACACACATGTTCGGGAACACATCTTCAACTCGTCATCAAACCCGGTTCATCTCATCACTCTCCAAGATTGGACTTATCCAAAGACCGTCCATCTTACGGGGGCATATTAGGAATATAATATCATTATATTATATTCAAGTATATATTGTAATAAATACATTAGGAAACATAATCCTTGTATTAGATTAGGAAACACAATCTTAGAAACCTTCTCCTTCTAGGAGATTAATCCTTGTATTAGATTAGGAAACACAATCTTAGAAACCTTCTCCTTCTAGGAGATTCCTCATTGTAATCCTATAAATATGTATCTCTAGCATCATAATCAATTGAGTCATTCAATTCAATTCCTCTCTTCCATGTTTGATTGACTTCGTCTCTCTCTCCCTTATTTCTAATAAGTTATTAATCAAATTTCAACCAAATTAAAATAAAGTAGCCAAAATCTAGGGAGAAACGTGTTTCTCCATAATTTATGGAGAAACGGGTTTATTTCTTTAAGGGACACGGTGTGAGCCAGCCGCTCGAGAGTTCTCTAATGGCGGACTCCACGGAACAACCTAGCAGATCAAGAGACCTCGACAAGCTCCTTCTCAGGTCCGGCCACTTAGTCGGCCCAACCTTCGAGCCAGGCACCAAAGTAACCATCTCTCTATCTCTTTACCCTATTCTTGGAGTATTTTTTACAATCAGTTGATGCGCATTCTGTAATTTTGGTACTATGGTGCTTGATTGCAGAGTATGTTCGTGTTTTGGTTGTCGGTGCCGGTGGATTAGGATTTGAGTAATTTTTACAATCAGTTGATGCGCATATCTGTAATTTTGGTACTATGGTGCTTGATTGCAGTTGAGGAATGATCTTGAAGAGTATGTTCGTGTTTTGGTTGTCGGTGCCGGTGGATTAGGATGTGAGGACGAGGGAGACGGTTGCGGTTAGTAAGAGAGAGGAACGTTTAGTGAGAGAGAGAGATAGTCTCCGTCTTTTGTCTTTTGTTGTTTCTGGATGTCAATTAAAAAGGTTCTGGATATCAATTATAAATTTTCTGGATATCAATTAAAAAGGTTTTGGGTTCTGGATATCAATTAAAAAGCTTCTGGATATCAATTATAAAGCTTCTGGATATCCAGAACTCTTTGAAAGGATGTCCAGAACCTTATGTAAGTGATATCCAGAAATTTAGAATTGACTTCTGGATATAAGTTTTAAGGCTTCTGGATATCCATATTTAATGTTCTGGATATCCAGAACCTTGTGAAAGTGATATCCAGATCAGAAATTTGGTTTTGGCCTTGAATTTGGTCTCAAATCTTTTTTCTGGATATCCGTCCCAAAGCTTCTGGATATTAATCCCAGAGCTTCTGAATATCCAGAAACCCGTTTCTCCATAACTTATGGAGAAACGCGTTTCTCCCTAGACCTACTCAATAAAATATTGTAAAAGTAATTATTATTATTATTATTATTATTATTATTATTATTATTATTATTATTATTATTATTATTATTATTATTATTATTATTATTATTATTATTATTATTATTATTATTATTATTATTATTATTATTATTATTATTATTATTATTATTATTATTATTATTATTATTATTATTATTATTATTATTATTATTATTATTATTATTATTATTATTATTATTATTATTATTATTATTATTATTATTATTATTATTATTATTATTATTATTATTATTATTATTATTATTATTATTATTATTATTATTATTATTATTATTATTATTATTATTATTATTATTATTATTATTATTATTATTATTATTATTATTATTATTATTATTATTATTATTATTATTATTATTATTATTATTATTATTATTATTATTATTATTATTATTATTATTATTATTATTATTATTATTATTATTATTATTATTATTATTATTATTATTATTATTATTATTATTATTATTATTATTATTATTATTATTATTATTATTATTATTATTATTATTATTATTATTATTATTATTATTATTATTATTATTATTATTATTATTATTATTATTATTATTATTATTATTATTATTATTATTATTATTATTATTATTATTATTATTATTATTATTATTATTATTATTATTATTATTATTATTATTATTATTATTATTATTATTATTATTATTATTATTATTATTATTATTATTATTATTATTATTATTATTATTATTATTATTATTATTATTATTATTATTATTATTATTATTATTATTATTATTATTATTATTATTATTATTATTATTATTATTATTATTATTATTATTATTATTATTATTATTATTATTATTATTATTATTATTATTATTATTATTATTATTATTATTATTATTATTATTATTATTATTATTATTATTATTATTATTATTATTATTATTATTATTATTATTATTATTATTATTATTATTATTATTATTATTATTATTATTATTATTATTATTATTATTATTATTATTATTATTATTATTATTATTATTATTATTATTATTATTATTATTATTATTATTATTATTATTATTATTATTATTATTATTATTATTATTATTATTATTATTATTATTATTATTATTATTATTATTATTATTATTATTATTATTATTATTATTATTATTATTATTATTATTATTATTATTATTATTATTATTATTATTATTATTATTATTATTATTATTATTATTATTATTATTATTATTATTATTATTATTATTATTATTATTATTATTATTATTATTATTATTATTATTATTATTATTATTATTATTATTATTATTATTATTATTATTATTATTATTATTATTATTATTATTATTATTATTATTATTATTATTATTATTATTATTATTATTATTATTATTATTATTATTATTATTATTATTATTATTATTATTATTATTATTATTATTATTATTATTATTATTATTATTATTATTATTATTATTATTATTATTATTATTATTATTATTATTATTATTATTATTATTATTATTATTATTATTATTATTATTATTATTATTATTATTATTATTATTATTATTATTATTATTATTATTATTATTATAGAAACAAAACATATGTTTATGATTCAAAAACAAAACATATGTTTACTAGCCTCATATGAGTATTAATTAACAATAATAGATCATCACGTCAAGTAATTGACCAGTACTCCCTCCGGTTCTTCAAAAAGGTACAAATTTTCATTTTTTGACTGTTTTAATTAAAAAAGCATACTCATAAAATGAAAACTTTCTAATACGTACTTTTTTATTTGTAGAACACACTTGTAATACTCAAAATAACTATCAACTAACTATTTCCTACCCCACTTTCTATTTCATACATCTCTTTTCATACTTATAACATTTACTTCACTATACACTTTCCTTAATTACAGTGTAATGCCAAATATTCCTTTCGAGCGGGAGGAGGGAGTACGTGTTTTCACATTCCCATGCTCCTCTCTTTTCGGATTCGCATATAATTAGGCGAGTTTAGCAATCAATACACGTAGTAGATGAAATATGAAAACCTAAAGTATCTGAATTAACCATACAACATGAGAGTTAATATATTTTACTTTTTTTCGTTTTGGACTACGAGTCACAGAAATTGCAAGCCAAATGTGAACATAATTGTACAAAACAAAACTATTAATGGTTCAAATGGTAAATATCAGGATAGTAATTTTTTATTTTTTTTTGTAATTATATAAAAAATATATATATAAATATTAAAAACACTATTTATTTTTTTTGCCATTTTAAGAATAAAGTATAATATACTCCATCCATTCCATTTGAAACTACATTACTCTAAAGATTGTCCTACCCACATTTTCATTTCGGAAAAAATTATACTCACTCCGTCTGATGTAATCCGGTTCAAGAAATATTTGACAAAGTCAAATATATTAATTATTTTGTATTTTAATTAGTATTTTAGGATTTAATTTGTTTTAGTTTATATTTTATTTATTATTTTCGTCATTTATTTTAATAGGATGATTAGAGGTGATTTTAGAATAGATCTTGAGGAGATTTACTAGTTTTTGAGTCCTATTTAGTTACCATATAGGTTAGGAGTAATTCTAGAAGGTTTAGGATTAGTTTTTCCTTTTTGATTTACTTTCCTTTTTCTTTTCCTTTGTTATTTGTTTTGGAATAGGATTAGTTTTCCTTTTTAGATTAGGACTTTAATTATGGTTGGAACTATAAAAGCTTTTGTAGGATTATTATTTAGTCAATTTTTGAAGAATAAACAACTTATTTTCTTCAAGGGTTCTTTCTTCTTTTTCTAAGAAGACGAAGTCATTTCTTGGCTTGAAACGTAATCTTATTCGTTTGATTACGAGGGTTACGTCCTTTTGCGAGGAGTAATTCATATCCCTTTTATTCGTTGTTCGATTTTATTAAATTCTTTTGCGAGGGTTTAATAATAATCGCTTGAATCATCTAATCTTCGTGTGAGGATTAGTTCTTGATTCAAGGTTTTTAATAATTCCGCTGCGTTTTTCTCTTGTTGTAGATCCATTCTATATCAGTTGGTATCAGAGCCAAGTTCGATCCATGGAAAGGATGACCAACAATGGTGGAGATGAAAAATCACTTCTTGAGAAGATCGATATGCGTCTGAAGCATGATCGGTGTCAGGTAAGAAAATTTTCTATAAAATTTAATAAACTTGATAAGGAGGCCGAAGATAAGAATGACTTGATGCTTTATTATGAATTCGCGATTCAGAGCGACGCACTTGAGGAATGTCGTCAGTATTTGATAGATAAGTATCGAGAGGAGAGGGATGTTGTTTGGGCAGAAGCCGTTCGTTGTTATGATCAAATAGATATTTATACAAAATCAATTCGGCGTTTCGAAGCAAAGCGAGCTATTGAATTGAAGCGTCTCGAGGAAGAAAATCGCCTTGTTATTGAAAACTTTCACCCAAGAAGATCTGTTGAAGAGGAGATTATTGTTGAAGATACGTGTGCGAAGGACGAGGTCATACGGGTTTGTGATAATAATATTCATACCAATATTATAAACCACTGCTCATGACCTAGTTGAGCCCAAGGTGGAGGAGGTTGTTAGTATTAATTGGTTTATTGCAAAATCAAATTTTGTGTGGGATAATATTTTTGTTGATGATTTTCTTATGGTTGATCATGGGGTGGTTGAGGAGGACGATCATCAGAAGGATAGAACGGATGTGATTGATGGTATAATTTTATTTTCGGAAGATATTTGTGTGCCCATATTTGTGCTTCAAGATAATATTTATTCCAAATATTTATTTCATTGGAACGGATCAATTCAAGTTCTTTCAATTCCTTCTACGTTAAAGATGAAGATTTATTCCAAATATTTGTTTCGATGGAAGAGCTCGTTTCAAAGATTGGACGAGGATTCGGGACGAATCCTTTTTCAAGAAGGGGTGAATGATGTAATCCGGTTCAAGAAATATTTGACAAAGTCAAATATATTAATTATTTTGTATTTTAATTAGTATTTTAGGATTTAATTTGTTTTAGTTTATATTTTATTTATTATTTTCGTCATTTATTTTAATAGGATGATTAGAGGTGATTTTAGAATAGATTTTGAGGAGATTTACTAGTTTTTGAGTCCTATTTAGTTACCATATAGGTTAGGAGTAATTCTAGAAGGTTTAGGATTAGTTTTTCCTTTTTGATTTACTTTCCTTTTTCTTTTCCTTTGTTATTTGTTTTGGAATATGATTAGTTTTCCTTTTTAGATTAGGACTTTAATTATGGTTGGAACTATAAAAGCTTTTGTAGGATTATTATTTAGTCAATTTTTGAAGAATAAACAACTTATTTTCTTCAAGGGTTCTTTCTTCTTTTTCTAAGAAGACGAAGTCATTTCTTGGCTTGAAACGTAATCTTATTCGTTTGATTACGAGGGTTACGTCCTTTTGCGAGGAGTAATTCATATCCCTTTTGTTCGATTGTTTGGTTTTCAAGGTTTGCTTAATTATTTCTGCTGCGTTTGCTTTATTTGTAGATTCATTCTACATCACCGTCTGTCTCGATTTAAGATTTTTTACTTTTATTTTTTATCTATGCTATATTAAAGTTATTAGTTGTTTTATTACTTAAAATTAATAAGGGAATCTACTTATCAATTTCACAACAAAAACTCTCAATTTCTCTCTCCTATTTACATTTCATACCAACAACATTTTTTTTAATCTCCATGATGGTATATCGAGTTTAACCTTCGTCCGTTCAAACTCGCCAAATGTAATTGCGAGTTCTTTTTTTTTTTTTTTTTTGAAATTTCCATTTTTTATTCCTGCATTTTAAGCGAGATCGAAACTCGCCAATTGATTTAGCGAGTTTAGATGAACTCGCTAATTGAAATAGCGAGTTTGTAGATGCCAGATTTCACAACATCATATACGAAATTGCCCACCTACAACAATTAACCTAGAAATATCAAAAACCATGTACTCCCTCCGTCCCGCTACAAATGAGACAATTGCTATTTACGCGTGAATTAAGAAAAAAATAATGATATAAATGTTGTGAGTATGAAAAGTGGGGTTGGAGAGAGGAAGTGTGGTAGGAAATAGTGATTTGATTGGTGTTGTGAGTATAAAAGTAAAGTAAGAGAGAGAATTAGTGGGTGAAATAGTAAAGATTCTTTGCCATTTTAGGAAATGTGTGATTTGTAGTGGGACGCCCAATGAGGAAAATGTGTGATTTGTAGCGGGACGGAGTGAGTATACAACAACAAATATAGAAACAAACTAAAACTTTTAAAAAACCAACAAATAGATTACAAAAATATTGTAATATACTACAAATATCTATTACAAAAACTACTAAACTAATCAATTCTCACTTTTTCTTTCTTTCATATGTTTTATCATATGTAGATAGAGTGTATTTTTTTACCGGTTGTCGCGTCCTAAATCGCTTTTTTATTTCAATCTATCTTTGAAATTCCTACCTTTGAGCTTGTGTAATGCCCTCAAAGTGAGTCCCGCTAGAAGAAATCGAACTCGGATCAGAGAAGGGTTGGTTCGCTGCTCGTGATGTAGATGGAGAAACCCTAAAGCCACTCCCACTCCGCGAATAAACTCCAAAACCCATAGTGGGTCTAGGGGGAGGGTCTACAATATTATCGTCACTATCCATTGTGTGTCTAGATGGATGATGGACCCCACTAAATTGACTCTAAGTAACTGTACACTGTGACGGCCATTCAAATAGTCCATCATCTTGGGTCTGTGCTTGAGGCTCTGCGTCGATGTGAGGCTCGGGCTCTGGCTCATCATGTAAGCTCATCCCAGGTTGTGTCTGTCTTGGTGCACGATGTCCATGTCTACGAGGCTGTCTAGGTGCCACACCCTGGGCGCGATCAACCGTGCGAAGGTACTTGACCTCAAGCATTCTTTGCTCTCTCACATGCGTGATAGTATGTCGACAATCCTCCGCACCTTAAACTGGGATGGACACGACGGACTTATTGCTCTAAATCCCTATTAATGCCAGCTTCATTGGTCACATAAACACGTTGTAAGTTTTGTACTTGTTTTTCTAGCATAAAATATGAGAATGAGACATAATTTAATAATTCGAAGCAAAAAAGTAAGGTGATTATAATGAGAACAATTTAAGAAATGCTTACCAAACCCTACAAGAAAGGGGATATCGTCCAGTAACCAAACTCCTCTACATGCAATGGGTTTTGGACAAACATTCACGTGATCCTCTTATACCAAATCATGTAAGGATGCGTATAATGCATGACCTCAACCCCCATCTCCCCGTATACCACTCTCTCCCGCCGTTGTTCCCAAGCTACAATATATCGTTGGTGTCGGGAACTCCAAAGGACATGGATGTTCCCGCGGCGGTCAACCATGAGCAACTCATCCCCTGTGTCACACGGTTGTGGGATTCCTAAAGCATGCCGAACTACCTTAACACGCGATCAAGGTGGTGCCACTCTACCTTCTCAAAACAGATGAGAGGGACTCTAGACCTCAAAACAACCTCTCCCTGACGAAAATAAGCTGGAGCCTGTCGATCTCTATATGGCATCCACACAACCTGATCATCAGTCAATTGCGCTAGATGGTCTCGATAGTTGCGAAGGTTGTGTGCTGTAACATACTTAAGAGATAACCGTCCAATCCACCTGAAATTCAATAAATGGAGAAGTATGAGTCAAAAGTTTCAAAATGTAGTAGGTGACAATAACATTTCACATGGAAAAGTCGTTAATAAATGTATACCTTCACCTCAAGGGAAGGTTTCCCTGATCCTCATTTGGCATAAGAGAAATAGGTTGCATACATATCAACCTATCACATGCCCAAAGCTATATCAGTAAAAAATATATATGAAATACTATCAAAACATATGATTTCAAATCAAAAAAGAAAAAAAGAAAGCAATATCATAACGTTTAATTAAAATGTTAAAGCATACCTGTAGAATATTCAGAAATACACCACACTGTCTAGTCTCGGGGTGAGTGGCACAACAAAGTTCCCTATATATAAAAGGCTAAACATGCACTACCCCAATTGTACATGTGTATCTTCTCGATATCTCTAAGTAAAGGGAGATAAAACAGCTTCACGTTGCTGTTAGTACGATCTGGCTTCACATTAGCCCCAAGGGCTATCAAAATATAGGCACGCGTATACCTATCAACCAAGTACGGGGGCGGGGGAATCAGCGGGAAGGCTACCAAACTCAGAAAAATGTGTCTTAAGCCACTTAATCTTTAGACTAATTCAATCAAACGATGCATCAGGTGGGACAACACCTAAAAGCTCCGCACATAAGATCCGCCAATCTGGAAGCACGGACAAATCTGAATCGGTAACGGGTAACCCATCAATCGCGGCCGTCTGACATTCGATATCCTCTAATGTGATGGTCACCTCACCAACAGGGAGGTGAAATGTATGGATTTTCGAACGTCATCTCTCAATCAAAGCCTTAAATAAAGCCCAGTCATACTACACTCCCCCGATCAAATGAACTCCCAAAAAACTAGCCACTTCTAATCTCCGATGAATAACGGAAGGTATAACATCTGGCATGGTCGCACCACGGAGAAATGATAAACTCGAAACGTCATGATTCGCCCAAATATATCGAGCTCGGTGGGAGTGATGTAAAGTCAACACAGAATGATCAAAAGGCACGTGATTAACAAAAGTATCCATTTGTTAATCAAAACAACACAAACACAAGTATTATTTTGACAAATCATATACTCTAGGAAGTGTTATTTTTAAAAGTGTTATGTTCACAAATCAACAAAAACACAAATATTACTTTCACAAATCAATACTCTAAGAAATACTTACAACACAAAATATTATCAAAATTTCATTAAAAATAAACCATACTCTAGAAAATACTCACAAATCAATCAGAGATACAATCAAAACCATAACATTTGTTCAAATAAATACTACTTCAATGGAATGAATGAAAAAACTTTAAAAAAAACACCCAAATTTCGTTCAAATTAAACATAAAATGACCAAATTCAAACTCAAACTTAAATTCTAAATTCACAAGCGCAACTCATTCTAACCTTCAAAAAATAGAAATATAAGAAAGAGAATGAAAAGTTACTTAACAATTTTGAATAACCACTTAAATAGAGGGATTTTGAATTTGACAAAATGATCTTGAAAAACACAAAATCTGGGGAGAAACGCGTTTCTCCGTCGCGTATGGAGAAACGGGGCTTAGTTTGTCGCGCGACATACTTAGCCACAACAAATGGATATCCTTTCCAAAGCTTCTGGATATCCAGAAGCTTGAATATGGATATCCAGAAGCTTTGGAAAGGATATCCAGAAACCAAATATTTTTTCTGGATATCCTTTCCAAAGCTTCTGGATATCCATATTCAAGCTTCTGGATATCCAGAAGCTTTGGAAAGGATATCCAGAAAAAATATTTGGTTTCTGGATATCCTTTCCAAAGCTTCTGGATATCCATATTAAAGCTTCTGGATATCCAGAAGCTTTGAAAAGGATATCCAGAAACTGGCTAAGTATGTCGCGCGACAAACATAGCCCCGTTTCTCCACACGCGACGGAGAAACGCGTTTCTCAGCAGACCGATTCCTTGAAAAATCGTCTTCCTTTGCTCTCTCTTCTTCTTCTTCTTCTTCCTTTCTTCATCCTTTTTTTTTCTTTCTTCTGTGATCTACACTCACTGCATGGGAGTATTGAAATCTCGAGATTAAACTCGCCAAATCAATTGGCGAGTTTCATTATGATGTCATTTTCTTAAAAATGCAGGAATAAAAAAGAGAAACTTCAAAAAAAAATAAAAAAATTCGTCATTCCATTTGGCGAGTTTGAACGGACGAATATCAAATTCGATATACCATTTAGCGAGTTTCACAAAAATGAACATTTTGACAAATAATTTAAAAGAATTATTATTTTAATAATTATATTTAAAAAAAAAATAGAGTTGGTCTTATAAAAAACTAGTTTTTTCTTAAGATAAGGAAAAACGTGTTTTCAAAATGAACGGTGGCAATTTTGTAATTACTGGCAACCATGTTCAAAATAAACGGTGGCATTTTTGTAATTACTGGCAACCATGATAAATGTCAGTGTTAATATTACAAATGACCAGTGATTTCATGCGGCATTTTATAAACATGAAAGCTGGCACTTTTACACGGGCACTTTTAAATACATAAAGCGGCATCTCTTGAAAATATAAGCACTTTGGTATTCAAAAATACATGGATGGCATTTGAAAACACATTCTTGGCACTTTCAAAAATGCATATACTTGGCACTCAAAAACACTTATAATTATTTTCTTTGATATTCAAAAAAACATGACTGGCATTCAAAAAAACATGGTGGCATTCAAAATTACAAGAAGCTGGCATTCAAAAAATACATTGACACCTCCGATTCACGGCTACTTACCTGGCCCTCTATTATACTGACTAACTGGCACTCCAAGAATACATGGCTGGCACAGTTGCATACATAGCTGGCGACGTTGCACATACACTAACGGGTACTCGATTTTACACCAACGGGCACTTGATTATACATGAGCGGCACTCAAAAAAATAAAAGCGGCATTAGTTTGAACTGGAACGGGCACATCAAAAATTACCCACTGGACTTGTTGACGGTAAAGCGTCTATTGTAATCACGGTGATTCCTCTAAATCAAATTCATCAAAAATTGTAATCAGACACCATAAAGATCAGAAATGTCAAAAGCGCCTTCTTCATCGTCGATCGATGCCGGGGAACGGTCTCAACCGGTCGGAGTTGGAGACGATGCACCCAATCTCTCTCGCACATTCAAATATTTACTAGGTGAATTTTTACTCATTTATGTTTCTAGGGTTCAATTCAATGCCAAATTCTCTTCATCTAAAACTTTCATTATGCGTACATGTGTTATATTTGATTTTGATTTGGGGATTTGGGGAAGGGTGAGGAAAGCGACGGC
This sequence comes from Adenophora triphylla var. japonica, assembly GCA_022495995.1. Lineage (NCBI taxonomy): Eukaryota > Viridiplantae > Streptophyta > Magnoliopsida > Asterales > Campanulaceae > Adenophora > Adenophora triphylla. The sequence goes on along the minus strand of JAFEMH010001626.1, from coordinate 33,552 downwards.
AATGACGGACGGTAAAGGTGAGGGATTTGGGGAAGACGATAGGGAGAGAAATGGGCTCTTTGCGTTTAGAGAGAGAGAGGGAGTGTCCGTTAGTTTCAGCTTAGAGAGAGAAACACGTTTTTTGTTAATTTATAAAAAAACGCGTTTTTTATAAGTTTGTGGAAAAAAAATATATTTTGAGAAAAAATCTACTCCGATGAGTATTATGTAGTCAAATTGTAATTGTGATGTCGGTTGATTTTAACTTCTCTATGACCTTTTGTATAAACCCACCGAACAAACAAAATCAACCCTCCCTATTTTACCCTTTTTCCATACCCCTATCCCTTTCCTTATAAAAAGCCTACTCCAACCTCCCCACACTCTCACAACTTATAAAGCAAGCAAGAAAAAAATAAACCAAATCCTCCATTCCACATCTTTAAACTCCTCTCACCTTCACAAAGTCAAAACTCTCCCCCAACAAATGGATGTAAAAGCTTTCTTCATTCTTTAATTTCTCTGTCGATTCTCATCTAATTCCTCAACGATTTTATTTGTTTTCTTCTGTGTTTAATTTATTCAATAATGGTGATTCAGGAATTCAAGAGAAATCACGTTCCCCCATTCGGTAGCTGGGATTGTAATGACGATCTCCCTTTCACTCAGTGCTTTGAATCTGCTCGGCAAGCTGGCATGCTCCGTTACACCTACTCCCAAGATCGTGATTTGTACGTCGCCGGCGACCTCTACGACAACAATGTCGTTACCCCCGCCATGATCGTCGTCCCCCGCCGACGGGTATTCAGTCCACCAATTCCCTTCTATATTTCATTTCATTAAATTTAATTGACATTTCTAACCTTGACTTGATACTTCCATTAAATTTCGATTTTAACCATTATTATTTTAGACGTACATTTATATTTTCTAAATTACAAAAGCAGTACTAGAGTTGAAAATTTCGAGATAATTAAATTTAATTGGTTCTTGATAATGTTTTGATTTTAATATGAGCAGACAAAAGCAGAAAAAGGGTACAATGCGCATGGGAAAGCGAAGAAAAAGGAGGCATGGGTTGTGTGCGACTATGATTATGGGTATGGCTGTGACGTGAAGGCACCGCCGAGTCCTGTCACTGTAGCTGTTTCTCCACCACGGAAGCCCAGAATCCAACCCAAGGCCGTTGATGAAGATTTGTACAAGATCTCGCCGGAACTCCTCCGTGCTAAGCCCAAAAGGGTAAGCCCATTTCTAAGCCCAATTTAAGTTCGCGTGATGTGGGCCCACCTGAAGCCAACTCGTGTTGATGTACTATTGGTGGGTCATGATCACGAGATATATCACTGTTGTGTCCAATTTGTATCCCCCATTATTATTAAGCTTTATTTGTCTCCCAATTTTATTTTTTTATTTTTTTTTGGTCTCAAATAAAAGTTCAAATAGTAATAAATTCATAAATATTATTGCTATTCACATTTTGGGAAAAATTATTATTCATTTTGGTAAGAATGTACGTAGTATTTATTATGATATATAAATAATATAAAAATAAATATATTTTATTTTCTTCTTGACAAGTCTCTTGCGCAATAGAAGGATTATTTAAGGACCTTTTGATTGAATTGTAACCATTTTATCAACTTTTGCAGAAAAGGATGTGGGGATTATTTTCAAGCTGTTTTGTGCCAAGATGTGTATGAATATGAAGAAGATCGTCAAAGAGGGACTGCAAAGTAAATAAATGAAGCAAAGATGAAGAAAACATGGAAACTACACATATATTAGTAGATTTTAGTAAAGTTTGAGGGGCTAAGTGTAATTTTTGTTTTGTACTAATGAAAAAGGCCGTGAAGGGTGAGGAGGGGAAGGGTGAGAATGTTGGGGGGGGGGGTGAAGAAGATAAATCAACATTATCATTATATGATATGATAATGATGACAAAGTCTTCTTTGTCTAACTAAATTGAAGTTATTTTTGGGTTGTTTTGAAAGATTATGTTGTTTGTAGTAATTTTGGAAAGAAGTGGGGAGGGGAAGGGAAAGGGAAGGTAATGTGGTTGGAATTAGGGATTTTGGAAAAAGACTTTTTGGGTGAAAAGAAAAAAGTTATGGCCTTCTCTGGATATTGCTATTTGCTGGTACAATTATGAGAGGTTTCTCTTCTCTGCATGCTTAAGACTCTACTAGCCTTTTAAGTTTTAGCCACTTCTTTCATTTTCATCTACCATAATCCCCATACTTTTCTCTATTCCCTTGGAATTTTCCAAAATAGATGCCGATTTAAAATATATATATATAATTTTTTATTTTTTTTTTTGAAAAATAATTATTATTACGCTTTAATGAACCAAGTTTGACCATTAAAAATGCCCTAGCCAACCATAATTAACTATTTAAAATAATTATGAACAATTTTTTTTGTGTGCAATCTTTGTCCTGTTGATGAAAATTAATTCCTGATCCGCCACTGAATAGGAAAAGCTATTTTATTTATATTAGTGGTGAATATTTTATGCAATTTTTGGGTTCTTAATATTACTTGATAGACCAATAGTTACACCATATAATATAAGACAAAAACTTGGGTGAGAACAGCATGACCCGTCTCAAATGCGTGAGGCGAATCGGATCCATACCATCACCTTGCCCAACAAAGTCAATCACGCCTCATGAAACTTTTTGCATTTGGGCGGTCGCTTCTTGGAATGGGCGGTCGCCGCTGGAATCGGCCACATTTGCGCAGATCCTTCGGCCAACATAAAGTAATAGTTTGTATACATTAAAGTAATAGTTTGTATACATTAAAGTAATACATATATACGGAAAAGTAATAATGTTTTTCCTATGTTTTCTTCGTTTGGCAAAAGTAATACTTATTATAACTAAAATGTAACAAACGTGTTATTTATATATAATAGTATTTGTACATAATTGTAACACATATGTATAGGTATCTATATGTTTTCATGTAAAAGTATTACATTATCTATAGAAATATGTTACAATTTCATCTATCAAAGTGTTACATTTACTTGTATAAACTATTACATTCATATACATAAGTTAGGAAAAAACTATTACTTAAAGTAATACATAGAAAACTTAGGGAAAAACACTATTACTTTTCTGTATATATGTATTACTTTAATGTATACAAACTATTACTTTAATGTATACAAACTATTACATTAAGAGATGGTAACTATTACTTTTTCTCAGAAAAAAATAATATAAAAAAAAAAAAAAAAAATTGGCCTATAAAAGGCTGCCACGTGGCGGGTCATGTCCCATGGGTTATGGGTCGACCCGTCTCATGCATGAGACGGGTCATGCTGTTCTCACAGGAGACCGGCTCATAATATAATACTTGAAATCTACATTATCCTTTTGTGTGTAAAGTAGGAGAATAAGCAGCAAATTAAGCTGAAAAGGTCCAACTTAATTTGCTTTGGATAAGAAAAGGCGAGCCAAAAATGACTTGAAACAGCTTTAATTTTTATTTATAAGCTTCAAATATTGTCCACGAGGAACAGGTTTAACCCTCCCCTCCCTGTAACGCATATTTATAGCTACTGCCGAATCAGTCAACTCACTGTATGAGAATTTGCCTCGCTCCTGCCTTTTGCGAGTGACATCGATTTGTCATATTCTTTATTTTGTTTCTCAATGGACGAGATGATTTTAAGCTCGATGAAATCTATAATTTATCAAATCAATATTAATCACAAATAAAACAAGTAGGGAGACATAGATGGACTATAAACCGCTTGTTGGAGTGTAGAAGCATCTGCTCTCGACACTGTATGTCTAATCTAGCAAACCCTAATGTGTTTTCAAATGAAAATTCAAACATCCAACTTCTATGAGTTCGGCAAACTATCGAATTCGGGACATGTGCACAAAATTAGACTTACAGTAATCCCACAAACTTTATTAGAAAATATAACTCTTTGTTATAAATTATAAAATATAGCTCATGTTATTGTATACACTTTCGCTATCTTGGATCCATTATCCAAAAAGATGGAGGATTAGATGGAGATGTGGCTCATAGGATTAAAGCAGGTTGGTTGAAGTGGAAGAGTGCGCGGGGTTTTACATGTGATTGCGGCGTGCCCAAATAGATTAAAGGGAAAATTTTACCGCACGACAATTAGGCCGGCATTGCTTTACGGCACCGAATGTTGGGCCGTGAAACAGTGTCACGTGCATAAGATGAATGTGGCGGAGATGCGTATGCTTCGATGGATGTGCGGTCATACAAGAAAGGATCGATTGGGGAATGAGGTGATCAGAGGTAAAGTAGGAGTTGCGCCCATTGAGGATAAAATGAGGGAAAATCGTCTAAGGTGGTTTGGACATGTGAGAAGGAGGCCGAGTGATGCACCGGTTACGAGGCCGGAACAGTGGAGAAATGATAAAATGGCGAGGGGTAGGGGAAGACCCAAACAAACTTGGATTAGAGTAATTGAAAATGATATGAGTTTACTTGGAGTGGATGAAAGTATGGTGTTGAAGAAGCCGGAGTGGAGGGCAAAAAAAATCCATGTGGGGGGTTGATTTTTTTTTTTTTTTATTTGTATGTTTATTTATTTATTTATTTTTTATTTATTATTATTGTTTATTATTTATTATTATTTATTTATTATTATTTATTTATTATTATTATTTAGTTATTTATTTATTTATTATTATTATTATTATTTATTTTTTTATTTTTTTTATTTTTTATTTTTTTTTTTATTTTTTATTTTTTATTTTTTATTTTTTTATTTTTTTTTATTTTTTTATTTTTTTTTATTTTTATTTTTTTTTATTTTTTTTATTTTTTTTTTATTTTTCTTTTTTTTCGCGATGACATATGAGGATTCATGTTAGCCGACCCCAAATTATTTTGGGACTAAGGCTTTGTTGTTGTTGTTGTTGTTATTGTATACACTTTCATCCAAAAACTAATACTCCCTCCGTCCCAAAATATTTGTCCTATTTGACTTTTTTGGTGAACTTTGACCACAAATATATGACAATTTAATTATGTTCATGAAATTCTAAAAATTCCTATTGATTCACCATTAATAATATTATCAACAACAACTTTTAGAATTTCATGAACATGATTAATCTCTCTAAAATTTATGGTCAAAGTTTAACAAAAAAGTCAAATGGGACAAATATTTTGGGACGGAGGGAGTATATAAAAATGTCTAAATTAATGTATTCTTGATTAATAACAAATTTGAAATTTACTTTGACACTCATCAAACATATATTTAATTATTTTTTTCGAGAATTCATTTTAGGATGAAGGGAGTAAATGTTATCTCACGCTAATAAAAATATTACTCATTTTATTATAGAGTTTAATAATTTTACTACAAAAATCGAATCGGCAGTCTCTCTTCTTTACGAAATAATCTTTCTAATTATTTTTTCTCTCTTCTTTACGAAATAATCTTTCTAATTATTTTTTGTCGTTAATACACATGTACTTTGAAAATTACATTTAGGTAAGTTTAATTATCTTAATAAAAATCTAATACTTGTTATTGATATTATTTATAATAATGTATCAATAATAAATTTAAATTTTCATTAAAATAACTAAATTAACCTTAAATTATTGATCAAAATATATTTGTATTAACAATATAAAATTGGAAAGATAATTTTAATTTAGACGGGGAAAGTATATTATAGGCACTTGATCCATTCGGTGCCTACAACTTCTGAAGTTTTGAAAGTACAAGTGTGTGAGAGAGAGAAGGTGGTTGTTGGTGGGCATGGGAAGCATCTTCATGCATATTTCCATGCCTCTTTTTGATGTTATCATTCAGCTTAAGTTTTCTTGTAATAAGCATATAATTTCCTTACGTCTTCCATTCCTCTTCACTTGATACCAAAATTTTTGACATAAGAATTACAAAAAAAATAGAATAAAAAATTTAGTGAAATATTGAGTAGAAAAAGTAAAGTTAGGAGAGAAAATAAGTAGGAAAAAATAGTAATTTGATTGGTGTCGTAAGTATAAAAACTTTTTATTTTGGATAGTATCAATTAAGTGAAGTAAAACATATCAAAATGGAAATTAGTGTCAAGTGAATCGGAAAGAAGTGAGTATGAAAAAATAGTGAAATGAGATGTTGTGAGTATGAAATGTAAAATATGAGAGAGAAAGAGTGGGGGAATAGTAAGTTGATAATTACAAAAATTGATGATATGATTAAATATATATATATGTATATATATATATATATATATATATATATATATATATATATATATATATATATATATATATATATATTGTTAATGTTTGCAATATAGTCTATTCATGCAGGAACATTATTATGAATTTAATAATTTTAATTTGTAATATTTATAATATAATATTTGCAAGGTAAATGAACATTATTAATAATATAGATTGTCCTTGTTGTTCAAAGAAGAAAAAAGGGTTTGATCTTTACTTGCACATGATCATGATCATGGTGCCTAAATTACAAAACCAATTCCAAGATGATCTTCCTTCCTCTACTTTCTGGTCAGTTTTCAGTTTTCTTCTCACTTTCTATTTCTATATTATTACCTCCGTATCCGCAATGCTTAAGTTTAATCCTTCAGAAAATTTTGGGAGAAACCTGTTTCTCCAAAAGTTATAAAAAATCATGTTTTTAAATATATCGACTTGGTGTTTTAAAGTATAAACTCGCTGTTTTAAGGCCTAAACTCGCTATTTTATTTTCTAGCTTAAACTCACTGTTTTAATACCTAAACTCACTATTTTATTTTCTAGGTATTTTAAGGCCTAAACTCAATGTTTTAAGGTCTAAACTCGATATTTTTAAGGATGAAAGTGGATTTTTTATAACTTATGGAAAAACATGTTTCCCCTAAAACTTACTCTTAATCCTTTTGCAATATGGTCAGATTATTCAGTATTTTTATGTACTTATACTACTAAAAACCAATGCTTAAGTTTAATCCTTTTGCAAATATTCTTTAAAACTGAAATTTAGACACATATATGTATATTCCTTCTTCCTTTTTTTTTTTTTTTTTTTGGATTCTAAAATTAATTGATAATGTTTAATAAGTGTTTAATTTACAGGGACAACCAGAACAACAAAGTACCTAATCACGAGACCGGTTTAGCTAATGCAACTCAAAAGATTATAGCGAAGAAAATTAGTGCAGTTGATAGTAAACAACCGACAGATGCAGCACCAAAGAAGCTGTGTGTATGTGCTCCGACGAACCATGCCGGATCGTTTAAGTGTCGGCTGCATAGAATTTCTGCGCCTCAAAAGTTATCGACCACAAGCGAGGCTAAAATATTTGGTAGTAGGAGCCATGAAAGCTTGAAATCTGAAGGTCAAACTCAGCTATTATCTAGGTTTGGGAGAGCTGCTGCAGTAGAGAACAAGGAGGAGGAGGAGACACTTGAACTTAACCAAGAACAAAAAATGCAACCTCAATATGTTTTAAGGATTTTTTTTTTCTTTTTCTTTTTATGATCTTGTTAGGATAATTGAAAATGGTGAATCCTAAGATTTATGTTGAAGAAAGAGGTTCTGGAAAACAGCACCCTCCTACCCTCCTATACCATTACCAGAGTCCAGGGAAGAAAGATCTTTACAAACTTCTCATGCTCCCTCCCCAAACCATACTCAAATGTACAAACCAGAAAGTTTGAAGTTGACAATCAGATGGCTCAAGAAACCGCAAATCAAATATAATCACATCTAAATTATTGTATTTAACATGACATCGGTTTCGTTTATCAACAGTTGGATCAAACAATACATACATTGATTGTGAAGAATTATGATGATTGCAAAGCCCTGACTCGTGCGGTTAATTCTCTAACTTGATTTCTCAAACGCTCAGGATTGCAGAAGAAATCAACAAAAACCCGCCTCTGAAGTGCTATTTCCTTTGAATGATGCTTTACAATCTATATACCAGTAGCATTGTCAGTTCAGTACCCTTTATATAAAAGTATATGAATTCATCCCTATAACAACAGGAAAAGAACTTACTCCTTCCGTTTTTTGTTTTTGACGGTCAACTCAATAGAACTTCGACTAAACTTTTATGAAATTTTGATCTAAGAATTGTTATGGATGGTATTCTTTGTAGTGCATCAATAACAATAATTAGGATTTCATGGGGGATAATCCAATTTTCATAAATTTTTGGTCAAAGTTCAAGCGAGTTGACCCTCAAAAACAAAATGGGACTATCTTTCTCATCCGCAGCAACAACATATCATGGAATATTAGGAGGGAAATGGAACTATATCATATGAGTTCATGAGGTCATCATATAGGTTCCAGTCAATACTATTGTACTCCAACTTATCCAGTCAGGAAGAGATTAAGGAAAGAAAGATGCAACAGCAAATCACCTCATTCTTCTTGCAATGCTCAAGTGTCACTTCTTCAATCGCGGCAGATAGCTTTGCATTGACCTTTTCCATTTCATCGAGTTCTCTCATTAATGTCTGAAATTGTTATCGTTAGAATATTTAGATGTGTCAGTTTCCAAAGAGCTCCAAATAGTACGCCGCAAAACTATAATGCTAATAGTTCGTAGTAACAGGAATTCTGTCACCAAAATACATCGACACTAGTGTACAACCAAACAATGAAGATGCAGCTACCTACTTGAATCCCCCTATTATTATTTTTAGCGATTAAAATTGGAGGAACCAAGTTAAAAATAGAGCCCACGTGAAAAAAGATGCCAGCTCCCCTAAAGTCTACCAAACTATTCTACTTGCAAGAAATACTTGATTGGTGTTCCAATCTTTAAGTTGACATTGCATATCAGCTTAGTTTTTATTGAAATAAAAAAAGGTTACGACGTACAAGAGACTCTGCCATCATATATAACCGCTTATAAGTCGAGTTAAATAATAATAGAAACTAGAAACATATCAGAGAACAGCATCCCATTGAGCGTGCAACAAATATATATATGGGGGGAGGGGTCATGAATTGCATACCCTGGGTGTCAGGATTGGTTGTGCCGTTGTTGATGATGCAAAAAGTAATTGCTGTAAACTTTGGATTAGTGTGCACCTGCCATATTATCAAACATGATATGATTCAAGCTATAAATCCATTCATCTAAGCAATAAAGTCAAATTACTCATTGCATAGGGAGATGTACAAAGCAGAGCATTTGGGTTGAGGTTAAGTGAGTTTATCGAAGTTCGAAGAAATATACTCCCTCTGTCCGGAAAGATAGTCCCGTTTGGTTTGGATGGTCAACACTGAACTTTGATCAAATATTAATGTCAATCTAATATCCTAGTAAAATTCTAAAAATTATTATTGACAAATCATTAAGTGATTTATCATTAACAATTTTTAAAATTTCATTGAGAAGATTAGATCAACATTAATATTTGGTAGAAATTCGCTTGTGTTGACTATTAAAAAGCAAATGTGACTATCTTTCCGGGACAGGGGAGTATTTGTTTTAACTTTTAACTGAGAAGATAACCTACAGCTCGTTGATGCATCTATTTCTGTCCTCCGGAAGGAGTGTTTTCTAAGTCAGATTGCAGTGTCATCAAGTCTGAGTGAAGGCTCGATATCTGCTGAACTATTCCAGGTGCCGATACATATGTTGATAAACCAGCTTGAGCATCTATGAAAATAATAGTTGATAAGTGTAAGTAACAATAAGATTGAAAACTGGAGTAGATGATAATGTTTACTTTTGTCAGGATTACTTACTTGAATGGATACTTAAAAGATCTCTGACACCATGCAAAAAGGTATCTCGATCATCAACAGCTCCTTGTTCTTGTACATCGGATGCTGCTTGAATCAATGCCATGCAACGACCCTATAAAAATTAAAATACGCATAAAACATAGAACATATTCCACAAAGTTCATTGTGGTAAGCACAGGTGAATATCGAATATTATTTCTCTAACCCCAAGGAATGGCCCAAGTGGGGACTTCAGAAGGTATTAGGTCTCAGGTTCATTCTTTAGAATTAAGCCCCTTGGGGACAATAAAAATAATAATAACTTCGGCTTTCCAAAAGAATAAATAAATAAATATTTCTTTTAATTCAGGTCAGCTATGAATATTAAATTGAAGTGTCAACATACCACTCGTCCTTGGGTTGCTGAAAGGTACCCTTGGAGCTCAGACTCAATCACTTTAAGCAATGAATAAGCTCCAAGCATTGTCTTCTTTTCTAGCTGGCATGCTAATTTTAAAAATTGATGTCTTGCAAGCAGATTAATCAGATGACTTATGAACTGCCATAAAAGAAGAACAAATATTTTAAGATCGTGACTATAGTACTTGATAAAGCATCAAAAAATAAGATACAGAACAGATATAACCACTACAACTTGCGAGAAGTTGCTGCTTGTGAATAATAGTTATAGTGCCTGAAAAACTGAGATTAACCTTTAATTATGATGGCAATAGACATCTAGGTTTCTTCTGAGTGACCAAGTAACTCACATCTACTCAAGACTTTCTCCAATGTATTTAGCTCCCTTTATCAATCATTTTCCCTTTCCCCGTGAAAAGTTTTCTTACATAACCAATCCAAACACATTAATCCGTTCACATCCTCTAAATAGATGAAGGTACTCATAATTTCATAAGGACAGGGACTTGGTAATTGACATAGCATCAGATAACCTCCGCTAAAGCAAAACCGTAACAGTTTAAGCAACTTAACATATCAAGCTCACGCTAGTTTTTTTATGGATGCATTTGCTTTCAGAATCAATCAACAAGGAAAACTCAGATAACTGGTAATCAGGAACAAACACCAGAATTTGATATACCAGAACATACCGCTTTCTGACGATGAATATAATATTCCTGGCGCATGACCTTTAAATCATAGTCACCTGCGTGCATACAAAATTAAGTTAAAAGCACACAAGGGTGATCTGGAAAAAAAAAAGAAGATAAGATAAGATTATCTTTTCGGTGACGATTCCATATGACAATTCATATGTTAGCCGACCCAAAATCATTTTGGGACTAAGGCTTTGCTATTATTGTTGTATAAAAATAAGATAAGAGAGAAATAAAATATCAACTCCCATAAGGGCGGAACTCGTATCCAATACCTTGCAAGATATATGTGTCTTGCAACTGAGCCAACTCCCAACACAGATCAGGAATAGTCTGCAAACATTGTGGCCATTAGAGAAACATATATGAAAAAGTTATTCACAAAAAAAATCGGAAAGAGGATAATGACATGAGCTTTTCTGACTTCATAAAGCATAAGGTTTACAGGTTTTTATTCAATCCAAAATTCTATGGGAAGTCATCTCCACTCTTAGCTACCGCAGCTAATAGTTGCAGATTGCGTGACTCAGTCGGATCATTTTCTTTAAAAAAAAATCTACTCTTCTTGTGGATAATCTGAATACACTGTGTTTTCTGTTAAATAATATGTCAATGACCTCAAAAATAACTCTTGACTGAATGATTTTCTTCACTGATTTTGCCTGGCTGGCGAAATATCCCTCAACCTCACTTTCATTGCATCATGCCACCAAATCTTAATCAAAGAATAACCCCATACATTCCTTACTCAAGACACAAAGAATAACATGTTAATCAAACTTATCCCACTTCCGGTTTCCGAGTTCCTATACAGCATTGTGAAATATGAAATCATAAGCTTCTTTTGTCATGTCTTACCAAGTAACCATATTAATGTGTTTGCTTAATATAAAAACGCTTTGTAGGTAAAGATGAAAATTAATAGCGAAAAGTCATCTTATGTCCAATTTTGCCCATATCTGAAGCATATAGAGTGGCAAGAACTAGAGGAAGAAATGGCGTGTTATAGTTAAGGATAGGCTAAAACAAAAGCATTTGCAAAATGATTTTACTATTACATCGACTTCATCAAAGACAAAGCTTAAAGAAGTATATATAAAAGGGAAGAACACTAGCAGCATTACATGTAGAATGGAATGAGAGACTTGTTCTTTAAGCTACAAATTTCAATTTCAATTGGTTTGAACTGTTACTTGATTTGGAGTATAAGGAATGTACATAACAGGGTTGGGATAAAATATTGATTCTAAGCTTTACTTATGTTGTCCTTAACTACCCTTTCTTAATATCTCACTATAGCAAGAATCAGACATCTGTTAAATGTTATTGCCAGGTGTATAAAGGAAAAAATTCTTTAATGGACCACAAACATTTAAAATGCCACATGCCATATTTAATATAACTTCAAATAGCAGGATCATTAGGCTACAAAAAGGACAAATAACTTCCAAGTTCCGACCATGCAGATGCAAACCTCAGATAACAGCTTCTCTTCTTTGTGATGTAGATTTGAAAGTTCTCCAACCAATTCAACATGTTTTCTCCTGCTTATAACAAGAAAATGTTAAAAGAGTGCAAAAGCATAGTATATCTATATTTGGAAACCAAGAGTAAAATAACCAATTGCACAAAGTGTTGATACTTTGGTCATGGCAGAACTATAACCATATAAGAGATGTTTTACGATAGCCCATCAATAAACAATCATATATAGTGGCATAGAACTTGCTCCAGAAATGATAAGATCCAACTTCAACAGATACTAAAATTGGAAGGTGCAAATTCATTGTATGATTCAGAAAGAAAGATTGGATTTGCGGTTGACAAACCTGCCTCACTCTTATCTTTCTACTTAACATGCAAATCTTTCTACTTAACATGCAAACAGAGGGAAATAGCATCAGTATTAACTTAGCCATCGCACCCTTTTAACATCAGCTCATTTAATGCTTTAAGAAATAGTTCTTGCTATGAACAAGAACAATGTTACCAATTGGATGGACAGATGAATTTGGAGGTAAAGAGAAAGTCTATTGGGAATTTATACCTTAGAGAATGCAGGTCAAGATGAATGTGAGCTTCGTCCGAAGTTACTTGACCTCTGAGAGCCAAAAGGATTGCTTGCTGCTTAGCATTCTCAACTTGCGCTTCTACCCACTGCCTCTCACTCGTCCCAAATCTGCATATTGAACAGCTATAAGTTACCAGATGATGTACATATACTGGACACGTGTAAAGAGAGAGAATATGTTTATCAAAAACAACTATGGTAAGTCTCATTCGAGAGAGGAAGCTGATGAAGGAGTTACTCTGACCTAGCAACATCTTGTGTGCATTTCATAAAAACATTGATTTCTTATGCAAAAACACCCACTCAAAGTTACTCCTCTTATTTTATGGATTACAGACACTGTCCTGCTCTCAGCCTCTCTAGTTCTTCCAAGACCCTAAATGCAATTGGACATTCCCTACCGTTTCACTTCAAAAACTTAAATCACTTTTTGATTAAAAATTAGTAAATCGAAGATAATTCAAAGGTTTGCCAAAGGAAGAACACCTACATGGACCGGAGCCTTTGCAATTCAGATACACGTTGATGGTGTGATTTATCAAGGTCAGCTGCAACAGTAAAACAACAGAAATAAGATATTAGCAGTTATAAATATCTTCAGTAATCTCATCAAAGAATGCAAATATTCATTCATAAGAATTTGACATGCTGGACATAATTTTTTGGTCATTGAGAAAAACAAAAATTATTTAAATGTGATGGAGAAATGACTGAGTAGGGAATAACTAAATTTAATAAACTGATGCAAGTGAAACTACCTCGTACTAAGGTATTGGAGATGTCATCTAGACTAACCCATGAACATTTAGATTTTCCCTCCTCTGCCACCAAGTGATAAGGACCCTGAATAAACATATATAACAAGTGACTCAGAGAGAGATCAATCTTGCAGTCTTATTGAGTTAAATACATCATATTTCAAATCATCTTGGTTCAATTTAAATTAACATTAATATGAAAGGTACTTGTTCTTGAACAAAGTAAGCAAAACCAAAGAACACATCAGCTTAGTCTTTACCGTGTCTAATTGCTTAGTAAACCATTGGTTTAGCTCTTCCATACAAGATTCATCAACAAGCAAGAAAGGATGAAAGTCAGAGTACGCCAAGTAGATGCCATATTCTGCAAGTAAGGAATGTCTTAACATATCAGAAAAAACAAGAGTCAGAAAGTAAACAGGATAGTTAGATCGACCATTTTAGGAAGAGTTAATTTGCCATTGGGCCTTCGGTGAATTTGGATCTACCAAAGGAATCAGTCACTTAAATTAACCAATATTTGTCCCCAACTATTTCATTAACTGTACGAATCCGGCCATTTCTGTGGCATCATCAGCTAAATATATATAAACGAAAAAGATATCATATTTTCAATTAACTATGCAATTCTAGTTTCAGTTTAGCCTAACTCTAGCCATGTCATTTTTGTACCCAAGTTTCCTTGTACCAGTGAACCAATTGTTCATTAATTGCCTCATGCAAGCTGGAACAGCAAGCCTCTCCTTTTGAAGAACGGGTTGCAGTAACTAATGCTAGCCAACAATTACCATTATCATTGACGTGCACTGGAGCAACTTGAGAATCCAAAACACTGAATGAGTTCAAGTATGTTCTTTCTCAAGCTCTGAAGTGCACTGGAGCAACTTGAATATCCAAAACAAGTAATGTAAACAAAGAGACCATAATAATTGTCCGAGTAAATAAAAAAACTGCAGACCACAATAATTTAACTAATTAACTGAGAAGGATGTTAAGTATAAAATGAAAATGAGTTCTGAACAAGTTAATTGAGAAGAAATGGTACCATCCCCTGAATGATAATGAGCCAACTCTTGAGCTGTAGAAGCAATCCTCCCAAGAACTGCATTCATCTGAGGGGCAAGAAAAAAGTTTAAAACGTGTGAAGTCCTAAGCACCAACTATTTGTACCAAGTATTCTCTCAAAAAGCGTGTCGTGTGTCAAACGAAACGAAAGAAAAGGGATGAAGTCCTATAGGGATTAACAACAGAAACAACACTCAAGTGACACATAAATTGTATAGTGCGGTGGATGCAACAAAGCACACAATCACAATAAAGAAAGGGACTTTGTAGCGAGGATGGGATCATTGCTTCATCTATTGTCATCATTGAACTCATGCACAAGAGGACAAGTCAACAAAAAGGCCACAATCAGCAGGTATTTACAAATGGGCTTCCCTGAACCAACTAACATGGAGCGCAGCATAAATCCGTCTCACTTTTGTTTTTATATCCCAATTATTCGAGAAGTTTTCATTTTTTAGATGGCCAAAACATGACCAAACTATGTTCCAACTCCCAAGATAACCAAAAATACATGGGAATGAGGGAATCTAATTTGGATCATTGCCTCTAAAGCTAAATCATCTTCGGCAGCATTTTCGGTCTAAACTTTGAAAGAGTACAATAAGAAATAAATGCTACAAAGGTAGCATAAAACTTTGTTAATTCCTATGAAATAGAGAATAGAGTTCCAGACTATTACATACTGTATTAAAATGCAAAATGTTTCAAAAAGCCAATAATTTCATTTGGCTTCCCTAACATGAGTTGGCTCCATGATTCATCTCAGATCTTTAACTGCCCAAATGGGCAGACTTGTAGCATGTTATGGAGACAGTAAGTGAAAGTTAGGAATTCAATGACTCAGTTATATCTCTAGGCACAAATGATAGCTTTACAACAATCAAATGCATGTATATATCCACAATGTCACTAATATCTAGATGTTATACGCGGGTTAGAGAAGTAAAATTATAATGAAACATGTAAAACTTTACAGTTTAATAAGCCAAAGCAACTAATTGAAGTTTAAATCCACTAGTGCATCTTATTCTTCTTTTGAGTATCTTGTGTTAATTATTATGTGAAATGCCTTCATAAGAATTTTGAAGCGCATGTTCCGTTCATACTGTTACGCTTCAAACAATGGCATCATTCATGCGTACACAGCTTTGCATATTAGCTTATCGCACCATATTATGAACAAACTGACATACATCCAAACCAAGAAAACCCAGACTGGCATACTTTATCATATATAAGAATACCTCTACATTTCTCCCCGAAAGGCCATCATCTATGGTTGCGAGCACTCCATTGACAGCAGATGTCGATGCCACTCGCGCCCTCTTTCCTTGAATCAATGCTGAAGCCTGTGCAGTGAGCATGTCATTTTGAGCTTGCAAATGCCCAAGCTGTCGCTGTAACTCCACCGCTTCAGCTTTAAATGCTAAGGTAGCATCACTGATATAGAGTAATTTGTCAGAACAAGAAATAAGGTGATAAGTGCATTCTCATTCCTTAAAAACTTAAAAATTGATTTTGGAGTTGATGAAAGGGAATATAACTAGATATCCAGAACATAAGAGCGTTAAATTAAGTTTTGGAGGTGCATGAGCACAGTATATAGAGAATCCCCCAACACGCCTGAGCAGGTTCCTCCTAAAGGGAGGACAAACGAGTCTGCATCAGGGTTCACCGTCCACCTAGAACTATGTACTTTATTTTCGCAATCAGCACCATACCTTACTAATATGCGCTTCACCAGTACATGCAATAGGACTGATACAATGAATTTAAGAACCAATGGCACTTTGAAGGAAAAGGGACTTTTTTATATATTGCTAATTTTATGAGGTTGTATATCTCCAAGAAATAGTTCTGCATTTTAGCTTGCAGTATTCATTAATTGATAGCATGAACGCTAAAGGAACAGCTGAGAAAAAAACAGTACATTCAACTGAACTGTTACCGTATGTCCTTCAATCCTTCTTCAGCTCCAAATACTGCCTCCTGATTGTCCCTCCTAGTTGAAAAGGCTGAAATGCTATCATAAGCAAAATCCAAGTCTTCTCCCTGTTACATCATTGCATAAACTCAATAAAAACAAAATGGCATCTCCAGATTGAACAGTAATATTTCGTTGACTTCTATTAGTTAAACAATAAATGGAAACAACCACTTGCCAAGCGCGCTAAGAAAAGCTTCAGAAGCGGGGCCTATCTAATGAAGAGATTATATACAAAAAAAAACGCCCATCTAACATCTGGCCTCAACTTAGAACCCAGCAAGAGATATAAATATACAAAATGGAAATTTAAGTACAGCTTTATATAATTAAACATTCATCATTTCACAATCTCAAACTTCACCAAAAAGTTCCTAAGCAACAGATCTTTTTTTTATATATAAGAAAAGAGAATTGTATTAATAAAAAAGGCAAAGTAGAGGAAGATGGACCTCTGGTCCATCTAAAAAGAAGAAGAAAAAAAACAAGAATTCTACGTTATCTACGTTATAAAATAGCAGCAACCCTACTCTATTCCAATGTCATTAAGAGATGGCATCATCCAAGCTACCCTTAGTAAGGGAGCAATAAAGACCTTAGAAAACAATTATCTATGGTTTCATGTCAAGGCAATAAAGCATGGTCTTAGACGAGAGAACAATGTTATGGGAATTTTAAAAGTCAAGAATGTAGCCAGAGAGTTGCCTAATTTAACACTCCTCAACAATCACCCAGCCATGCTACCCGAATGTAGGCCTGTGAAAAATGTGAAACTAGAAGGAGATAAGGCAAATGTATGATGGCATTACCTCTAACAGCTTACCCTCCTGTAGAAATTGTTCATACCTGGAAAACAAAGATGAAAATAATTATGAAAAGAATTTATTCAAATCTATCATTTCCTGGCAAAGTTAATAAGATTCAGTTACACGTAATAACTTCATTAATTGTTAACTAGAATTTCCCCACACATTTACCCTCCCCATTCCCAATACAAGGACATAAATTATTAAGTTCGTTCACGTGGACAAATAAGAACTTCATTTCTTGTGAATCACAAGTAAACGCTATAATTCATAATCGGAGCTCTAGCTCAAGCGGCATCCTGGTATCCCTTTCTATATGAAGGAGTCAGGGCCTCAGGGGTTCAATCCCCACCCAAGACACTTTCAAGTGTCACTCTTGTAATAACTTATGGCATTCATTAATAAAAGCCCAATTAAAAAAAAAGACATAATCGAATTCTCAGAAACATTTGAGGGTCAGTTAAATCTCAACTCATCCTTAGCTCCAATCACTCGGGGTCAGCAACATGAATCCTTCAATTCCAATTGAAAGCAAGGTCATCACAAAAAAAAACACACTCAATCATATCTTCCTAGAATATCAGTTCAGCGGAAGAGTGATAAATGTAAAAAAGAGCATTCCGCAGTGAACTCCCTACATTGAAGGGAATAAAAGAAATGCCTAGACAAATGTCATGTAAATTATTTAAAAAAATAAAAATAAACAGCCCTGAACAGAAACAATCCAAAAACCCTGACACCATCTTAAATTTCAGTTAAGTTTTAACACATTTATCATAGCAAAAACCAAATTGTCAATCACAGTTCTAAAAACAGGATATTTAAATTAAGCATACGCATTTCCGAATTCCATACAAGGTGAATCATATTATATTATCTGAGATCAAATTAACTAGAGCATGTCTTGATTTAGAGAGAGAGAGAGATGTAACTGAGAAAGCTCGGAGAGGGAAAGGACATTGGAGGGGCGGAGGCTGGAGCAAAGCCAGTCAAGAATCGGGCGAGCGTCGTCGTACTGGAAGGGCCATTCGAAGCTGTCAGGGTCAAGTGCGCCGTGACCTTCGTAGCCCAATTCACCCAACAATGAGCACAATTTCGTCCCGCTCATTTGCCTCTCCGGCGTGATATGATTCGATCTTTCGAATTGACAGAGAAGATTGTCAGGACAATGGGGCGAAACGCAGATCGGAGAATTGTTGCCGTCGAAGTTTCTTCAGTTTCAAATTTTGTTTTGATAGAATGGGTTGGTCAGGGAAGTGCTCACGAGGCCTTTTGGCGCCGGCCGGAGTTTTCTTAAAAAAAAAAAAAAAAGGGAATTTGCCCATAATAATTCGCTTTTTGAAACAAATCATTTTATTTAAGTTCGCCGTTGTATAAAAATACCAGGAAGTTAACTTTTACAAGTGAACTTCCAATTTGCCCTCACAACATTCTGAAAATATAATACAACATTCTGAAAATATAAATTCTGATTTTTTTTAAAAAAAAAAATTATTTTTTTAAAATTTTTTTTTGAAAATATAATACAACACTCTGAAAATATAATACAACACTCTGAATATAATACAACATTCTGAAAATATAATACAACATTCTGAATATAGTACAACATTCTGAAAATATAATACAACATTCTGATTTTTTTTTTATTTATTATTAAAAAAAAATTGAAAATATAATACAACATTCTTTGGGGGAGTATCTTCGTTCAAAAAGACAAAAAATTGATACACTCATTTAAAAGGAAATTATTGAACATAGATTTAAAAAAAAAAAAAAAGGAACTTATGGGGCAATGACCCAAAAAAAAACCTCCTATTGGGTTTAAAGGATTTTTTTTCGGAAATAATTATATTTTAAAAAAATAATTCCCAAAATAACTCACCTTTTAAACTATTTTCCAAAATTATCACTTTTTGGAACTCACTACATGGTGTAGCGTTTTCAACATTTAACCGTTGAAACTCACTACACCATTTAGCGAGTTTAGTGTAACGTGTATTAACCGTTTAAATTAATTAACTGTAATTAAGAAAGTCAAATTCTCTACACCATGTATCGAGTTTACGCGTACACATAACTCGCTACATGGTGTATCGAGTTTAAAAAGGTCAGTTTCCAGCAGATAAAGTTTGCAGATCCAGATCCATTCTCATTCTCATATTCTCTCGTACTTACTTTCAAAAAAAAAACCAACTTTTCATATCATTTAATTTCAGAATCATTGAAAACCAAGAATCAATGTAAATTAACATCATATTAATCATTGTTTTCAATTGTGTTTAGATATATAAATTAAAGTTTTTTATTTTGTTTTAGTATATTATAGATATAAATGTTAGGATTTTGTTATGTAGGTTTTAACACTTTGATTTCGTAATATAGGGTTAAAGATGAACGGGGGTTCAATCATTTTCATATGCTATTAGGGAGATGATTATAAACAACCATTTGATGGTTCTTATTTTCATAAAGGGCCAAAATGTGCAATTAGCACTAATTGTCGACGGATTTTGATTTTTTTTTATTTATTATTTAAAAAAAAAATGAAAATATATCTGACATTCTTTGGGGGGTATTTTTCGTCCAAAAAGACAAAAAATTGATACTCATTTAAAAGGAACGTATTGAGCATAGATTTAAAAAAAAAAAAGGAACTTATGGGGCAATGACCCAAAAAAAAAAAAACCTCCTATTGGGTTCAAGGATTTTTTTTCGGAAATAATTATATTTTAAAAAAATAATTTCCAAAATAACTCATCTTTTAAACTATTTTCCAAAAATTACTACTTTTTGAAACTCACTACCATGGTGTAGCGATTTCAACATTTAGCAGATTGAAACTTCAGCTATTCCATTTAGCGAGTTTAGTGTAACGATGTGATAGCAGTTTAAATTAATTAACTGTAATTAAGAAAGTCAAATTCTCTACACCATGTATCGAGTTTACGTGTACACAGAACTCGCTACATGGTGTATCGAATTTAGAAAGGTCAGTTTCCAGCAAATAAAGTTTGCAGATCCAGATCCATTCTCATTCTCATATTCTCTTGTACTTACTTTCAAAAAAAAAAAAAAACCAACTTTTCATATCATTTAATTTCAGAATCATTGAAAACCAAGAATCAATGTAAATTAACATCATATTAATCATTGTTTTCAATTGTGTTTAGATATATAAATTAAAGTTTTTTATTTTGTTTTAGTATATTATAGATATAAATGTTAGGGTTTTGTTATGTAGGTTTTAACACTTTGATTTCGTAATGTAGGGTTAAAAGATAAACGGGGTTGATCATTTTCATGTGCTATTAGGGAGATGATTATAAACAACCATTTGATGGTTCTTATTTTCATAAAGGGCCAAAATGTGCAATTAGCACTAATTGTCGACGGAGATACAATGAGTTGATTGGATAATTATATAAAAAGATGAGATTAGATCGGTCACAATATGATTTAGAAGTCAGTTATAGATCTCCTCATACTTTTGAAAGCGGGATTGGTGAGTACTTTCCTTTCACTTATTGAAGATGATGTGTGTATAGATATAATGTTCTGATGTGTGTATAGATATAATGTTCTATGTTTTAGCTAAATTTGGGGGATGAGTAATTTGCAGTTGTATGTGGTTGTAAATTGATTGAAAATCGACGTTATTTAGAATCGACAAGCTTTGTAATCCACTTTACCTGAAGAAAGTCCATAAAACACACATTCCAACATGTACTAAAGTCTCAAAAAATATACTAAACTGTACAAAAACTTAAAAACCATACAACATACATCCAAATAAAAACTTAAAAACCCATACAACAAACATCCAAATAAAAAACTTAAAAAACCATAGAGAAAATTCATAAATGTTTTCTTACAACTAATATCACAAAGTTTTATTACATCTAAATAAAAACATAGTTTCACTTATTTTCTCCTCTTATACTTTCTATCATAGGCGTAGGGTGAACTTCTTTGTCGGATGCAGCTCCCGAGACCCTTTTCTAATCAATTCCTCCCGTTGAGTAGGGGTATACGTACCCACTAGATGAAGTATGACGGATCGAGAGAAGGTTGAAATATTCGCTTGTGAGGATGATAAATAAACCACTAAAGCCACTTCCAGAATATCTGGCGTGTGAAAAGTCGTAGGTGTAGGGTCGACGAAATCATCGTCATCATTAATAACCCCCGGACTTACGACTCGGGCCGTGGCGAGGGTAAACACTGAATAAATACCACTCCTCGACCTTATATCTAATCCTCTCCTCTGCCTCCTCCACCTTGAGTAGGTCCCAACTGTAAAGAGATAATCAAAGAGTCCATCATGTCTCGGAATGCGGGTGGACCTCGGGCTCTTGTTGGACCTCGGGCTCACGGCTCATCCGGCTCGTCGTGCAAGTCCATTTATGGTTATGGTTGTGGTTGTGGCTATTCCTGACGTCTAACACGAAGCCGTCGAGGTTCTACCCCTTGTACACGATCTAGCGGTCTTTGAAAGTGATGCGGCCTGAAGTCGTTATTGCTCCATAATGTAAATGAGCGTGTGTCTAATCAACCTCTGCATTTCGGCTTGACATTGCGGACACGGCATATCTTCTTTGCTCCTCATTGGTGATATGCATACGTTGAAGGTTTTGAACTTTGTTTTTATAGCAAAAAATAAGAATGAGACATAAGTTAATAAATTTAAGTTTTTAAAAATAATGAAAAAATGTAAATACTTACCGTACCACTTTAGGAAAGGGGCAATCGGCCGTGTCGGCGTCCTCTTTATGGAGGGGTTACGCACAAACATGCATGTTATTCGAAACCATATGATATATGAATCGGTTGTAATGCATAACGTGAAAGCTTTGGGCCCCGCGGGCGGTAAGTTCATGCATTGTCCCACTAAAGTGTAATGTATTGTTGATGGCGGTCACTCCAAATCACAAGATTGTTTCCGCGCCAGATCAACTCTGTGCAAGTCCCTCAGAGTGTCGAAAGGTTACGGGACCCCTGCGGCATGCCAAACTACCTCGAGAACACGATCTGGCAAATGCCACTCTATCTCTCAAAGCATATAAGAGGGACCGCGTCATCCATACGGCCCGTCACGATAGCAGTAGGTCGTAGCTTGTCGATCTCTATAAAGGCTGCCACCTGACACGATCATCCGATTAGCATGGTCGGTGATCGCGATAGCCTCGCGAGGTAGGGATAGCAATTTGGCCGAACACGTCCGTGCAGGTGATTCGATCTGAAAAATTCGGATATAATTTTATTTTTATTTCCCGATCGGGTTCAGATCGAGTTCGGTATCACTTTGTTGACCCACCGCGGCCAGGCCCGACCTCAAATACGTATGTAAGTAAAAATTATAAATTAGGATTTATATATATACCTCTCTTTCTCTCTCTCTCTCTAAGCGAAGCGAGCGCCTCTTTTCTCTTTCTATCCGCTCTCTCCCTCTCTGCTATTTCTCTCTCTCAGCTCCACAGCTCGTCTCTCTCCGCTGCGTCGTCTCTCTCTCCGATCCGAACGACCCGGTTCAAGAGGTATAATTTCCCTCATATTTTGAATTTTTAACATGAATTTGACTATTTTGATCCGAAATTGGTCTATAAGTATCTGAGATTGCGTCTAGTATGAATTTGAAGATAGTTTGATTTGATTTTGAAAAGTCAAATTTATTTGTTTTGGTATATTTTGTTGGTGTATTTTGTTGATTAGCTAAGTTCTCGATTTGGGTTTTTGTAGTCGCGAAAAGAGTTTGTTGAGTTTGGGGGCAATACTAGATGAGTACATATGTTTGAAAGAGCAAAGGTGATTACGGATCGGGAGAAGTATAAGTTGGAGATGAATTGAGAAGCTTGATATGAAAAGCTGAGATCGGATCGGATCGGGGCTCGGATCGGTCGGCTTCGGATCGAATCGGGTTCGGTAAATGATTTAAAGTGTTCGGATCGGGTTCGGATCGGGCGATCCGATCCGACCCGACTTGTTGCCATCCTACTCGCGAGGTTATGGGCGGTAACCTCCTTGAGATACAATGATGATCCAATCCATACGAAATTTCATAAAAATAATAATTATAAGAAACAGGTTAAAAAAACTATAACGACGAGAAAATAGCATTATGATATATATATACACTGCATTCCAGTGGCATGTGCTCTTGTGCTTGGGATCGGTATTTCACTTTCGAGATTCCAGGTTACAGCATAGCAACCGCTCCCAAGCCCAAATCTATATCAATAAAATCTATATCAAATACTATAAATAATGCCGATAATTTGAAATCGAAACTTAAAACAAACAACATAATGCACATTAAAATAAGATAAACACACATGTAAATGTTGAGAAATCCAGCGCACCGGCTCGTCGGAGAGGTTGAGTGCGCACTACACGGCTCTCGATATAGAAAAAGTCGGCGAAGCACTACCCCAAATGTATATTCGGACCCTCGAAATCTCTCGAATCGGTGGCAAATAATAAAACTTAACCTTATTGTTCGTACGATCGGGCATCTTAGTAGAACCCGAGGCTAGCATGATAAATGCCCGTGTATACATATCAGCAATGTCTTCGGGAGTATCATCGGCGAGGTCATGGAAATTTGGAAACCGACTCGTAACCTTAGCTTGAGACTACCCCGTCCATATCTACGGAAGATGGGACGGCCCCTAAAAGATCGTGACATACTACCGCGGTCTAGAAATGGTGGGATGTCGGCATCGATAGCAATGACCCCGTCAATCGGTAACCCTGAAATCATGTTGATATCCTGTAGGATAATAGTCATCTCACCAATCGAGAGGTGGAATGAATGTGTCACGACCCTAGGTCCGAGCACTAATTTGGCCACGTGATGAGCACGTGAGGGTAGGGATGCATTGCATCTCCTCCTATTTATTATGTGAGTGGAATGACTATGCGTTCATTTCGGGAGTTGAATTGGAAATTTGATTAGGCTTTGTGTTATTTTTAAAGTTTATAACTTACTTGATTTTAGACATTGAAATAGCAATGTGGATTATATAATGCCTAAAAGAGATAAAAGGGAAATTGTGTAGTATAAAGATAATACTTGAAGTTTGAATTGAAAGTGTTATAAAAAGTTGAGGTGCTTATGTGTAATTGTAAGTTTAAGGTGGTGGTTTGTAGTTGTTTGAACCTCGAGGAGCTTGAATGTAAAAGGGTTATATAAATATCCTTCTTACCTTATCCATCCAAGAAGCTTATTTCCTTCCTCAGCTTCCTCTTCTTCTCCTACGTTCTAAAAGGTTCCAAACCCTAGGTAAGCTTCATAAATTCCTAGAAATTCAGCCGTGAAGTGGTTGTTGATTCCGTCTTCAAATTAATGCCAAGGGAGGTGTGTAGAGCAAGAAGAGCCGATCCTATCTTCTTTTTATTGTGCTTTAAAAAGTAAGTTGTTATGGTTTTCTTTCAATAACTGATCACTTGTGCTTAATAATGTTATTATTGATCTTGTGAAGGGTTATTGATCAGTTGGTAAGTTATTTTGATGTTGAAAAGGGAACAAGCTAAGTGGTGTTGACCAACTTGATAAAGGGTAGTATTGTGGGTTGTAATTGATCAAAGAAGGTATGGATTAAGGGTATGGTTGTTGTTAATAGGTTGTTGGTTAGGAAGAGAGCATATTATAGATCCCAAAGCCAGGTATACGAACAACTAAAAGTGGTACTTGCGGTGGGCGTGATGAAGATTGTAGTTCTTTGTGGTTCCGCTTTGTTGGTTCTTCTTGTAAATCGTGGCCTAGGGTGTGGTGTTATGGATTGATAGTGGTTGCATCTATATTATATATGTGTTATAGGGTAGGAAGGGAGTATATTAGAGTCCAAAACCAGGTCCTTGTTTGTTGAAAAGCTGGTTTGCGAAGGCTGAAGTAAACCAGGAAGCTGAAGTTGTTGTGTTGCGGTTGTTCTTGGCATGCTTCGCTGCAAGCGTAGCTTCGAGTGAGGGCACGACTCGTGCCCATGAGCAGAAGTCGTGACCAACCAGAGGGAGTCGTGGTCACCGGTTGTGGCCTTGGAATCGGTCGTGCGGGGAGATTCACGACTCGTACATGCGTACGCGACTCGTGACCAAATCGAAAGTGCAGGGTCAACTTTGATGCCTTGTAGACCTATGTAAATGGGTAGGGCTTGAACCACTATTTAACTATACTTGTAGTACAACTTTAGTACTATATCATGGAGTTTGAATTGGGCCAAAAATATATTGATAAGGTCCTTAAATAATGTCTCAAAAATGCTTGAGAGGTGATTATGAAACTTGAACCAAAGTTTATAAAACTTGGGAAAATGAACTGAACCCTAAAGGGAAGTTGTTCGGTGTTGTATAATGATTGCGTAGAGTTATTTATATGTTGTTTTACCCTACGTGATGACTTGTATAAGGTTATTGGGTTAAATGGTGCATAAAGTGTAGGATGCACTACTTCATTGGATTTGGACAGGAGTGGTAATACCTGTTATTGAATCATACCTTGTGTATTGAATGTGTAGGCCTCATATATGATACATGGTACCTTATGTGGTTATAGTTATAGGGTTGTGAGTTCCAATAATGTGTAGAACAGCGCAAATACCCTAAGTGCTTAGATTGGAACCTTTATAGAAAGTGTTCCATTTTATAACATGAGTGCGTAGGGCTACGTATGGTATATTGTACCTCTACTTGGTGGCCTATATGTGGTCATAGGTTTAGATAGTGCATGAAATATATGTTGCACTGCATTATGAGATTGAACATGGTTATGTAGGACTTATGTGATAAACTTTGTGCATAAGTGTTTACATATTTAATATTTGTGTGCACATAGTGTTTACTACGTGTTGCACTGCATTATGAGATTGAACATGGTTATGTAGGACTTATGTGATAAACTTTGTGCATAAGTGTTTACATATTTAATATTTGTATGCACATAGTGTTTACTACGTGTTGCACTGCTTATTTGGTTGAGCATGAGTATTAATGCCATGTCATTAGATTATGTTGTTATTCAATAGTGTTGAAATATATGTGCACTATTATGATTGGTTTAACATGAATTGCAGTTCCATGTTATATATATGTATATTGATGTCCCATAGGGTGGACTTATGTTCAAGTATACATTATGTGCTTGACTATGATGGTATCGGTGAACATTGTGGAGGTATATGGGATCCCAACACTTATGAGAAGATATTTCATAAGTTGTTTCGATTGCCTTATACACCGTGACCTCTCCCCGTCTGTGGCCACGATGCAGGGTGCGCAGCTTCTGTGTATATGTGCAGTCAGGCACAGATAGCTGATAACTTATATGGATCTCTATCGGGGTCATATAAGACATGAATAAGCACTAGCATTTCACGAGAGCGGAGTAACCCTCCCACCGTTGTACTACATATGATTCAGATGGGAATGGTAAGGGAAAGGTAACGTAATGTGTTTACTGTTTTCCCAATGTGATATTAGCAACTTGATTGTATATTGCATTGTATGTGACTTAAAGGTAACATAAAGTGTTTACTGTTTTCCCAATGTGGTTATTGAGCAACCGTTTTGGTGTTGCATAGTTATTGTTGAGCAACCTGTGTGTGTTGCATATTATATGAGCAACTTGTGTATGTGTTGCATATTGCAGGACTTACTGGTCATATTGAAAGGTAGGGAAAGGTAACGTAAAGTGTTTACTGTTTTCCCAAGGTGATATTGAGCAGCCTGTTATGTGTTGCATATTGTATGACATATTATTGCATGCATAATAGCTTGCTGAGATTTTATCTCACCCCTTCTCCCTTTACTGTTTTAGATTCAGCTGAAACAGGTGGACCATACCGGTGAGGCCGGGAAGGAGTTTGGATCGTATTTTGGTTGTCAGGGTATGTATGTATTTATGTGGGAGTTGGGAGTAGTTGTGGTTAATTGATACTGGGAAACTGTTATAAAACATTTCCAGTATGTAATGTTGTAATTAATCTTGGGTTGGATTGTTTTAAAAGTTGGCTTGTGTGGCTATGGCAGTTGTAGTATTTGTAAATTATTCAGGTTATAACTGGTAAAAGCAGGTTCATATTTCACATCTATGTAAGGAGGTTATTTTGAAATGGTTTTTAAAATGGGGTGTTATACTTTTCAAGTGGATTTAAAAGAAAAGTTTTTGGAAATGGTATATTTTGGGACCCTCCATCCTGGGACATGGTTTATAGGTCCGGGAGTTGGGAGGAACTCACAGAATGGGTCTCCGGACGCCATCTATCAATCAATGCCTACAGCAACCCATAATCGTACTGAATTCTCCATATCTGATAGAACCCCATTAAAGCCACACTCGGATAATCTCGACAATATCCTCGGAGCTAGTCAATCCGGCAATGTGGCACCACGACGAAATGAAAGCGGACTAGCAACCTGCTGTCCGGCCCAAATAAAACGAGCTTTGTGGCCCTTATGTGCAGTCAAAACAGAGTTATTGATAGGCCCAATATCAATTAAGGTATTCATCTGTTTCAACAAAATAAACCCCATTTCAATATCAAATAAATACATATATAAATATAGAAACTTTGAAACATCGATAACAAATACTTCTACTTCTTCAAAATCCCAAAATTTCAAATATACCACAATATAGTTCAAATCTACCAATCATTGAGTTCAAATATACCAAAACTTGAGTTCACATATACCAACAATTGGGTTCAATAACAACACTAATATTCAAATTTTTTTTTAATAATTTCAATATATTCAAACCAAAATCAAAGCATATAGACAAATCAAAGCAAAATCATCAATTACCAAAATCAAAGCAAAATCATCAAATCATACATCATATTTCAACAAATACCAAAATCAAAACATATACACAAATCAAATCATATACCCTATTTCAACAAGTACCCAAATCAAAGCAAAATCATCAACAATGAAGAAGGATAAACTTGGATGTAAACTTACAATGACGAAATTAGATGGTGAAAAGCTTGAATTTGATGATGGCAATGGCAAAAAAATTCTTTTTTCCCTTCTCCCTTACTTAGACTTAGACTTAGTTTTTTTTTTTTGTTTCTTTCTTTAGATTCTGTTACCCGCCGCTGCTGCCTAGGTCTGATTTTTTAAAACTCGCTATATCATGTAGCGAGTTTCATGTACGAGTGAAATAGCTATATGGTGTAGCGATTTCTATTAATTTTAATTACGAATTAAACGCCAATGAGTTAAACCTTAATTTAACTAAACTCGCTACATGGTGTAGCGAGTTTCAACGGTCAAATATTGAAATCGCTACACCACGTAGCGAGTTCCAAAAAATGGTCATTTTGAAAAATAGTTTCAAAGGTGAGTTATTTTGGAATTTTTTTTTTAATGGAATTATTTCAGATAAAAATCGGTTTCAAGCCTTTTTTTTTATATTTTTAGCCCTCACCCAAAATCATTATCCATAAAAGAAAGAACAGACAAAATTCGAAAGTCCACAATCAAATAGAGATCCAGATCAAATTTCATAAAAATTCAAAACCTAAGTATAAGAGTAATTTTAGTTTTATACATTTGGGTATAGGAGTGAATTGTTTAATAAAATATGAGATTTTATTATTATTTTTTAAGAAAGTGTGAAAAATTTTGAAAAAAAAAAATACTTTTATACCTAAGTATAAGAGTAATTTAAGTCGTATACATTTGGGTATAAGAGCGATGAACAGAGATAATCTGTAAGTGTGGATTTATATAGAATTTTGCATCTCGTCTGAGCTTTTATAAATTTGTTATGCCGCATATGAGTTCTAGAGTCCATGGCCTTTTCTTTTCATCATTTTCTGCACCTTTCACTAACGGTCAAATTTTGATTTTGATTTTTATCCGAGAAAAATAAAAGGATAGTTCTTGCAATTTGTTTCTTGGTTATTCACACCCTTAAAATTAATTGGTAGTATATCCTAGTATATTGTATGTTTTTCACATTATCGTGCTATTTAAAATTTTAACCATAACTATTGATATGTTACCAATAGATTTCTTTATTTTCTTACTTGGTATGTTCTAGTTAATCTAATTAGTGAAATTTTTGTTCATATTGAAATGAATCGAGATTGATAAGGAGTTAGTTAATGATGCTCGAACATGTACTTGTTTTGAGTGGTGATCATAATATTTTTTGAGTTTCAAGACGATTCTCGGGCCCACTTCCTTAAGTAAAGACTCCAAAGCCGGCTTCAATTTATAATATTCCCCAAACAATAATTGGAGTTTTTATCAAAAAATATCTCAAAAATATGCTATTTACATAAAAACATATTAGTTGTGATATTACAAAAAATTACTTTTCTTTTATTTCTTTTTGTTAATTTTTTTTTATTTTTTATTTTTTTTTTTTTGCCTTTTTAGTTAAAATACTGATAAATGTATTTATCAGTTGTTTATAAATGATCAAACAACTGATAAATTCATTTATCAGTTTTTTTACGAAGTATTTTGTGCTTGATTTTTTGGTTAAACAATAGATAAATGCATTTATAACCTATAAATGAGTAAGTGTGAGTTTGGGAGTGCTTTTTTGTGGCTTATAATCAATTTTGAAGCTCAAAATCACTTTTAATAGCGTTTGGATAACAATAGTGATTATGATTTTAAGCAGTTAAAACGCAAAAAACTGTGTTTTGGTAGAAGCAGCTATGACCGAGCTTTTGCTAAAAATGATTCTTAAAAGTTGTTATTTTTGTTATTTTTACAATAATAACCTCTATCTCTTTTGTGCATTTATTATATCAAGATACATATCATAAATGTTATTTTTGGTATTTATCTTTCATAATCAGTTTTGAACATATACTATCCAAACATACTTATAAATTTTATTATTTATTACAAATAATCAATTTTTCTAAAATTACTTTTGAAAAATCACTTTCAAAAATCACTTTCAGATATACAGAAGCAATGCCAAACTCACTCTAACTCTTGTGAAAAACTAGTTTTTTTCAAAATGTTATAAAAAAAACTAGTTTTCAGAACCGTTCATCACTCTTATTAGTTACACTTAGTGCTTTAAAACTAGTTTTTTTCTTATGTTACGAAAAACTAGTTTTTTTACAAGATTTTGGCCCTATAAATACATTGATCAGTTATTTATTACTGATAAATGCATGCATTTATCAATTATTTGACAGATAAACGCAAAAAAAATAAAATAAAATAGTTTTTTGTAATATTCAAAGAGATTATTGTAATATCCAATGTTTTTTTTTATAATATCAAATTTTCAAAAGTAGTTTCGTAAATGCCCCTAAATAATTTTACGAATGTGAACAACAACACTCCTTTGAAAATTGAGCCTACATTTTCTTAATTATCTTAATTAATTATATTGTAAATAATATAATATAAAGAAAATAGGTGGGTGTTTAAATTTGATCGAACATCAAATCATGTGAACACTGTATTTAACCTCAATTTTTCTCGAATCCATCTCTAACTTTTCCCAATTAAACGTTCAAAAAAAAAAAAAAACCTTAAAAAAACATACTTTGTACATCCAAACCAATAGATGATTATAGGGCTGTACAAAAAATCCGAGGAACCGGATCGGACCAGTGAAACCGGACTGGACCAGTAAAAACCGGACCGAAAAAATAGTATTGGTCCGGTCCTGGTTTCAAATTTTTATGGAACCGATTATTTGGTCCGGTCCTGGTTTTGAAAAATATACGCGGTCTGGACCGAACCTGACCGGACCGAATATATATATAAATATATATATATATATATATATATATATAAAATTAACTTTGTTGGTCTTCATGAAGGACTCTTGTCATTTTCTCGGAGTTATTGCAACAAAAGACTTGGTATGCATGAAAAACCTTGTGAAAGAAATTAAGTTGCAATTTAAATCTTCGTCTACTTAGTTTGTAAAAATAAGTTTTAAAAGTTCACTTACACCCCCCTAACTTATTTCAATTTGTAACGTTTTCAATAATATTTTTAATTCCAAAATGAATATCATATCGTAGATTTTGTTATTGTAAAAAAAATATATTATATTGTAATTAACTGTTGATTTTGTTATTGTAATATTGTTCAACAATTTGGTTTTTAAATATGCTTTTACTTGTAGATTTTGTTATTGTAAAAAATTATATTATATTGTAATTTGTAGAACCGGTGGAACCGGACCGGAACCGGACCATTGGAACCGGACCGATGGGACCGGTCCTATAATATAATGGTCCGGTCCTGGTCCTAAATTTTTACAGAACCGAAGTATTTGGTCCGGTCCTGATTTTCTAAAATTTTGACAAAAACCGGACCAACCCGGACCGTGAACACCCCTAGATGATTATATTAGCTCTTGATTTGAGAGTAGCCACTTAAATTAATTTTGTTCAACATGCTTTCCAATTTTATGAATTTTTATGTGTCCTTTATATTCAACATTAAAGTTAGTTAAACTATTGTAATCTACTAGTGAATTTGTTTTATTTTATGATATTTGACTTCCAAATGCAAGTCATCTTTGCTTGTCAAGTGCCTTGACAGTTAACACTAGCATTGAACACATTGGCACTTGTAACTAACTACCAAATCAAGGTTAAGATTTCCAGCCTTTTTGAGTCCTTTGACATTTGTTCGGTTAGGAGCCGAAGCAGCCTGTACATGAGATTATGCACACCCTCCACTTGGTGGACCAACGGTCGTGAGTTATTGGATATGAGGTGGGTCCCACATGGCCCCATAAATTCCGACAATTAATCCACCAACAAAGAAACAATGTCAGGTGGCAAATGTAGATTGCAACAAAAGCAGTTCCAAATCCTCTAGACCACCCATTCCACAATCAGGCTGCTTTCTCCAGATTATAAATGGAAAAAGCATGCCTATAATCAAACTCAAGAAGAAAGTTTCGTTTATTTTTCTTTTTTTCTAAGAAAAAATAAGGGAGAAAAAACTAGATTACATCTTTAGTTTCATGCCATGACAGAGGTAATACCCATGTACTGTATGCATTTCCAATGACAACACAAACCAACATTGGTTAAATATAGCTTCCAGGATTGCCAAGACAGAAGGTGGTGCAGCTTCACAATATATACCAACTTTGTCACAAAATGAATGTCCAAAATATTTCAAATTTGTTCTTGATCGAGAGCAAAGTTGAAATTTTTTTGGACATTCATTTTGGGAAGGAGGGAGTGTATCATCTAACCCGTTATCCAAATCTTGTTCGCAGAACTTGCAATCACTTGATATAGCAACAAATAGCTAGTCAGCTATAGATTTCCCTTATACTTTGGCCCGGTGAAGGTCAGAGATTCTGGGCATGAGATAGCACGTGCTACCACGTACTCCCTCCGTCCCACCCAGCTTAAGAAAAAATGAAATGACACGAGAATTAAGGAATATTATTATAGTATTAGAAGAGAATGAGTGGAAGAAGTGTTGTGAGTGTGAAAAATTAAATAGGAGAGAGAATGAGTGGGATGAATAGTTAGGAGAGAGAATGTTGTGAGTGTAAAAGTAAAGTATGAGAGAGAATGAGTGGGGTAGAAAGAATATAAAAATAATAAAAACTTTCCATTTTTGGAATTCTTAAGATCGGCGGGATGCCCAAAATGGAAAGTTTTCTTAAGATCGGTGGGACGGAGGGAGTATAGCATAAAACCTTTTGACACTCTCTCAGTTAGTCGCTATCACTTGCAGAAAGATATCTCTTGGCATCAAATGGCTGATTCCTTGCAGCAGACTCAGGCACCGTAAAATTGTATCCTCCTCCATTCATAGGCGCAAAGGCTGTCAAATAAACATTTTTACACCCCTTAGTAAAACAACTGGAAAAAGAAGTAGGCTAAAATACAAGCAAAAACACTTGATCTCAAAACAAGTGTGCATAGTTGCATACATCGACAAAGTTCAAATACTTTTTGGTATTCTATGGGTATCGAATGATGAGACAAATGAAAACTAGGAAAGTGAAACAAATAGGACGAGGATGAGTAATACTTCCTCGAGAAAAGTACCGTTTTCGTCCCTCAACTAGTTTAA